>JAZKJV010004359.1:600000-1016563 GCA_037367405.1 Ottelia alismoides | reverse complement strand
TATATCTAGATCATCCATATCTACATCTACAATAACTGGAGCTATATCTGAAACATTGAAGTTGAGAAGTTATGATCAAAAGACCATTCTCTCTACCCAAGAATTTAAATAAATTAATAGATCTTTACAATCTCAACTTTTCGATTTTTCACTCACCAACATGATCTCTGAAGAAAATGATATATGCATTTACGCTCATACACTCATGATTACGCAACTGCTATCTAAATATGACATATGGGAAATGCCGGGTTCTGAGGGAAAACATTAGAAACGTATTACAAACAAACCTCTTTTTACTTACGCAAGTAGATGTAGATTTTACTTATACCACCTTTCTACTTGCATGCTTTTGTACATATTAAATGTCAAGTTATTTTTATAAATTTTAAGGAGTTACCAGCAATGGCTGACGCCTCTTCTTTCCTATTTTATGTGTGGCAGGCAAACAGCCTGCAGCTCAGTAGATACATGTTTCCAGGAGATAGAGTTTATACCCGACAGTATGAATTATTTTGCCTCAGTTTTTGTTCAGATAATGATGTAAATGTTATCTCTTTTGTATCATACTTTGGGATATATGTTGTAATGGAAGATCCTTGTACATGTTGTAACATGATATGAATATTAATGAAAAGAAAATATTGGTGTCATTGTCTCTTTTACTTGTGGTCATGTGTTGAGAATGAATGTCATAATTATGCGAAAAATTTTCCCTGTATTTGTGCGACTTGTGTGATTAAATGTGAATGATATATTGCGAAATGCGCGTAAACGGGTACCCGGATCCTGAGGGGTTCACAGTTTGGTATCAGAGCAGTGGTACCCCGATACGCACATTCGCAGTATTTCAATTCCGATCGCATTAAGTTCTCGAATAGCGACAGTCTTCCGACTTGTCGTGAGTCCGAGAAGGGAAATATGACATTCATATTCAATAACCACAGATGTCACCAATTTCATTAATTTTTATATTATATCCTAAAAAGAGAAAAGCATTTATGATAAATATCTGTCTAAGGCATTCTTATGACTAATTATGGTTCTTATGCAGAGCCATGGCATCTCGACCAGGTCAGGATACTTCTGATCAGCTGGCACACATACTGAGCGCACTTACTGATCTTCAGCAGCAGCAGGCTGCTATGAGAGGCCAGCAGGAGCAGATATTGGCCCAGCAGACCGAGATTGCTGACAGGCAGACGGACATAGAGATGAGATTTGAGGCTTTGTCAGATTTCACGTACCATCCATCCCAGGATGGAATACGACAGGACCAGCACCAGTCCGTTGAGGTGGAACAGCCTCACCTTGATGATGCACTAGAGGACATACCAGAGCATGGAGCTCAGGAGGATGCAGACTTGGACAGGGAGCAGGACCCTGTTGACTTTGCTGGCGAGGATGCACACGAGTATTCAGCCATTCACAGGCACCAGTCGGTCTTCACTTCTTATCAGCGGGCCAACATACCCCTGTTTGAGGGCACTGGTTCACCAGATGATGCTGAGCAGTGGCTGAAGAGAGTGATGAAGGTGCTCAGGGCAATTCATGCGCCACGAGACACGTGGCTATCTTTCATAGAGTATTCACTGACAGACTTCGCCGAGCGATGGTGGGAGGCCGTAGTGTCCGAGTTAGGCCGAGAGCCTACTTGGAACGATTTCGAGACGAAGTTCAGAGCCCACTTCTTTTCTGCGAAGTGGAAGGAGTCCCAGCGCCGACTGTTTGCAGAGCTTCGTCAGGGACAGATGACAGCCAGGGATTACTTTATCAGATACACAGAGCTGTCACGACATACACGAGCAGCTGGCGCATTTCCAGAGGAGAATCTGGAAAAGTTCATTGGCGGCATGCGCGAGGAGGTGCAGGAGAAGCTGGCAGGGTTACACATCACTTCTATCTCCGAGGCTACCGATGCTGCGGGGAAGTTCGAGGACATCAGGGGAAGACGTTTCGGGAGCTCGTCTGGAGCAGCACCTAGACCGCGGCGATATTTTGGACCGATACGTCGACCGTTTCAGCAGCAGAGGTCAGACAGACGATTCCGACCCACAGGTTCGTCCTTCACGGGCAGTGCTCGCTCTTCTCCATCGACTACTCTTGGAGGAGCACTTGCCGGACGTGGCACAGAGTCCGCTCGACCATCTGGGTCGCAGCGAGTAGACCGACCACCAGCCGGACCAGCTCGGAGCACAGGCACAGCTACTCCACCTACCAGGCCAGTCAGATGCTATCGATGTCACGAGTGGGGACATTACCGAGCACAGTGCCCACAGGCTTCTGGCGAGCCTCAGCCACAGCCTTCACAGCCACAGCCTCAGACACAGCGATCAGGGAGTTTCCGTGGCAGGAACTCCAACTTTAGGCGGCAGCAGCAGAGACAGACGCAGAGTGTGGCAGGTTCTAGTGCTGCATCAGCCAGACAGGGACAGTTACATGCCGTTACTGAGGAGCAGGCACGTTCAGCGGCTACTGTGGTGAAAGGTATGGTCTCAGTCTTGGGCCGACCTTTCCATGTTTTATTCGATTCCGGCGCAACACACTCTTTCCTTGCTTCGAGGTTGCTTGTTTCTTTAGATAGAGTTGCAGAGACGCTATCGTCTCCATATCACATCCGAGGGCCAGGTGGTCAGTTATTTGTCATATCTCTGATAGTCAGGCACTTGCCCGTACTGATTGGCGGTCATGAGATGATCGCAGATTGTCTACTTCTGCAGCTTGATGAGTTCGATTTGATTTTGGGCATGGATTGTCTATCTACTCATCATGCACTAGTTAATTGTTTTAGGAAGACGGTTGTCTTCAGGATTCCTGATATACCCGAGTTCACCTTTGAGGGTACTACACATGACTCCACCATGGAGTACATTTCAGTATTGCGAGCCCAGCGACTTGTTGACCAGGGTTGCGATTCATATCTTGCTTTTGTTCGGGAGGTATCTGACCATGAGCCGATGACACAGGACATCCGAGTAGTATCAGAATATCCAGATGTCTTTCCTGATGAGCTACCAGGGCTACCTCCTGAGAGAGAGATCGAGTTCGAGATCACATTGCTGCCAGATACACAGCCGATCTCTATGGCACCATATCGTATGGCACCGGCCGAATTGAGGGAGCTGAAGGTGCAGTTGCAGGAATTGCTTGACTTGGGATTCGTGAGGCCGAGCACTTCACCTTGGGGTGCTCCGGTTCTATTTGTCAAGAAGAAGGATGGATCCATGAGACTGTGCATCGATTACAGGCAGCTGAACAAGAGAACGGTGAAGAACCGTTATCCCTTGCCACGCATCGATGATTTGTTTGACCAGCTCCAGGGATCTTCGGTTTTCTCGAAGATCGATCTTCGCTCAGGCTACCATCAGCTGAGGATTCGCGAGTCAGATATTCCGAAGACAGCCTTCAGGACTCGCTATGGACACTACGAGTTTGTGGTGATGCCGTTTGGGCTCACCAATGCACCTGCGGCTTTCATGGATATGATGAACAGGATCTTCCGTCCATACTTGGACAAGTTTGTAGTGGTATTCATAGATGATGTGCTCATTTACTCACGGAATGAATGGGATCATGCGAATGATCTACGGATTGTTTTAGATACATTGCGGGAGCACAAGCTATATGCCAAGTTGAGCAAGTGTGAGTTCTGGTTATCCCAGGTCTCATTTCTCGGGCATATCATTTCTGGAGCAGGCATTGCAGTTGATCCTGCGAAGATAGATGCAGTTATGTCTTGGGAGCAGCCTAAGACAGTCACTCAGATTCGGAGCTTCCTCGGATTAGCGAGCTATTACAGACGCTTTGTCAGCGGATTTTCACGCATCGTCCGTCCATTGACACGATTGACGCAGAAGGGAGTTCCATTCATTTGGAACGATTCATGTGAGCAGGCCTTCCAGACACTGAAGGAGAGGTTGACTACAACGCCTATTCTTGCTCTTCCTTCAGGCACTCAAGACTATGCAGTTTACACAGATGCATCTGGAGAAGGTCTAGGAGCAGTGTTGATGCAGAGAGGACAGGTGATTGCTTACGCATCACGGCAGTTGAGACCGCACGAGCGGAACTACCCCACACATGACTTGGAGTTGGCGGCAGTTGTCTTCGCTTTGAAGATCTGGCGCCACTATCTATATGGGGTGAACTTTGAGATTTTCACAGACCACAAGAGTCTGAAGTACATCTTTGATAAGAAGGAGCTGAACATGAGGCAGCGTAGATGGCTTGAATTGCTGAAGGATTATGATTGCACGATCTCTTACCATCCCGGTAAGGGAAACGTGGTGGCTGATGCACTTAGCAGGAGAGCGCATGCTGATGGTACGGCGAACTGGCTATACACGTGGGATACGCTTGCAGCTTTGACCGATTGGCATCCTCAGGAGAGTGCATCCATTTCTACCGCCGTGCCTCCACGATATAGCAGTCTTTGGGATCGTATTGTACATGGTCAGAAAACAGATCCTTGGATCCGAGATAGATACATGCGCGCTGTCAAGGATGAATTTGATGATTTTGTCGTGGCAGAGTCTATTTTATGGAAGGCAGGATGGGTTGTCGTACCCAATGACGAGCAGCTTCGCAGAGACATTCTGGACGAGGCACACAGTTCACGGTTATCTATCCATCCAGGTAGCACGAAGATGTACCGTGATCTGCGTCGACATTTTTGGTGGGATGGAATGAAGCGCGATGTGGCGTTACATGTTAGCAGATGCATGACCTGTCAGATGGTCAAGGCTGAGCACAGGAGACCGCCAGGATTATTGCAGTCTCTCCCCATTCCCGAGTGGAAATGGGAGAGCATTTCTATGGATTTTGTCACGGGATTGCCAAGGACACCAGGTGGCCATGATTCTATATGGGTCGTTGTTGATAGGTTGACCAAGTCAGCCCATTTTATACCTGTCAACACAACTTACACTCCATCCAGGTTGGCCAAGCTCTATGTACAGAACATTATCAGGCTGCATGGAATACCACGAGAGGTGGTGTCTGACAGGGATTCGAGGTTTACATCACAATATTGGCATCAGTTCATGTCGGCACTACAGACAGAGCTGAAGATGAGTTCTGCATACCATCCGCAGACAGATGGACAGAGTGAGCGCACCATTCAGACGCTTGAGGATCTACTTCGCGCATGCACTTTGGAGTGGAAAGGGTCCTGGAAGGATCATTTGCCTTTGGTGGAATTTACGTACAACAACAGCTATCACTCCAGTATTGGCATGGCACCATTCGAAGCCCTATACAGGCGGAGATGCCTCACACCTCTCAGTTGGCGTGAGGTAGGTGATCATGCTTTATATTCCGTGGATCTCTTGGAGGAGACCGCGAGAGCTGTTGATCTTGTGAGACGGAGGCTTCTGACGGCACAAAGCCGCCAGAAGAGCTATGCAGACCGTCGAAGAAGAGATTTGGAATTTCAGGTATCTAATTTTCTTTTCTTCCTTTATTACAAAATTAACTTAACATCATATTAATGACATTCCTATCAATTATAGGTTGGAGATTGGGTATTTTTACGAGTATCTCCCATGAAGGGAGTGCAGAGATTCGGTGTTCGTGGCAAGTTGGCACCGCGATATGTTGGACCGTTCGAGATTCTTGCTCGAGTGGGGAAGGTTGCATACCGAGTAGCCCTTCCTCCACATCTATCGGCTATTCATGATGTCTTCCACATATCCAACCTGAGGAAGTATGTGCATGACCCTCGACATATTATCAGTTACGAGAATCTCGATGTAGAGCCGGATCTGACCTATGAGGAGAAACCAGTCCAGATACTTGACCGCGCTGAGAAGAAGCTTCGCAACAAGGAGATTTCATTGGTCAAGGTTTTATGGCACCGACACGGCGTCAAAGAAGCAACATGGGAGACTGAAGCCGACATGCGGGCACGATACCCGCAGCTATTATGATGTAATCATCAAAACAAGCTTTTGTAATTAGATAAATTATAAATATATGGTTTGTTTTCTCTTTGAGGTTTTTATGGGTTCAAAACCCTTTGAGGTTTTTATAACCATATTAAATCCAAACAAGATACCTATTAACCTTGACTCGAGTCTCGAGGACGAGACTCCCTTTGAGGTTTTTATAATTGTAACATCCGGGAGTTCGCATAAACCCGAACTCGTCCGATTTTGGGTCTAATGAACCCAATAACGTTGTCGGTCAATACTAAACAACCTAAAACGATCAATTGATCGAGAATCAAAAGTCGTTCGGGTGAAATCGACCAAAAATCGGTCGCTTCGTAATTCGTGCCGCGAAAAGCCGCGACGCAAATTCGGAAACCGCAAAACGAACCGAGACCATCATGAGATCCGATTCGACGATACAAAACCAACGGAATCGACCGTTCGTCAATCGGAGGTCGTTTGATATTTTTAAATAACAAAATTTAATCTTAAACAAAAACCGTATCCGAAAATTTCGGGGGTTCAAAATCCAACCGAAAGTATATCAATATTATACTCATATTGATCATCGTTCAGTGACGATCAAAACGAGACATTTCACATTAAAATCCAACAGTTGAGACGCGAATATGGTTAAGTTTTATATATTAAATAAACGAATAACAAATTAAGAAAAAAAAGAATTTAAATCATTTTCTGCTACCAAACAGTACTGACAACGGCAGCAGTACAGTAACTCCCCTTCTCTCCACTTGGATGTTTCTTTTTACTTCCACTTGCCTCAAGATTTCTCTCCATGTGGCAATGCAACAATGGCTTTATTTCCTTATAAGTATCACCAAGAGAGCCCTCAAAATCTCCTCTAACTTTCCACCGAGAATCCTTTCCTCCATTTCTTCTGCAAAGCTGCTGCTGGAATGCAACTCTAGAAGCTGATGTCATTCCAAATCACAACCTTCTGTTGTTCTTCTTCAACAATCTTTTCCTACTATTGAAGTTCCTTGCTCCAGCAAGCCAAAGCTGCAGGAAAACCTCTTGCTGGAGACCTGCAACTCCTCTCCAGGAAGAGTTGTTGTCCTTCAAATTGGAGTTATTGCACCATTTTTCTTCCCAAATAGGGAAATCAAAGGTACACTCCCTACCCTCCTCTTGCTGCCATACATGTGTACATCCAAGCCTCCTATTGCTGCCCTGCATGTTTTGTTTTACACATTATGACCAATTCATGTTCTAAATCCTTGGAAATAGGCCACTGCATGCTGTAGTTTTGAGCTAATTTACATCTCAAAAAAAAAAAAATTATAAAAAAAACTAATATAAGATCCTATCCCAACCCCTTTTTGCTGTCATCCACGTGGTCTCCACCTTATTTGATTTTATGTGTACTTTTGGTTGGATACCATTCCCTCCTTCCTTAGTCATCATATTTTTATGTACATTCATCGCCAGATTCCAACATCGGTTAGTAATCAATAAATAAATCAGAGAAAAATTCTCTGATTTTTGTACAGGAACAAATCTGGAAATCAGAATTTATAGGATGATATAAGAAGATATTATGACTGATGAGAATCTAGGACAGATAAACTGATTATGAGTATATATTTAGAAGGTGTGTGCATAAAAAAAAAATAAAAAATAAAAAAGAGACAACTTACATTATTTCTTAAGACTTGTCGGGGGCTACACTATTGATATTCCTTAATTGGTCTGGATGTGTCTGCAATTGGTATGGCTATCATGATCAATATAAAAAAAATAAAGCATACGTATTCATAGCTATGAGAGTAGTAAGGTTTTGATTTGACCCTTTGGTATATTCCTTCTTTTTAGTGATATTGGTTATGGTATAGCCATACCTATCTATAAAAAAAAACAATATGGGATTATGGCACTAATTCATATGTGCCTTTGGATAGTCAAGTTTACTTTATTTTTAGAGCCCTGACAGGACTATCATATGATGAAGTCTAATAAACAATCTTATTTTATTATGCGTAATATTATTAAGTACATTTCACAAAATATATATATATATATATATATATAATATACCCGTTTAAATGGTTACTTAAACTGCTTTTCTAGTAATATATGTTTAGTTTCTACATCTGGTTACATTTTCCAGTAGAAACTGCACGTTTATATTGTCTAGTTTCTCACCTCTTCAAAATTTTATGCAAATATATATTACTATTAGGATCCGGTAATAATGTTTATTATAGCATATCATGTGTCAATTTCTCTTCCTAAATATCCTAGATACTTTTAATACGACGCAAGAAAGTTGTACAGATATTATCAAGATCAACTATTGCTTATTAAATTTAAGCTCAATATGCTGGTTTTCCGTCATTATGATTACGGTTATACTTATTAGAATGAAATTTAAGCTTGTGATTAAGTTCATGATATCTTTTAGACGGATCCTTTATTTTAAAATTTGGAACTCTGCTTAACCTTAAGTCTTGACAAGAATCTAAGTAAATGCTGAGATTTATATCACATTAGTGATGTATTTAGTATCTAATAGAAGGAAGGGATATATATCATTATTCTATTGTGATCATGGAGACTTACATGAGTAATAGATTATGATGATGAATCAGTAAGGACAATGACTCTGTGATATCAGCTAATCGTGCCGGTCATGGTGACTTTTATACCTGACCGTGCGAGAGCGCGGCGACTCTCACCTGGGCGGAGGAAAGGAAGCCCAGTTTGGGCAGCGGCCGCCAAGTGCGCAGGTCTAGGATCCCAGTCCTCTTTCGGTTTTTACGCGAGCTCGCAGTGTTTTTACGCCTCGTTGGGATCCGGACTTTAGACCAGTTCCGCTGACCCTGTCTTTTAGGATACCCAGGCGGGGGATCCTTGGCTTTCAGTTTTTACGTACGAGCTCGTCCGCCCGTATTAGTCAGGCAGTTTTTCTAGAGCGACTTTTCTAGGGAGTCTCTCTCACCCGTCTCAGTGGCGTAGTTGGAGAATAGACCTATCCCTCTATTGGACCGCGCTTCCAATTAGAGGGCGAGACGGAAGAGCCATTTGTAGGCTTCTTCACCGCTTGAGTTACTTCGCCAAACAGACTTGGCGATTCTATATCTAGATCATCCATATCTACATCTACAATAACTGGAGCTATATCTGAAACATTGAAGTTGAGAAGTTATGATCAAAAGACCATTCTCTCTACCCAAGAATTTAAATAAATTAATAGATCTTTACAATCTCAACTTTTCGATTTTTCACTCACCAACATGATCTCTGAAGAAAATGATATATGCATTTACGCTCATACACTCATGATTACGCAACTGCTATCTAAATATGACATATGGGAAATGCCGGGTTCTGAGGGAAAACATTAGAAACGTATTACAAACAAACCTCTTTTTACTTACGCAAGTAGATGTAGATTTTACTTATACCACCTTTCTACTTGCATGCTTTTGTACATATTAAATGTCAAGTTATTTTTATAAATTTTAAGGAGTTACCAGCAATGGCTGACGCCTCTTCTTTCCTATTTTATGTGTGGCAGGCAAACAGCCTGCAGCTCAGTAGATACATGTTTCCAGGAGATAGAGTTTATACCCGACGGTATGAATTATTTTGCCTCAGTTTTTGTTCAGATAATGATGTAAATGTTATCTCTTTTGTATCATACTTTGGGATATATGTTGTAATGGAAGATCCTTGTACATGTTGTAACATGATATGAATATTAATGAAAAGAAAATATTGGTGCCATTGTCTCTTTTACTTGTGGTCATGTGTTGAGAATGAATGTCATAATTATGCGAAAAATTTTCCCTGTATTTGTGCGACTTGTGTGATTAAATGTGAATGATATATTGCGAAATGCGCGTAAACGGGTACCCGGATCCTGAGGGGTTCACAATATCCGCTGATGTCACCTTCTTTGAACAAACTAACTTCTTTACTCAGGCTGTGACAAACATACCATTAGAGCTTCCTCCTCCATCAATTGTGTATAAAAGAAAACATGTGTCTACTCCTGTTCCCATTCCTCTACCTGTTCCTTTGTTGCAGGATAACATGCCGTCTTCAAGTGCTCCCATAAAGACTGCCCCAGATGTTCCTCAGGAGCTTCGCATTGCTCTGCGCAGAACTAAGAGGCAATGCACCCTTCATCCTATGTCTCATTTCACATCCACTGATGGCTTGTCATGTTCTTACAAAAGATATACATATGCTCTAATGACATTTTCTGTTTCAAGGGATCATCATAGTGCATTATAGGAATCTGGATGGCGACAGGCAATGAATGAGGAAATGAATGCTCTCAATTCCAGAGGAACATGGGATCTAGTACAATATTCCCAAGGAGTCAAGCATGTGCCTGTCAAGGTTCAGAAAGTCGGTATACGGTATTCGTTCGGTCAGGCGGTCTGAAGCGAGTAAGCGGGCAGTCGGAAGTATATATGGAAGTATATGCGGATTATGCGGTTTCTATTATTTTATTATACAAATAGTTTAAAATATAATAATGAATTCAACCATTAGATATTTATGTTTCAAAAACTTATAACATGGAAGAAGTATGAAGTGAAGACTATTTTGTACAATGTAATTTCAACCAAAGCATATCCAAAGTCATCCATTTAAAAGCGAAGATGATAATATTCATACAAAATATGTAAAGATGTCGGCTCAGACAAATGTTCACACACAAATAACTAAACTCCTATTCCAAGTCGTCAAAAATAACAGGAGGAACTTCTTCTTCTTCATCACTGTCACTGTTAGAATCCATGATAAATTCTTCTTCCTCCACACTTGGTAAGGCACCCACATTCCTTTGGCTTCTCCTATACTCCTGCAATTCATCTGCTCCACTTGCCTCGGCCACCAAGCTCCAAGTTAGTCCTGAGCCTTGGAACACCTCTTCTTCACCTTCCTCTGATCCGATCCACTCGCCCACATGTGTCCTATCCTTGGAAATAAATGGGTCTCTTCCTTGTTGCGATTGTCGCTCTTTCAGCTTTGAGTTGAATTTCACAAAAACCATGTCATTCAGTCTCTTGGTTTCAAGTTTATTCCTCTTTTTAGTGTGGATCTGCAACGAAAGTATTTACTCAAAATGTTAGTCAATCAATTTTGGTCTAATCAATAATCATAAATCACAAATGTGGGTGTACCATTGCGAAAGAGCTCCAATTCCTCTCACATTCAGAAGAAGAGGATGTTAGCTTTAATATCTTCAACGCCATTGCCTTCATGTATGGTGTATCACCTTTATATAACGAGCACCAATTAGCTACAAGAAAACTTAGGAAGTCAACTTCTTAGTCCTTACATTCTTAAAATGTGTATATAATGTAACTACCTGGATCGAACGCATCCTCGACGGATCTCTGCTTGATTGCTAATGGTTTTCCGAATGGACCATCTCCATTTTTATATAGAACCATTTCTTTTGTTGTGATGACATCTTGAACATCCAAATCAGGGTAAAATATTTCCAAGCAGTACAAAAAACCATCTATGACAAAGCTATCTTCTGAGATGGCTTTATCATCCCTGTAAAAATAATAGGGGTTGAGATAGTAAGCTGCAAGGTGAAAAGAACTATCTAATATCCCTTTTGACTTCGAATCAATGGCATCAATGTAGGGCTTATATGAATGCTCATTGTCTTTAAAAGACTCTTTATCTCCTTCTTCGCATCTTCAAGCCCTCCATAAACAAAGCTCAATGATGGTCTCCGATCCCCATCAACAATACGCAAGAGACGGACGAGTGGGGAAAAGACCTTCAAGGTCAAGGAAACTTGGCTCCAAAAAGATGTACTGAGAACAATTGTCCAACCATTTCACCTTTCCTTGTCTTGGACCACTTCCATTGTCTTCATTCATCAGAAGAAAACATCAATCTCAACTTTTCTTTCTTTTTGAAGACACTTTGTAGCGTGAGAAAACACGTGGCAAATCTTGTTTGCCCTGGTCTGACTATCTCTCCTTTTTAGGTAAAATGCCGCATTAAGCTGAGCGTCTTTGCATGGCTATAGATGAAAATAGTGAGTGTTCTGGCCTTTGCTATGCAATTTTTAACCTTCGGCTCTTTGCCAAATTCTTCAAGTATGAGATCTATGCAGTGAGCAGCGCAAGATGACCAAGATATCTTTGGATATTTGGTCTTGAGGAGCCTCCCAGCTGCCGTGTTAGCAGATGCATTATCAGTCACGACTTGCAAAACATTATATACTCCAACTTCCTTGATGCAATCCTCCACAAAAGCAGATATATATTCAGCGGTATGTGCATCAGCTGATGCGTCCACGGACTTCAGAAAACATGTGCCCAAGCTACTGTTAATGCACAAATTCATCATGCTTCTTCCCCTCATGTCGGTCCATGCATATGTCATGATGGAACATCCACTTTTTTCCATGCATCCTTGTGACTTTTCAAAAACTCCTTTGTTTCTTCCACTTCATCTTTTAACAAAGGCTCTGCAATTTCATAATAAGATGGAGACTTGTACCCACTTCCGTATTGGCCAATTGCTTCACACATGCGTATGAAGGAGCTCTTTGTCGCCACGTTGAAAGGAATATCACAGTCATGGAAGAATTTGGCTACATATTTGTTGACACGTGCGCGTTCTTCCTTTGCTAGTGTTTCCTTTATAATAGTTTGGCGCATTGGCATTGCGCCAAATTACGCATCATCATCATCAGATGATCGCGGTCTTTTTCCAAGACATGTTCCGTCACAAGGTGTTGTGGAAGAGCATGTAGCTCTAATCGCCACCTCCTCTCTCATTTCTTTCAAACTGACAGCTTTCTCATTTTTCTTCTTCACGATTCCCTCAATGTAATCACGTATCTCCTTCTTCACTTCATCGTTAGCCTTTGGACATGCTTTGCAATTCCCTTTGATGTGTCCAAGGTGTTGGTTCATTCGATTAATTCCTCCTTTCAAGACCTTGCCACACAAGCGACATGTCACAAAATTCGGATCGGTCTTCTCCATGAGATAAGCATATTTCCATCCCTGATCGGTAGACCCAGGTGGAGTAAAAAGCACATGTTCCTCAACATGTGTTGGTTCCGAATCCATGATAACCTAAATACATGAAAAAATATTAAAAAACCTATACAAAATAAAAGAGACTCATTATTCATGAAATATATTGTAGTCAGTAACCTCAAAAACTATAATAAAAGCTTTGTCAAAGAATTAAAGCTAAAAGCATTATCAAATTATTATAACAATAATACTAATAATAAAATATGTATTAAAGAATTAAAGCATTATCATTAATTTGAAAACTAACCCTTAAACCTCGCTTGATGCGGTCGCATATGCTGGTGGAATTTCTGAAACTAGCCCTTAATTTGAAACTAGCTAAGGTGTTGTTGGTTGAGGACTTCGAGCTGTGACTACAATTATGGAACCAGGGGATGGGGATGGCATTGGTTGAGGAGGTTGAACCTGCAGTTACTAAGTAAAGATTGTGGCCAAGGAAATTTCTCCAGCCGCATGGAGATTTGCTAAGGAGGATGAATCCAAGGTCAAAAATATACAAGAAACACGTAATCAATGCAATGACAGTTAACAATGTTGAAGACAGTGGGTAAAATTCTGCATTTCCATAATAACAAGAAGCATTTCCTTAATAACGAGAAGAGAAAGCATTTCCATAATAACAAAAAGAAAACATGTAATAAGAGAAAGCATTTCGGAGGAGAACCTGCTGCTGCACACCCAAGGTCGGAGGCGGAGGAGCACGCAGGAGGCGGAGGACCAGTAGACGAAGAAAATCGGAGGCGGAGGAGCGGCTGCTGGTGGAGAACACCGGAGGCGGAGGAGAACCTGCTGCTGTTGGAGAACACCGGAGGTGAAAGCGGAGGCGGAGGAGAAGCTACTGCGTGCGGTTGGAGAACACCGGAGGCGGAGGCGGAGGGGCGCAACAGGCCAGAGGCAGAAAGGCGGAGGGTTTAGGGATGCTTCGAGGTTGGCGAGGGTTTCTGTGAGGAATCGAGGAGTCGGGTGCGAAAATATCGAATAGGGATGAAGGGTTATTGGGTTCTTATCGGGTCAATCGGATGGAAAATTTCTATCACATATGCGGCCGCATATGCGGATTAACCGGACCAAATATACGATATTAGCGCGTAACAAGCGCACAGAGCATATGCGGTGCACTATATGGTCCGCCTCCGCATATGCGGCCGCCTAGGCTGATTTTCTGAACCTTGGTGCCTGTAGATGGGTCTTCACTACAAAGCAGTCTCCTGATGGCTCTATTGATAGGTTGAAAGCAAGGCTTGTGGCGAAAGGTTTTACACAGACTTATGGAGTTGGTTACTTCGAGACTTTTTCTCCTGTTGCAAGGATGAGATCTATACAAACTATTCATCTGTAGCCGTGAACAGGGACTGGCCTATCTTCCAATTAGATGTCAAGAATGCATTTCTATATGGCGATCTCGAGGAAGAAGTGTACATGATGCAACCTCCAGGTTACAAAGTTGAAGGAGAGTATGTTTGCTGACTTTGCAAAGCAATCTATGGTCTGAAACAGAGCCCGAGGGCAGGGTTTGACAGACTAAGTACATAGATCGACGCTCTGGGTTTTCAAAGAACTACGTCTGATTACTCCGTTTTCGTCAGAAAATGATCAACCGGTACTGTTATACTTGTTGTATATGTGGATGATATAGTTGTTACAGGTGACGATGATTAAGGGGTGCTAGAGAGTAAGGCCTTTCTACAAAAGGTTTTTGTCACCAAGGATCTGGGGCAACTTCGCTATTTCCTAGGCATATAAGTTTTACGCACCAAGAAGGGATTCCATATGTCACAAAGAAAGTACTGCCTAGATATACTGACTGAGGCAGGGCTACTTGGGTACAAACCTTCTGGCATTCCTGTAGAACCGAGGAAACACTCTACATCCAATGATCCTGCTTTTGAAAACACGACACGATACATGAGCCTTGTTGGCAAACTTCTGTATCTTACTGTCGCTAGGCCAGACATATCCTATGATGTGAGCAGAGCTAGTCAATACATGGAGAAACCATGCTACAACCATTAGCAGGATGTTCTTCAGATGCTTTGCTACATGAAGGAATCACCTGGACGTGAACTATTCTATGGAGCGAATGGGTACACTAATATTGCTGCTTATGCTGATGCTGATTATGCAAGCTCGCCTGAGGTCCGTCGCTCTACTACGGGCCATGCTATGATGGTAGGAGGAAATCTTGTCAGTTGGAGGAGCAAGAAGCAGGCGATAGTCTCCCGATCCAATGCAGAGGCAGAATATAGGGCTATGGCCCAAGCTACATGCGAAATTACTTGGCTACTGACTCTTCTACAAGGACTCAATGTTACTGTCACCACTCCTGTTCCTCTATACTGTGATAACAAATCTACCACTTACATTGCTACAAATCCTGTTTTTCATGAGAGAATCAAACACATTGAGATTGACTGTCATTTTGTTCGTGATGCTGTACGAGAAGGCAAGATCGCCACACCTCACATCTCAACAGATCTTCAGTTTGCAGACATCTTCACGAAGGCCTTATCAAAGAAGCGCCTTTCATGGATAACTTCCAAGTTAGGCATGATCGATGGATATGCTCCAACTTGAGGGGGAGTATTAGGAGTATATATGTTAAGAGAATATTCTATGTAGCATGAGTATATGTTAAGAGAATATTCTATGTGGTAGGAGTATATGTTAAGAAAATATTCTATGTGGCAGGAATATTCTATGTAGTATTTATTTTCTCATTTGAGCTCTCTAGGGTTTTGTCCTATATAAGGACCCCTAGACCTCCAGAATAAAACAAGCATTTCTATTCTTTCATTCTTTTTTTCACAAATCCCAACGTAGTGCCATGCTGAATACTGCACTTTCTAGCTCCGTCTACAAAACCATCAAATAAGCTATGATTCATACAGTCACAGACACGAAACACTAATATTATATGTTTTACCGAATATAAACATCACACCATCACATATAACATGCCTCACATAAGCTGCATATCTTTGCATGCGCCCTAATGTGCAACTTGGGCTTAACAAATCACACAAGCTTTGAGCTTTCTAACCTTAGATAGATAAAGTTGCACGTGGGGAAATCAGCAAAGGTAAAAGGGAATCTACTATATACGAACACAAGGCAGATGTGAGAATCACTGGTTGCACATGTTTTGGATGGGAAGTTCACAAAATCATCTGTTCCATCCTTCTAAAAAAATTCACATATTCCAAATGATGGGTTTGTTTACCCGTTCGGTTGGGGGGTTACCCCTCAATTTGGGCGGGTTACCCCCCAAATCCCACAATCCTAACCCACTAGTGGGGCCCACTCCCTTCCCATAAAAAAATATATATTATACCATCATATCATCTAAAAATCATAAAATACTCAACTTCTACTCACCATTCCAAACTTCAATACAATCACATCACAACAACTACCCACTTTTTCAAATTTCAATACAATCATACCATAATAACTACCAACTTTTTCAAATTTCAATACAATCACATCACACAAAACCCTTCCAACCCTTAACCCACCAACCAAACACACTAACACAAAATGGGTTATCCTCCCCTGGATAACTCACCAACCAAACGCATAAGTGTTCCTAAGAAGTTGAGTTTCCAAACCTTCAGCCAGTTAATATTGTGCATAGGAAAACCATTGAAAGTAAAGGTGAAAATCTGTCGACATCTATTTCTTATAACCATTAGTTCAGAGAATTTTGAGCTGGATGTGTCCCTACCGGGGGCCCATCCTTTATATTAAACATCACCGTGTGCTCTTTTTTGAAGTATATTTGTTTTTTCACGTATATGTGCATTTTAACTTCCTATATAAATCTCTCAGTTTCATAATTATTTGGAACTAGCCATTGCGTTATCGTATATTGCTCTCGAAAGATCTCCCAACTTCTTATTTTCCGAGTTATAATAAAGCACCCTTCATGAGACTTATCCTATTTCCATCATTTAAAAAATTGCTTAAAAAAATGCAGTGCACTCTAGCGTCTATAGCCTATATTTGATGGTACATGTGCATTGCACTCTAGCGTCTATAGCCTATATTTGATGGTACATGTGCATTTGGCGTACTTCATTACTACCTCCTTTTCTTATGGTGCTTTATTAGTAATTAGTTATTATAAAAAGCTGAATGTGTCAGGTATCCTTTGGTCACTGTTTAGACTAGGGATTTTTTTCTCTTGTCGAATCCTATTTAGGTTTATTCTAATTTTTTTTCTAGGAGAGGGAATTGATGTGCGTAGATATAGACATCCTTGAGAAAGAGACATTTTGGACTCTGTTGTTAGATATGTTAAAGACCTTTTTTGTATCTTTTTAATTTTGTAATTCTATGAATTTGTGCATGTTGTTGGACTTTTATAAAATTTGGTGCTAACTATTGAACTCTTTTCATTATTTTCCAGAGCATATTCTGTATAGTATTTTACCATTGAATTTTGTCTCAATTTGTATTATGCTAACGTATCCAAAGTTTCGACTGTCTATCTTTTTTTCAAGAAGTCAATTTGTTGAAATTATACGTCTTCAGGTATGGCATGTTTGGTTTTGAAAACTATTATTTTTCGCTTTTGAATGCTTGTTCCTCGTATTATTCTCCTTTTTCTAGCTTTCAACGATCACTGTTATAAGATTGACTGACAATAATATACAGCTATGAATTTTGGATGAGAGGGAGATGGAAGCGTGAGAGACGATGTGTGAAATGAGAGGAGAGGGAGTGGAGACTTGCTCTCTTTGGAAAGCTCGTGAGGGAGTGCGAGCATGGTGTCGATCTTCCAACCAAGAGGTGAGGGAGTGGAGTGCCACTAAGGAGAAGGAGAAGGAGTGGAAGGTCAACAAAAATAAGGAGAGTCATTGTAAACGAGTCCCGCGGTGTTCCAAAGGTGGCATTCATGGCCACATGGCTTTCGATTGCTCATTGCTTCCGTGTTGTTTTTGCTGCGGCAATGGGGGTCGTCGTCAGTTTAAGTGCACGGCAGTTTGTCCTCATCATCCTGAGAAGTCTGATTTATCTTGCTTTGTCTCGAAGCCTGCTCTCCATTTTCAAAAGGTTTCAGAAAGCCATTCTTTCGCATAGGTCATCATAGGCAAGGCTTTAAAAAGCGTGAGGCGGATCGATGCGGTTTTCCGTTCTTGAGGCAAGGCGTAAGCCTCAGTTTATGGAGAAAATACATGTAAAAACTATTACTAAGCATAATTTTATCATCATAAAATTCTAAACTTCAAATATTCACAAAATATGTTATCGTAATTCTTAAATTTGAGTATTTCCGAATTGAATGGATGTACACAATATACCATGCTAAATATGCTAGTTTAAATTTATGATTATGTAATATTAATATTGTAAGCATGCGAATGCCTAATATTCTTACAAAAATATAAAGTCTCGTGAACATACTATACTCCTTGAAGTGATATAAGCAATTGAATATTATTTGCTGGTATAAAATGTGTCCTACTAATTAATAACAACCACTGTACACTCGCATGATTTCTTTGATGCAGTGACGATTATAATATAATTGTATAATATTTGATCATGAAATAATATATTTCGAGACTAACATATAATGATACATTTTTGAGTCTTGTGACAACAAACATATGTTTACTGTTAGAAAATCGGAAGCGGAAGCGGAAACAATAAACCGAGCATAATCTCAAGAAATATAAAACATGGAACACGGGATTTTACGTGGAACCCTACTCCCTAAGGAGCGGGATGAAACCACGGGAGAAGCCCTCAAAGGGGCGGATATTGCATTCCTTTTTCTCAATGAGTACAGGAGGTCTGGGGCTCCTTATATAGCCTCTCCAGAGCCTCCAAGTCCCACCACTAGGCGGTATGGGACTAAACACATGGATGGGGGTAAATGGATCTCCTCCAGGATCCATTTACCCTGCTACAACTCAATAGGCGCATACAACTTATGCTCCAACACTCCCCCTCAAGCTGGAGCATGCAATGCTCAGCTTGGACAAACAGACAGAAACTCAACTCAACGCTACAAGACACTACGGACAATATCAACCCAACGCGCACATTGCTGCAGTCGAGGACGTTGCTTCTCATGCCGTGCAGGTGAGGAAAACGAACGGGCTGGAGTGTGAGTCAACTGAAGACTCGGAACCTGACCATCGAGTCTGAACTTGCGCCTGAAGTCTCCTCGTCGGAGAACTGGGTCGCTCCCATCTGGCTCAGAGAATGATGCACTGCTCTGGTGTACCTATGATACCACATGAAAACCCTTGCCAACATATGGCAAAAGGAATGGTCCTCTGCTCTGGAGTCCCTATGGTTCACATGAAAACTCTGGCCTGACAACAAGAAGAATGATGGGGACCGCGAACAAATGATGGCAACATATGCTCATCTGACAATGACCGCACACTTGTGCGTGTCTGAAACTGGACTCGGAAGACAATCGTCGAGTCTGAAACCGAACTGTAGAGTCTGATCATCTGGCTGGTCTGGAGACTGGCATCTGAAATCTGGATCTGGAATACAAGACCTGTGACTCTACATATACTCCCCCTTTCTCCCATACTTGTCGGAATATGAACATCGACAAAGTTGGGAGAAGACAAGATAAAAATGGGGACAACAAACATCTCTTGCAGCTTTTCATTTTTTTTATAAGCCGTCTTTTTTTTTGCAATTTTTTTAAGCCGTTCATTTTTTTTGGCTTTTGCTTCGCACAGTTTTTTTTTGAAAATACGTACGGCTTTTTCCATGTACGCGCCTTTTTTTTAAACTTTGCGGACTCTTTTTTTTTCAGCGTCAGCCCACTTGGGCACCATAAATAATCAGCCTCCCCTTTTCCTTTTTTTTTCACGACCTCTGATTTTTTTAATCAACTCAGGCCCATTTGGGCCTAATGCATTTTTTTTGAATTATGGGCAATTGGGCCCCACTTAAGCAACTATACATAGGGTTCCCTTTGGAACCCTTCGTTCCAAAGCCACGACCCCCCCTGAATGGGGCCTTTCGTTTTGACACCCGCCGCCAGGGGTAGAAGCCGTCGCAGGTCGCGCAGATAGGAAGCTGGAGGGTCGGTCGGCAGTGGAGCGCACTCTGCGGTTGGTCGCGGTGATGGAGTTTTCTCCTTTACGCGGGCGGAGGTCGGCGATGCAGGGAGCACGCGAGTTAGCGCGGAGCTCTTCGGGCTGTGTCATGCTACACCTGGGCGCGTAGTTGATCGGGGTCGGAGGGATGGGATCCGGCTGTACGGCACCGCTTCGCCACCTGTGAGGTTCTGCGATGCAGGAGATGGGAGGTTCCGCCAGGTGGGGGTGGGGGCTGCGCCGCCTCGCGCCTGGGAAGCGAGGGAGATGAGAGGCTTCGGCACAGGGGCTTCACGCAATGGACAGATGCGTGCCTAGGGTTGCGGTGGGGCTGGTGCCTCCGCCCCAGGGCTGGCGAAAGAGAAAGACCTCCACCTGAGGTCTGCGGAGACCTGGAACCGCGTGGGAGGGTTTCGTGCGCCGTCGTGCTTCTGGAGAAGCGCCGCTCACGATCTTCTCTGACTGGAGCAACGCATTTAGAGATGCTATCGAGAGGAGGTTGCTGTTGCTTGCAAGGATCTGGCGGCACCTGCTGCCTGGAGTGCGCATCGGATTTTCAGATCTGCCCAGAAGCTTCTTCACGCTTTACAGAAATAGGGTTTCTTGTAAACCCTAGAATCGAACACGAACAATAACGGAACTGTCGAACAGATATGCTCTTGATAATTGAATCTCGAAAAAATAAAAACATAAAATCCTCGAGAATCAAACCCGCTCTGATACCATGTTAGAAAATCGGAAGCGGAAGCGGAAACGATAAACAGAGCATAATCTCAAGAAATATAAAACATGGAACACGGGATTTTACGTGGAACCCTACTCCCTAAGGAGCGGGATGAAATCACGGGAGAAGCCCTCAAAGGGGCGGATATTGCATTCCTTTTTCTCAATGAGTACAGGAGGTCTGGGGCTCCTTATATAGCCTCTCCAGAGCCTCCAAGTCCCACCACTAGGCGGTTTGGGACTAAACACATGGATGGGGGTAAATGGATCTCCTCCAGGATCCATTTACCCTGCTACAACTCGATAGGCGCATACAACTTATGCTCCAACATGTACTACTTGACGTATAGGTTTCGTTCAATACACGAGGTTTGTTACTAGAGATGTGGACAATAATATTATACACATTTTGGTTGTGACTAATATATGCTTTATAGCTTTTATATTATTGTAAAGTATATATCCATATAGTTTTTATTTATTTACCCAAAAATACACAACAGACCGATGCAACGCCTCGGTACTACCTCGGGTCTAGGAGATCTGATTGTGCATAAATCAATCAGGGATGTTCTACTAATTGGAGTTCCCATTAAAGACGACTGGGAGCTTTGTTGTCTAAAGTTGGAGATTCATCGTTGTCTTGGAAGGTCTTTTACGGGAGACATGGTTCTGCTGGACAACAATGAGGTGCGTGTTTGAGGTTTATGGTTTATCCTCGGAGGCATATTTATTGCTTGAGATGAATGAGTTTGGGGGGGGGGGGTTAGGTGGAGAAATCTGTGTTTCATTGACGTGGAGATGACCTCATTAAAGAGAGTGCTTCGGGTGTGCAGTGTCCCGTTCCTTTCAAGGATGGTGGAAGCCTTGAGACTCACCCTTCAGGAGTTGGAGTTGTTTTGGAGATACTGTCCGATGGCCAGAGCCCAGGTTCTAATGTCTATTTCGCTCTAGTAGTAGTGGTTGGCACTTTCCCATCTCCCACCATTGTCATTTGTTCTCTGTTTGTTGGTCATGTAAAGTTCAAGCTTTTGGTAGAGGCGGTTTCCCCTTCTACCTTATTGGAGAGCTATCCTGATGAGGTGTTGAGTTTGCAGTCCAAACCAAAGAGCGAGCTCACACTAATAGCTGATGGGATACTTTTGGAAACAACCAACGATCTGGAGACTGAGGCGATAACTCGATGATTCAAAATTTGATTATGATTATAAATGCTCTTACCTTGGTAAAACTGTTGGCTTCCAATCTCCAACATCATCCATTCTTTGAAATATTTGATCTGGAGCCTCCGTGCGATCTTCGTGAGTCACTCTTTTCCACTCTCGCACTATTACTAATGAGATTTAGGGTTCTATGTGAATCCTTGACGAGAGGGCTCCTCATCATTTCGATTTCACCGGAGGGGATATACCCGACCCGAACTTGTAAGGGATCCGAAACTTTATCGAGCCATGGTCTGACCTGGAATGGGGTCGAGTCCACTTGCCTGCTTTGGGTATTTTTTATTTGACCCTTTTAGCTTTTTGGTGCATTGGGACCCTTTGCTTCGGGTCGGCCAACTTGCATGGGCATTAAAGTGGTCAAGAGTAGGATCTCTGATGATACCTCGAGCTTGGCTTTGCAGATGGATACAACTCAAGGATCTCTGCGAATCTCTGACGAGAGGGCTATTCAGCATTTCGGTTTCACAGGAGGAGATATACCCGACCCAAACTTGTAAGGGATCCGAAACTCTATCAAGCCATGGTCTAACCTGTAATGGGGTCGAATCCACTCGCCTGCTTTGGATATCTTTTGTTTGACCCTTTTAGCTTTTGGGTGCATTGGGACCCTTTGCTTCGGGTTTGCCAACTTGCCTGGGCATTGTTGTAGTCAAGAGTAGGATCTCTGATGATTCCTCGAGCTTGGCTTTGCAGATGGATACAACTCTATGTAGCACTTTTTTTTGAAAGTCTGCAAGGCAGGGGAAAACACTCGATGGTGTCCGCCCCATCAAAATTTATTCAACTCTATGTAGCACTGATGTGACATTGGAGGTGGTGGCTGAAGTCTCTTAGCCTCTGATTGCTAATGTCAAAAACTTTGCGGTGCTTGTCCTAGCAGTACCGTTTGCCTCAACTTCCAACTCCTTAAGCACTTCCAACTTGGGGAGGGGTTGAATGGAAAGAGGGTTAAGCGTTATAGGGTGCAGAGGAAGCGATGTTCTCTAAGACCTTCGTCATCTGGCACTCTGGGGAAGTGATCTTCCCCTAATAACCTAGATTCGCAGAGCTTCATGGCGAAAAAAATTTGGTTGTAGCTGGCTTTGTAGGGGTGCTTCCTGCCACAAGGTCAAACATGGTGAAGTAATGAAGGTTCTAACATGGATTGATAGGTGTCTGGGTGACTCAGGGAAACAAAGATCCGTGGGATTTTTGTTTCAATCTTAATTCACACTCCTGTAATCATCAGGTATCATAATAAGCATTACAAATAGTTCAATATGTCGCTAAGGCCCTGGCGTGTGCTACAACATTTTCAGCGTAAAGCCTCTCCTGTTGAAAGATGACACTGTTTCTGGCCAACCAAATTTCCCAGACAAGCGCGATGCACTCCAACCTCTCGCGCTCCGTGCCGCACCAACCACTTCCAATAGATGCTCAGAAGTCCGCAACACCTCCAAAAGATACGTTCCCGCTACCGAACATGGTTCATGCCTCCATAGATCCCTCACAACCGAAAAAAGGGTGATCCGCCTCCTCGATGTTCATCAGCAACGAGAGCAAGTAGGGCTGACGGTCCGGACAAACCTAACAAGTCTCCCACTCGTGAGCAGTCACCCTTATTTAAAAAGCCATAAAAAGATCTTAATTCTTGCGGGAATCTTCCAACTCCAAATGCCCCTACAGTCTGCTGTGCATCCACCAGGGTCAAAGTTGTTGGACCCATCAACGCTCTGTGTACCTCCCTTACTGAGAAGTGCCCATCATACCAGATCCAATGATCCCTTCCCATAGTGGGCCCAACCATCTTTTCCAACTTCGTCACCAAAACCATAAGCTATTGTTGTAGTACATTTGCAACAACAACAGCAAAGCCTTTTCCCACAATAAGTAGGATCGACTACGTGGATTCTTTTCCTCCATTCCGATCTATCTTGGGTTAATCTCGAACTTATATCCGAAAAACTAAGATCCCTTCGTATAGTCTCTTTCCAACACTTCTTGGGTTATCCTCGCCCTATCTTAGCTGGCTCAACCTCCCAAAACTCGCATCTCCTAACTGGTGCATCAGCTGACCTTCTTTGCAAATGACCGAACCATCTTAAGCGGTTTTCTTATATCTTATCCTCAATCAGAGCTACACCAATTTTCTTTTTGATTGCATCATTCCGAATCCGATCTTTACGTGTGTGTCCACACATCCACCTTAGCATTTTCATTTCCACTACAACCATTCTCTGCACATGTCTATGATTCATAGGCTATCATTCAGACCCATAAAGCATAGCATGTCTCACAACTGCTTTGTAAAACTTTCCTTTGATTTTTAAAGGATTTTTCTTATCATAGAGAACAACGAGGCTCCTCTCCACTTTAGCCAGCTTGCATTTATTCTATTAATAACATCTCCATCAATTTCCCCATCATGTTGCAAAATAGATCCTAGGTATCTAAAAGAATCTCTCTTCTGAATGTTATCATCACCAATCTTCACCTCGATTCCATTACCATTGCTTCCATCAAAGGTGCACTCCATATATTCAGTCTTAGCCTGCTTATACGAAATCTTTAGTCTCCAATGCATGTCTCCAGACCTCAAGCTTCTCATTTACTCCATCTCTAGTCTCATCAATCAACACAATATCATCAGAAAATAACATACACCAAAGTATCTCATCCTGAATGTGACTTGTCAACTTGTCCATAATCAAATTAAAATGAAATGGACTCAAAGCTAAACCTTGATGTAAACCAATGTTGATGTCAAAATAGCCAGTCTTCCCAGACTAAATCCTTATACAAGATAAAGCCCTATCATACATATCCTTTATGAGGTTAATGTACAGGACATGTACTTGTCTCTTCTTTAAAACTCTCCACAATATCTCTCATGGGACAGAATTATAAGCCTTCTCCAAATCAATAAAAATCATATGGAGGTTCTTCCTTCCAGCTTTATAAATCTCCATTGTTCTCAGCAAATGGATGACTTCAATAGTTGAGCGACCTGACTTGAATCCGAATTGGTTTTCTTTTACTTTGGAAACCTGCCTCAACCTTTTTTCGATCACACATTCCCAAATTTTCATAGCGTGACTCATCAGCTTGATACCTCTGTAATTTGAACAATTTTGAATTTCTCCTTTGTTTTTATAAAGAAGCCGCGATACTCCTCCAATCTTCAGACATTTTCTTGCTTCGCTAAATAACATTGAATAGATTCATAAGCCAAGTCAAAACACGCTCACCTAAAACTCTCCATACTTCTACAGCGATGCCATCCGATCCTACACCTTTCCCAGGTCTCATATCCTTCAAAGCCTCCTCTACTTTCTTTCTTTGTGTCTATAGCTTGCACGATTCAAGTAACTTTCACTTCTAGCTAGATCACCTAAAATGATCTCTATATTTCCTTCCCCAATGGAAATACCACTTCCATCTAGTCTATATCCTTCTGAGTAACAAGCACATGACCATCATCCTTGATGCATCTCACTTGAGAAAGGTTTATGATATTTCTTTCTCTTGCTTTGGCCAACCTGAATATATCCTTCTGGCCCTCCTTCCAGTCGAGATTTAGCTTCATAAGCTTTTGACTTAGCTTCACTTACAGTCTTCTTTTCTTCATTCTTCGCTATTTTCTAGTTTGTGACAGTTTCCCCTGTTCTATCCTTAGACATAGCTTTAAAGCATGCTCTTTTAATTTTTAGCTTCTCTTGCATCCCTTCACTCCACAACCAAGCCTCCTTTTGACTTGGAGCTCCTCCCTTTGACTCGCCTAGCATCTCTTTGGCTACTTTTCGGATACAAGATGCTACCGCCTCCCACATCTTGTTTGCACTTCCGCTACAATCCCAAGATAAGTCTTCCAAAACCTTCTCCTTGAAGCTTGATTGCTTCAGTTGAAGATTCCACCATCTAGTTCTAGTGATCTTGGGAACCCTTTTTTCTTTACCAGCCCTTTTATTTGCACATCCATGGCTAACAAGCGATGTTGGGTTATCAAACTCTCTCATGAGATTACTTTGCAGTCGTTACAACACAGCCGAGAAAACTCCATAGATATGTAGTTGATTTTCCTCCCGAAGCATATTCTTTCCAATGAATACTCGTAAGATATATTTTTCCATTATCGAGTTAGATATGGAAAAGGCTTATGCTAGGACCGGGTGAAAATTCTTATCCAAAGTTTTGGAAGAATTTGGCTTCATTATTTTGGTCAGAATAATTTGAAAGCTTGTAATTGCAAAAAATCCTTTTCTCTTGATATTGATGAGGATTCCACCAGCTGGTTTTGTGGTTCCAGGGGACCCGACCAGGTTGTCCCTTATCACCTGCTCAATTCATTATTGCTGAGGTAGTGCTTATCTGAGGTTTATTGAATCTGATGCACAACTGTAGCAGACAAAGACTTTTATGTGAATGGAAGAGTTCCTCCTATCTCTCATTTACTCTTTGCAGATGATAGTATCATATTTACTAATGGTTCTAAGCAGTCACTTCAAAAATTAATGAATTTTCTGCATTCGCATGAACAAGCATTTGGTCTAAGGATTAGCTTAAGCAAGACTAGATTTTATGTGTTGAATGATAGTAAATATTATATGGTTAAAAGCATTAAGGAGGTGACAGATTGAACAAGATGGCTTTCCCTTTACTTATCTTGGATGTTATATATATCAATGAATTACGAAAATTTAAGTATTTTGATGATTTACTCCTTGATGTCTGTTTGAAAAAAATATACGAGATGTTTATTCCATGGAATCCTAAGCTCTCTTATATAGATGAGAGACTTATGGGTAAATTACATAAGACCGACGAAGGAAATTAGAATAGAAAAAAGAGTACAATAACTAAATATATCTCTGTACTCCCTCTCAAGATGGAACGTATATATCAATCATGCTTCGCTTGGATGAACACTTTTGGAATGGTCCTCTAAGTAGGGCTTTGGTGAATATATCTGCAGTCTGGTCTCCAGAGCTGACATGGGAAGTAGAAATCAGCCCTTTTGAACCATGTCTTGTGTATAGTGACAATCAATCTCGATACGTTTTGTCCTTCCATGAAATGCGTGGTTATTTGCAATGAATAAAGCAGCTTGATTGTCGCACCTCGACGACATATGAAGAGGAACATATGTGTAGATCTGCCAGTACTGCTCGAACCTACATCATTTCTATACTTGCATATGCCATAGCCTTGTATTCAGATTCAACGCTAGACCTGGCCATTACAGTCTGCTTCTTGCATTTACATGATACAAGAGAATCTCCAACAAATATAGTAAATCCTATCGTGGACTTCCTGTCCTTGGGACACCTGCATAATTTGCATATGCACATGCTGAAATAGTGATGACACCTCCTTTTCTAAATAACAGCCATACCTTTGGAGATGATTTAATATACCTTAGTATCATGTGTATAGCATCTATATGTACCTGACGAGGTTGCTCCATGAATTGGCTAACCTGTCTGACAACAAATGAGATGTCGGGTCTAGTAATAGTGATATAGAGAAGCTTTCCCACTAGTTCTTTATATCTTCTCCTGTCTACCTCATCAATATCATAAGCATGTAGATTCATGATCGGATTCCTAGTTGTGGTAGCAGGTCTACATCCAAACCAAGGCCTTAAATGTCGGATTTTGATTTCGTTTCGATAAGCCTGGAAAGAGAAATTCGGTAGAATTTCGGCGAAATGACCGGAAATTGAAGAAATTACTTGAAAACTCATTTTTTCTAAAATTAAGATTTCTAATATTCTTTAACTCAATAAATGAGAAAGAAATACACAGTTTTTTGCTAATATTAAGATATTAACATGATATATTACATTAAATTTTCATCCTATCGCCCCAATAGTAAAAAAGTAGTATACTGCTCAAAATCAAAATCAGATTTCGAACCGAAATTAGAAGCCATTATTTTCACCTCTTGAATATGAAGAGAATGATGATACATGCAATAATAACATAGAAAAATATAGGCCAACAAAGAGTACTAGCAAAATGATATCTTTTTTAAGAAATTAAATATTGAAATGATAAGTTATCTTGTATCTAACTAAAATATTTTCAACATAGAAAATATTTACTTTTAGGAATAAAATAAGGCACACTCATATACTCACAAACACAAATCATTGTAACATGTACGTCTAATAGATGCATTGTATTGCTTATGATCATAAAATATATATCATACAAGACACAAACAAATTAACTAACACAAAGTAACTGCATAACATTCACAAGCACAATCTATATGCAACATGATACTAGGAAAATACTTACGACCACAAGATTTTGAAGATTGCTAACAACTAAGTCTTCACACAACCGTATGCACTCCTTGTAGTAGAGAGAAGTGACAAGAAAGAAAAGCTTTAAATTTCGGATTTCGATTTCATTTCTCCATGTCAGGAAAGAGAAATTTCGGTTAATTTTAGTAAAATCATCGGAAATCTTGGAAATGTCTCTAAACTGGACTTTTTCCCAAATATTAAGGTTTCTAGTATTCTTAAGTCAATAAATAAAATAGAAATGCACTCTTATTTGTAAAATAGAATTGTAAATATAAGTTTTGAAGTAATATTATTGTCATAATCATCACACATAT
Source organism: Ottelia alismoides (assembly GCA_037367405.1). Lineage (NCBI taxonomy): Eukaryota > Viridiplantae > Streptophyta > Magnoliopsida > Alismatales > Hydrocharitaceae > Ottelia > Ottelia alismoides. Next base: position 987,956 of record JAZKJV010004359.1, on the reverse strand, counting down.
TGACATGGAGAGTAACATGTTGCCATAGTCAGAACCGTATGCTAAACTGGAAGCAAAAGTCATGATAATCACATTGTCAATAAGAATGAGATGACACGTATAATAACTACTAATCAAAACACACACACATATTAAAATAAAGAAAATAAGAAATAAAGCTCTTCAATTAAAAACTTGAACTTAACTCTTAAATCTTGTGGCTAACTGATTTGGTATGGATTTAGATCTAAAATTTAGAAACTAACTAAAGAAACTTTTTCAAATAACATAAAACACTTTAACAACTCAACATCGATGAATAAATAAGTGAAAATTTATCAATTAGTGTAAATTTCGATGAAAACGAAAGGCAGATTCCCTTATCTTTGTTATTTTGCTGAAACGATATGCTATTTCGATAAAAATTCGGTGATATTTCGTTGAAATCCTGGAAAAAGAAATAAGGTACTGTTTCGATTTCGGTGACCTAAAGAAATGGAAATTTTGGAGAAATTCGGTGGAATTTCGGAGAAATTTGAGGCCATGATCCAAGCATGCCTGTTTCACTTAACATATCAATATCATATTTTCTTTGGGTCAACACAAGCCCTTGCTGATTTTTGGTAAATTCTAGTCTCAGAAAATATCTAAGGGTACCAAGATCCTTGGTAATAAATTCACGACTCAGAAATTCTTACGCCCTCTTTATCCCATGTATATCATCTCCTGTACTGAGTATATCATCAACATACACCATAATATCAATTATACCTCTAGAAATTCTCTATATGAAAAGAGAATGATCTGCATTTGATCTTTTGAAACCATGCTTTTCAATCAAATCTGAGAGCTTCTGAAACCAAGCTCTTGAGCTCTATTTAAGGCCATGTATTGCCTTATGAAGTCTACACACCTGAGAACACTCCCCCTCAGCAGCAAACCTCGGCGGCTGCTGCATGCAGACTTACTCCTGAAGATCACCATACAAGAACACATTTTTAACATCAAGCTGAAACACGAGCTAATCTCGAACCACTGCAACAGACAAAAGAATCCGAGGGTAGAGTGACGAGCAACTGGAGAGAAAGTGTCTAGATAATCCACCCCGTATGTCTGAGTAAAACTCGTGCAACTAATCGAGCCTTGTACCGATCAATGCTCCCATCAGCATTCTGTTTCATTGTAAACACCCATTTGCAATTGACTATAGATGCCTCATAGGGGCCAAAGATTGGACTCCAGGTACCTTGTGACTTTAAGGCCGCCATCTCCTACTCCATAGCTAAACACCATCGACTGTCCTTCAATGCTTCCTGGTAGTTCTGTGGTATATCCACGATCGAGAAAGCAAGAACGAATCACCTGAAGTCACTTGTCAGACAATCGAAAGTGACATGAGAAGCAAGTGGATATGAAGCACATGTACGCTTCTGCTTCCTAATAGCGATAGGCAAAACAAGATCATCATCAACCCCACCAGTTACCTGTGCATCAACCTCCTGCAAGAATGCCTACTGAGAAACATCTTCAGTCCCATCATTAGAAATATTGTATTCAGAACAAACTTAAGGCGTGCTGGATGACGGACCATGAACATGAGCAGGAGCATGTCGTCGACTGTAGTGTAGTGGTAGGGGTGGAACATGAACAATGGTGATGGAGGAAGTGATGGAGGAGGGGATGATGGTGGTGGTGATGGTTGACTCATAGGTTAAGGGTGCATATAGACCTCATCATATGAATATGAATATGCCAATCTGCCTGTAGGTGAAAAATACATAATCAACTCGAAAAATGTGACATCTGCGCTAACATAATACTTCCTATGTAACTGATCATAACATCTATACCCCTTCTGAGTCCTGGAGTACCCAACAAAGACACATTTGACAACCCTAGGAGAGAGCTTGTCAATCCCTCCCCAGAAAGAATGTGGGGCACGACTCTGAATAAGGAGAGTACGATGGCGTCAAGTAAGTGACGATGCTTTCTCTCAACAACACCATTCTGTTGAGAGGTGTAGGCACATGATGCTTGATGAAGAATACCGTGAGATGAGAGGAATTGAGAGAGCACACGAGCACATAATTCCACAACATTATCAGTTTGCATAATTTTGACAGATGTAGAAAAAACATTCTGCACTTCTTTAATAAAGTTTATAATAGTATTTCCAGCTTCAGATTTATTTGTCAACAAGAAAATCCAAGACAGACGACTAAAATCATCCACTGTAACTAAATAAAACCTGTGTCCCTGATGATCAGGAATACGACTCGGACCCCAAATGTCAACATGGAAAAACTCAAACGGGGAGCTACTGCTCCGACTCTGACGACCTGGGAAAACAGATAGATGATGCTTTCCCAACTGACAAGCTTCGCAGTTGAATGATGAGCGAGACGAAATATGGGAAAGAACTTGATGCTTTTTTTGGAGAGGAAGATGACCCAAGCACATATGACATAAGAAGGGAAAGACCGGTCTAGTGCAATTAGAGGATAGTCCAGCATATGGGGTATGGACCAGTTGATACTTGATAGAAGCCGCCCTGCTCATGCCACAAGCAATCACCCCTCCTGTAAGAATGTCCTGAAATACAAGAGGCAAGTCAAATATAGCTCTACAATGTAAATCCTTAGTAATATGACTAATAGACAATAAGTTCATAGAGAAATCAAGAGCATGAAGCACATTGTGTAGCCGCATAGAGGGTGTTAAACTAATCTCCCCTGTCATGTGATCGGGGAATGAGTTCCATCTGCTATAGCCACAGTCCTCCCTGGAGGAACCTATATGTAGGCGGTGAGCTGATCTCTGTCTCCACACAAGTGATGTATCGTACCGGAATCCATGATCCATTCTGTAATATATGAACCTGTTAGAAAATAGGAACGCGGAAGCGAACATGATAAATAGAGCATAAGAACAGAAATATAAAACATGGAGACCAAGATTTTACGTGGAACCCTACTCCCTAAGGAGCGGGATGAAACCACAGGAAAACGCCTCAAAGGGCTTATCTATGTATTCACTTTCTCACTGGATACAGGAGGTTTGGGGCTCCTTATGTAGCCTCCACAGAGCCTCCAAGTCCCACAACGGGTAGATGTAGGACTAAACAATGGGATGAGGTAAATGGATCTTGGAGGTATCCATTTACCCATCTACAACATAAGAGGCGCACAACCAAATACTCCAACACTCACCCTCAAGCTGGAGCATGCAATGCTCAACTTGGACAAAACAGAAAGAAACTCAACTCATGCTACATGACACTACAAAGAATATCAACTCAACACGCACAACCGTCGGCTACTGTTGAGGACGTTGCTTCTCATACTGTGCAGGTGAGGAGGATGGATGGGCTGGAGTGTGAGTCAAACTGAGGACCCGAAATCTGACTATCGAGTCTGAAACTGCGCCTGGAGAAGTCTCCTCGTCGGAGAACTGGGTCTCTCCCATCTGGCTCAGAGAATGGTACTCTACTCTGGAGTCCCTATGATACCACATGAAAACCCTTGCCCACATGGTATAGGGAATGATCCTCTACACTGGAGTCCCTATGGCTCACATGGAAACTCTGGCCGAAACAACAAGAATGATGGACCATGACAAATGACGGCACACATGTGCACATCTAAAAAGATCGCATCCATGTGCATGTCTGAACCGAAGGCTCGGAATTTGACGTCGAGTCTGAACTGTAGAGTCTGGAAATCTGATTGGTCTTGGAATGTCTGAATCTGACATGGAATATGAAGAAGACATGTGACTCTACACAATACTTCTCCTTTCTCCCATACTGGTCGGAATGATAATCGTCGACCAAGTTGGGAGAAGACAATAAATGGGGGTACAAATTGAGGGAAACATGAACTTACAACTTTTCATCAATTTTTTTAAATAGCTGCCTTGATTTTTTAAGCCATTTCATCTCTCCCTTCCTTTTTTTATTACGGCTTTTGCAACGCATATTTTCCTTTTTTTTAAATAAGCCGTTGACACATTTTTTGTACAACTTCCTCCTTTTTTTCAGTTATTTTGCGTACGGCTTTTTTTATTGTACGCGTCTTTTCTCAATTTTTTTATCTCACGTCCCAAGGGCCTACCTCAGCCGTTATAGAAATATATATATATATATATATATATTAATCAGGGCTGCATGCTCTTGGGCCAAAATAAAGGAATATGCTCGTTTTCTTCTCTTATTTTTGTGGATTTTTTTGCTGGGCCTCAGCCCAAACTTAACTGCAACCCCTCTTTTTTTTATTGTAAACCGGGTGAGTCCCCACTGCGGGGATCACCGCCTAATATATTTCATCAAGAAAGAATCATATTACATTACCGAGAGAGCCAGAAGTTATACAAAGCGTTACATTGAGCAACTGCGTTCTCACTGTAGAATCTTTGGTTTTTGAAGATAAGCTCGTTGCGACCCAGCCATATAGCCCAGAGAGCAGCTAACGGTTTCGAATAGTCTTCGCTGGAATTACCTCCTAACCTTCTGATGGATTCCCAGAATACGTTCGTCTCCTCTCGCTGCAGCCAGGGGATATCGGGTTCGGACCAAACCTGCTCGGACGAAACACAACTAAAGAAAAGATGATCGGAGTCCTCAGCCGCGTTGCCGCACCTGTCACACCGAGTGTCTGAAAAATGGAGTATACGCCCCCTCCCGACTTTGTCCATAATCCTCCCCTGCCTAAGGCACCAGAGAAACACCTTGACCCTTAACGGAATCATAGCCGCCCAAACAATTCGCTTATCTTGGCATAAGTCGGCATCCCGCTCCTCGGTTCTCCTTGTCAAATGAAGATACGCCTTCTTTATCGTGAATGAAGTGCCTCCCCAACGATAGTGATCCTGGTCCTGAGAGAAGGACTCTCGCCGCGAAAGGGAATCCAAAAGAGCCAAATATTCTTCCACACGTTGTTCCGAGAGTTCGGCGAGAAAAGTTAGTGCCCAAGCGTCCTCCACCGCTACCTGGGAGAGCGTCGGTTCCTTCATTGCCGACAAGGCGAAGAGGCAAGGGAATGTAGCCTCTAAGCAGCTGTCACCAGTCTAATTGTCACGCCAAAATATGAAAGTCCTGCCGTCCCCAATGACAAGATGAAGCCGGGAAACCAGCTGAGGCATAACCGCACGTATACCAACCCATAATGGAGATTCGAACCTCACACGCCGTGGTTTCATGTTGCCTCTCACCTCGTATATCTCCCGCAAAAGATTCACCCCCTGGGAGGTAGATGGACCCCAAATTCGGGTGGCACATTTAGACAACAAGGCCCTGTTTACGCCCTCCAAATCCCTGACCCCCAAGCCCGCCATCCTCACGCCTCTTGGTGACATCATCCCATTTTACCAGGTGCATACCCAACTCCTGCTTTTTACCTTTAGACCAGAAGAATCTCTTCATTAGGGCCTCTAATTTTTTTCCTCACCCCTACCGTCATCAGCCTCGTAGACATGAAAAAGATGGGGATGGCGGACAATACATGCTTCAGGAGGACTAACTTCCTCCCACGAGAAAGCGACACCGCCATCCAACCCGCCAGCCGCTGCTCCAACCTCATTAGAAGACTATCCCAATCTGTCCTTCTGAGCTTTGCCGCAACAAGAGGTAATCCCAAGTAACGGATCAGCTCACCGAAGATTTCGACCAGTTGCACCACATTATCGTTCTGCTCGTTGCCACCCAAGAAGAAAATAGTGTCGTCCGCGTATTGTAACAAAGAGATGGAGATGCCCCCCCCCCCCCCCCCCCCCCCCCGACTGTATCCCACGCACCAGCCCGTCCGAGCAGCCTGACTCAGAATGACCCCCAGAGCATCCACCATGATTACATACATCATGGGGGCCAAATGTCACCCTTGCCTCAACCCCCGCTGCGGTTGGAAGAATCCCCCCTCCGGCTTGCCATTCACCAAGATCCCGTACGATGAAGTGGTGACACATCTCTTCATCCAATCCACCCACTGCTCCGGAAATCCCCTCCTCCGTAAGGAAGTCCACAAGAACCTCCAGTCCACCGAATCATAAGCCTTAGCGTAATAGATTTTCCAAAGCGCCCTTCTCGCCTTCGAGCGCTGCCAGTCTAGACAAATCTCCGTGGCCATGACGAGGCCGTCCGCCATTTGCCTCCCCAGGATGAAAGTTGTTTGGCCCTGAAGAATCACTGTGTCCAATACCCTATTGAGCATGTTTGCCATAATCTTCGCGATGATGAGGTATAACCCGTTCGAAAGAGCTATTGGCCGATAATCGTCCACCTGCACAGATGGTCCTTCTTCGGAAGCAGAAAGAGCAAGGCCCTGTTTATTCTTTCGAGGCCCTTGTTTCCATCCCTGAATTCGTTAATTACATCCATCACCTCCACCTTCAAAAGTTCCCAAAACTCCCTGTAAAAGATGATTGGGAAACCGTCCGGGTCGGGGGCTCCATCTGAGTTCAAATCGAAAATCGCCTTCTTGGCCTCCTCCATAGAGAAAGGAAGCAGAAGGCCTTCGACACGCTCTTGAGATAGCACCTCCACTCCAGAACCCAGCTACCCCCAACCGCTCCCTTCCCTCCTCCTCAAGGCTGCCACAAAATGACTCCTCAAATCCCTCCCTATAGCAGCCTCCCCTGCAATCCGCTCCCCAGCGACCTCTACCTCATGAATGTGGTTCCTCTGCCTCCGACCTAACGCCACGGAGTGGAAGAAAGATGTGTTAGCATGCCCCTCCCGGAGCCACTTTTGTCTGGATCTTTGGCGCCACTCCACCTCCTCCTACTTATCCTCTAACATAATTTCCTCTAACAAGCCCTGCCTCTCAATGAACTCCTCTTCAGATAGCTCTCTTTCATTGTCAAGACGATCCCACGCAGACACTCTATTCTGGATCTCCGTCGTCCTCTCCCTGCGCCTGGCCTTGACTTCCTTCCCATAGTTCAAAAGGAAAGACCTCAGGATGGAGAGTTTTAGCCACAAACCTGTTGACCGTCGAACCTTCCACCGTACAGCCTGTCCAGATCTCCTTGACCTTGTCACGGAAGCCCAGTTCCATCAGCCAGCTCCGCTCAAAGCGGAAACAAAACCGGTGCCTGCATTCCTCCTCGGACGACCAGAGGATCAGAGTATGGTCGGAATGCGTGCGGGGGAGAGCCCACACCCTCGATAAAGGAAACCTCGACGCCCCGGTCGGAGAGAGCAGGAAACGATCCAGCCGGGAGCGCGATCTTCTATTCCTCCAAGTGAAAGATCACCCCGCAGCATCGATGATAGACAACCCCACAACGTGAGCCATCTCACGGAGAGCGACCGAACCCGGGTCTCTTCTGCCACTGCCCCTGCGGTCTATCGTCAGGAAGCAATGTGATGTTAAGATCACCCTTACGATCCAAAACACCCAACCCAGCTGAGCCCCCCAGACATTCTAACTCTCCTATCACGTCACTCTGATCCCCACTGTTCGACCCATAAACATTCGAGACAAAGAGCTCGAGCCCATCACTTCTTCTGTGGAGGCGCACTGAAAGGCAGTGGGTGGATTGCTCGGAATCCACAAAGTCTCATACCGCCGGACGCGCCTTGCGACCCTCGCTCTACCAGCTGGAACCTCTCCCCCATCAAGACTCCTCAACTCAATTTCCACTCCGACTTGTAACTTCGTTTCTGGAGGAGGAATATATTCGCCCCTGCATCTGCTATTAGGTTCTTCACTCCCATTATGTTCTCCAGTCTTCCCAGCCCCCTAACGTTCCACGACAAGATCTTCAGAGGCATATAGAACGCTGCAGCCTCCTTGGTGATACAAGACCCAAAAGTTTCGCCACTCCCCTGTCCAAAATTCGGAACTGATTCTGAGAACTCCACGAAGTCGAGGAGGAGGTGGTGATTCTGGTTTGAGTCGCACACTCGCCAGGCTCATGCTCAGCCGCGGCGATCAAAGCCGCCCTCCTCTGCCTCCGAGCTGCGGAAGGTTTCCTCACGTAACAAGATCCGAACCTAGGAATCTCCTTGCCCTCCTTTCCGGGTACCACTGTACTAAGAATGTCGGACTGCCTTCTTGGAGGTGGGAAAGGAATTTGCTCCACTCTTGAGCCAACCCTCCGCACCCTCTCCTCCCCATCTAGATCATTCTGACCGCTGTGCCGCTCTCCCGCCATTGAGTGGCCAACCCCCTCGAGATCCTCCCCGCAATCTGGGGCGGGACCGGCGAGCGTCTTAACCGCGTTTCGTCCAGGTCCATCGCAAACTTGTGTTGACTTCTTGATAGTTAGAGTTCTCTGCATGCACCTGAAACTGCCGAAGAAGAGGACCTAAGCCGCCTCCAATGCGAGCTGTCCATCAGTAAGGCCCACTTTGGACGGAAGAGGCAACTGAACCGAAACCATCTCTGGATCTACCATGTGGTGATTCGTTGGCGCAATCGGGTTTGAATAAACTCGCTGGGACCTACCATCCCTTATGGGACCCGGTTCTGCGAGTGCTGCTGGAGCGTCACGAGGTTCCCAACCGCCGCTTCTGGGAAATGGTGTGGGAAGCCAAGAGCCACCTCCAAGTGACACGATGATTCGTTTTCTTGGCGGCCGTCCGACTTCCCCGACTACGAGTCCGCATGACATTGGAAGTCGTTGCCTCCCGGTTTCATCGCCGGCCAGCTCTCTCCTTGCGTCGCTCTGTTGTTGGCATAAACTGGACTCCCCACTCTCGTGATCTCAATCAGAAAATTCCGCCCATCCACTTGGGCCCTCCTCCAACCGAGGTTTTTCCCTTGCTAATATACTAACCTTCTAGATTGGCTCTATCGGCTCCCCAAGCCAGGTGCCCAACGATTCCACATATTCGATCTCCGCCACCCCATCCAGCAAGGCACGAAGGACACCAATGGTGCGAAGTTTCAGAGGCACTCCTTTGATGCAGACATGCTCGACGAAAGCAGGCTATCGCAATCCATCCTGCGCTGACAATCTGCGCCATCTCAAACCAGTCTAACCTTCCTTAGACCATCTCAGAAGCTCTCTGGCCTCAACCTCCGCGAGACCTCTCGCCAGCACATTCGTGGCGGAGAACGGGACGAAGTCCCCACGGAACAGAGACGCCGAAACCAGCCCCACGTCTGATGCACCAATGAAAGGGGCCTCCCCAGGATCACCACCCTCACCCATGAGCCGGCATGAATTCCGTCCACCTTCACTCCACCACGCTCCGACGACAGAAGGACAACAACTGGCCCTGTGCGATAATCCTTTGCACCGAAAGCAGCGGATAGCGTCACGACATTGCCATGCCCAGTGAGAGATAGAGCCACGTCGGAAGCAACCTCTCCCGAACGGATTAATGAACGATTTTTTGCCTCCTTCAACCCGGTGTTGACGACAGCGCTCCCTTCGGCTTGAAACCAACACCCACCCCTCTTCGACGTTCTCTGTCGCTCCCCCTTTGAACTCCGCTTCTCGGCGATTCTCCCTTTCCCTATCCCTCTCCCGCTTTCCCATCCAGCTGACTCATCGGAGATGTTTATTTGCGATCAACCCCTCTTTTTTTTAAATAAACCAAAGGAGCCATCGCCTTTCTGTATGCGACTAGGGTTCCCACGATTGGGAACCCACCGCCACCGAAGCTCTTGGGAGGAGAACACCGCCGCCAACGGGGAATCATGATCTGCCGTGCCGTCGTAGGCGATGGATATTGAGAAGAGGGAGCCCCGCCCTTGGAGCTTGCAACCAGGAGCCCGGAGAATAATGCCTGGAGCCTCGTGCGCAAGGATTACCATGCCATGGGGCCCCGCTTGGGTCGCTTTATTATGCGTGAGGATATGAAGGAGAGGAGGGCGATGTGACCTAGGCCTCACTGCTTGACAGGAGGTGCGTGGAGGAGCGCCTGGAGCAAAGACGGTTGCTGGAGGATTTCGCCTGCGCCTGCGATCGAGGAAGAGCAGATCGCAAGAGGCTGGTGTCATCGCCCGAGCATGCGGGAGAGGATGCGTTGCTGGAGGTCGTGCGACGGGGAGATCCATCATATTTGACCGTGAAGAAGGGTGGTGATGCCCTCCGCCTGGACTGCGAGGAGATATTTTTTTTGTATAAATTTCTTGCGAGCGTGAGGAGGAGAGATGCAGTCGCTTGCGCACCTGAAGGTTGGAGGCTGCGCTTGATGAAGATATAACGCCTCATGATGGTGATTGGATGTTGCCTGGGATTACCGAGGGGAAGATCTGGTGCTTCTGAAACATGGAGCAGCATGCCTGAGTCATGGAGACTCGCAGGGAAGTCGCCTGAAAGTGCCGCTAGCCCCAAGGGGCTCTTTCTGTTCCTGCCGATACAGAAAGTTGGGTTTGTGAAAACCCCATAAAAAGATCTGCTGATCTCGAGCATAATAATCTGATAATAATCTTCAGCGAATAAGTCTTCAAGAACAATCATGAATTGAATCTTCTCCGAATTTCGAATAAATCAAGAACATAAAAACCACGAGAATCGAACCGGCTCTGATACCATGTTAGAAAATAGGAATGCAGAAGAGAAAATGATAAACAGAGCATAAGAACAGAAATATAAAACATAGAGACCAAGATTTTACGTGGAACCCTGCTCCTTAACGAACGGGATGAAACCACGGGAGAACGCCTCAAAGGGCTGATCTATGCATTGTGCTTTCCCACTGGATACAGGAGGTCTGAGGCTCCTTATATAGCCTCCACAGAGCCTCCAAGTCCCACAATGGTAGATGTGGGACTAAACAATGGGATGGGGTAAATAGATCTTGGAGGTATACGTTTATCCATCTACAACATAAGAGGCGCACAACCAAATACTCCAATAGAACCATGACAAGAAGTAAAGGCATGGATGATATCTGAGGTACTGGCTCCAACATTGGCAAAAATGTCAGAGATGTTCTCTGAAGCAGGTAAAGAGTTGCTAGCTGGCAAGTTCATCATATCTCCGATCTGATGAGGGATTGTCTGCTCTGCTACACGGGTTGAGGAGTAATTTGTATCCTTTGACTGGCTAGTGCGATGACAGTAGGTGCAGGGCTGGTGAGATCCACGACCTCCTTTACTACAAGATCCACGACCACAAAAATGAGAAGAACCTCCTCGACCACGAGATGCATCCATTGATGACGAGTTCGACATGGAAGTCGGTGAAGGAACGTTGATCCACCGAGTCTGCTGAAAGCTTCCTCCATGGGAGGAATAGTAGCGTCTGCCAGTACCTGAGAGCATGCTGCCTCGTATTGTGAATCAGGAGATGTTGGGAAAACATCAACCATCATGGCATTCCGACATGTCTTCAATTGCTATGGGGTAGCTGTGAGAGGCATGAAGCTATGAAGCTTCTCAAACATCCCGCGCAATGCAATATAATAAGCATGAAGGGGTCGTCCATTCTGCTTTACAGTAAATATATCATGTTGAAGCTGCAAAATCTTCAATTCATTCTTTGCCCATGAATACGTGGCATCAAGTATATCCCACATTGCTTTGGCAGTGGGTTGGTGCAAAACATCATTCGCAAACTCTATCAAGATACTGGACAAGCGGACTTGAGCATCTGCATCATCAACCTCCCATGAGGCATTCAACCCTGTCTTCTCCGTCGGCTCTTCTTCGGTAAGACTATGCTTCTTACCCATTGACTTCATTAGGCTCATGAACTGCACGGCCCACAACTTGTAATTCGACCCATCCATCTTGACTATGGACGCTGGACCTCTAAAGGTGCCCATGGTGGGAATGTCTATCTTGCTCTCTGACATGTTGCCGGTTGAAGAAGACTAGGATCATAGACTTAAAGAAATAATTGTCTACACTAACATAGGTGCGGGCTATATAGTCTACACGTGTATGCGTGAGAGAGAGAGAGAGAGCCCGCACATGACGCTGCGAGAGTCCGAAGGGACTGGCAACAACACAAGGAGGGGTCGGTGAGGGGTCGGAGGTGCCTCAAGATCTGCGGTGGCGGCGACTAGTGCACAGAGAGAGAAAAGGGGACCGACGACGATGACGACTCCTCGAGAGAGAGGGAGCGAGCGGCTATGGTGACGACTCGAGAGAGAGAGAGGCAGTCGACGGCGGCTCCTCGAGAGAGAGGGGGCGACTGGTGGAGGTCTAGGGTTTTTGGGGCACGAGAGCTTCAGTCTAGAACCGCCGCTCTGATACCATGTTGGGGAAAATATGGGAGTTGTTTATTCCATGGAACCCTAGGCTCTCTTATATATAAGAGAGACCTATGGGTAAATTACGTAAGATTGACGAAGGAAATTAGAATAAGAAAAAGAGTACAATAACTGAAATATATCTCTACAATGTCTGTGAGATATTAGTTATCTTTCTTATTATCTATTTCTTTTGTATTAATCTTGTAATTTGCCTAACTGGTTTCTCTCTTATATAAAAGAACCCTAGGGCCTCTCAATAATGCAATTCATTTTTTTGTTTCTACATGGGATCGGAGCGACAGTCCTAGACCAGAGTTCCCGTATCCGTATCACACATAAGCCCTAACCCTACCCGCCACCCCTCTTGTGTTGAGTCAGAATATTGGCACAGAGATGATGTAGGTTAGATCTGTTCTTACTGACCTGAGTATAGAGGTGCATCTTCCCATGCACCTCCAATGTGACAACCGGACCGCTCTTTTCATTGCGAACAACCCGGCCTTCCACGAGAGGACGAAGCACGTAGAGGTGGACTGTCACTACACTCGTGACATGATACATAAGGGTCTTATCGCCACTACACATGTCAACTCTGGAGACCAGACAACAGATGTTCTTACTAAGGTGCTAACCATAGGGCCTTATCAGAGATGTTCCAAGCTGAGCATGATCTATATCTACGCTCCAGCTTGAGGGGGAGTGTTGATATATTAGTTATCTTATTGTTTTCATATTATCTATTTATTTTGTGTTCATCTTGTAATTTGTCCAACATGTTTCTCTCCTATATAAGAGAACACTAGGGCCTCTAAATAATGCAATTCATTCTTCCATTTCTACAATGTCAGAATAGGTTAGTTGGCTAGAAATCTTCTATCCTTTCTCCTGGTGGGAAGGTTATCCTTATTAAACATGTCTTCTCTACTATTCCTAGACATGTAATGTTTATATATGATATTCCCAAATGTGTTGTTAAGAAATTTGTCAGTACCTTTTCTACTTTTTTTTGGGATCTAGCGATAGTTACAATCATAAATATTGGTTAAGTTGGCAATCTTTTCTTAGAAAAAGTTGGCCATCTATTTGCATGCCTTTCGAGGAAGGTGGCTAGGGAATTACTAGCAGGAGAGATGTTATAAAGCTTTATGAATGAAAATGTCCCAGAGATGCTTTTAATGGGAATACACTTTAGGGTCAATTCATGTTTTCCAGATGGGAATTTGGATTGTGAAGATGACAATGGTCCTGTCAGGTGGATCAAACAACAACAACAAAGCCTTTTCCCACAATTAAGTAGAGTCGGCTACATGGATTCTTCGCCTCCATTCAGATCTCTCTTGGGACAATCTCGGGCTTATATTCAAAAAACTAAGATCCCTTCGTATAGTCCCTTTCCAACACTTCTTAGGTCATCCTCGCCCTCTCTTAGTCGGCTCAATATCACAACACTCGCATCTCCTAACTAGTGCATCAGCTGATCTTCTTTGCAAATGACCAAACCATCTTAAGCGGTTTTCTTGCATCTTATCCTCTATCGGAGTTACACCAACTTTCTTTCTGATTGCCTCATTTCGAGTCCGATCTTTACGTGTGTGTCCACACATCATCCTTAGCATTTTCATTTATGCTACAACCATTCTCTGCACATGTCTATGGTTCACAGGTCAACATTTAGATCCATAGAGCATAACATGTCTCACGGCTGCTTTGTAAAACTTTCCTTTAATTTTTAAAGGAATTTTCTTATCACAGAGCACAACAGAGGCTCCTCTCCACTTTAGCCAGCCTACATTTATTCTATTAGTAACATCTCCATCAATTTCCCCATCATGTTGCAAAATAGATCCCAGCTATCTAAAAGAATCTCTCTTCCGAATGTTATCGTCACCAATCTTCACCTCGATTCCTTCACCATTGCTTCCATCAAAGGTTCACTAATATATTCTTTCTTAGCCCTACTTATACGAAATCCTTTAGTCTCCAATGCATGTCTCTGTCCTCAACTTCTCATTTACTCCATTTCTAGTCTCGTCAATCAACACAATATCATCAGCAAATAACATACACCAAGGTAACTCATTCTGAATGTGACTTATCAACTCATCCATAATCAAAGTAAAAAGAAATGGACTCAAAGCTGAATCTTGATGTAAAACAATGTTGATGTCAAAATAGTCAGTCTTCGCAGATGGGGTCATCACACAAGATAAAGCCCTATCATACATATCCTTTATGAGGTTAATGTATATGACAGGTACTTGTCTCTTCTCCAAAACTCTCCACAATATCTCTCGTGGGACAGAATCATAAGTCTTCTCCAAATCAATAAAGATCATATGGAGGTTCTTCCTTTTAGCTCTATAAATCTCCATTGTTCTCAGCAAATGGATGGATTCAATAGTTGAGCGACCTGTATGAATCCGAATTGGTTTTCTTTTACTTTGAAAACTTGCCTCAACCTTCTCTCGATCACACATTCCAAAATTTTCATAGTGTGACTCATCAGCTTGATACCTCTGTAATTTGAACAATTTTGAATGTCTCCTTTATTCTTACAAAGAGGCACCACGATACTCCTCCAATCTTCAGGCAGTTCCTTGCTTCGCCATATAACATTGAATAGATTCGTAAGCCAAGTCAAACCACGCTCACCTAAAACTTTCTAAACTTCTACAAGGATGCCATCCGGTCCTACACCTTTCCCAGGTCTCGTAACCTTCAAAGCCTCCTCTACTTCCTTTCTTTGTATTCGTTGATAGCTTGCATGATTCAAGTAACTTTCACTACTAGCTAGATCACCCAAAGTGATCTCATTATTTCCTTTCCCAGTGAAAAGTTTATGGAAGTACTGCTCCCATCTAGTCTCTATATCCTCCCGAGTAATAAGCACGTGGACTTCCTCGTCCTTAATGCATCTCACTTGAGAAAGGTCTTTGGTCTTTCTTTCTCTTGCTTTGGCCAACCTGAATATATCCTTCTGGTCCTCCTTAGAGTCGAGATTTTTATACAAAACTTCATAAGCTTTTGACTCAGCCTTCTTTGCTTCTTTCTTCGTATTTTGTAGTTTGTGACAGTTTCCTCTGTTTTTTTTAGACATAGCTTTAAAGCATGCTCTTTTAATTTTTAGCTTCTCTTGCACCCCTTCACTCTACCACCAAGCCTCCTTTTGACCTGGAGCTCCTCCCTTTGACTCGCCTAGCATCTCTTTGGCTACCTTTCGGATACAAGATGCTACTGCCTCCCACATCTCGTTTGCACTTCCGCTACAATCCCAAGTTAAGTCTTCTAAAACCTTCTCCCTGAAGCTCGATTGCTTCAGTGGAAGATTCCACCATCTAGTTCTAGTGATATGAGGAACCCTCCTTTTCTTTACTATCCCTTTTATTTGCACATCCAAGATTAACAGGCGATGTCTGGTGGAAGATGCTTAAAAATACTTAGAAGGAGGAAAAATTTCCTTGTGGGAAATTAACAATGTGCTGCTGATTTTGAGAATATTGCTATTGAGAGTCCGAACCTGAAGGTGGAAAATATTTTAAAGCTGTAGTGATATTTATTAGAAGCTAAGAGATCTCATTTTGCCTAGTGATGCTATAAAATATACAATAGCCAAAGATATCCATCTCAATAATGAAGATCCTAAAAGAGTTTGGAGATTAGAAAATAATGGTTTACTTACGGTTAAAAGTGCTTGGGATAGTATTAGAATAAATAAAGAAGGATAAAGTCAACTGGAGCAAAGGTATATGGTATCCAGGTATACCTTCGAAGATCTATGTTTTTCTTTGAAGCGTATGTTTAAGTGACTTCCTGTTGATGAAAGCTTTCGATCTGTGAGTTTTCATATGGACTCGAAAATCAAAATATTATTTCTAAACATCTTTTTGATTTGGAAGGTTGACTCACTTATTTCTTGAAATGATTTAGCGAAAGAAGAAAGCAGAAATTTCTGGGATCAGTGCAGTCATTTTTAAATGGTCTGGTGGTAGTGCAGTGTGCCCGCCACCCAAAAGATCAGGGATCAAATTCCCCCTTGTGGGGGTTGTGTTAGGTAATCGACAGCCAGCGTAAAATATAGTCGAATCATTCAACACGGATTTGAGCAAAAATCCATGTAGCCGACATTACTTTTAGTGGGAGAAGGCTTTGCCATGTTTAGTGCAGTCATTTCTAAAAGAAAATCAGAGAAACTCTTCGACATAAAAGCAAAAGGGTTCTATTAGCTGGGATGGTTTGGGAGATATGGACAGAGAGATGTTGAAGGAAATTTGGAAATGAATTTGTTAAGCCCAGATCACTTCGTATGAAATATAAATATGATCTAAATTTTGTTTTGCCTCTTATAAAGGTCAATTATGTTAATAATCTGGCTGAGAAAGGTCTCATGCAAAGATTGTCTTTTGCCAATGATGTCAACACGAAATGGAAAGTTTTTTGCTGGGAGAAACCTGATGTTGGCTATTATAAATTAAACACGGATGGGGCTCCCACAGGTAATCCAGGTTGTGCTGGAGATGGGGGCATTTTAAGAGATCATGAAGATAATCTGATTTTTGGTTATCATTGCTATTTTGGTTTTGCTTCAAACATGGAAGTTGAATTAAGGGTATTGGTGGAAGGCCCTAGAATGTGTCAAATGTTGTTGAAATGGATTCTGCTGTTCTAGTCCAGATGTATATGCAGAGCTCTTGCCAAATATGGATCTTAAGTCTGGTGGAATGAGCTTCTTACTTAATATGAAACATATTCTCGGGGAGTTCTCTCATCATTTTAGGGAAACCAATGCCATAGAAGATATTTTTGCTAATAGAAGGTGGATCTTATATCTAAGGATATTTATGGTGATATTTTCTTTCAAAAAAAATTATGATGATATTTGTGACCTTCCGAAATTAGCCTATGAGCATTTTAAGCTGGAGAAATGAGGTCTTTCATATGTTAGATTTAAAATTTAAATAATGCCCTTTCTCTTTTGGTTTGCCTGTGGATTTAAAGAGATGAGATTGTGCTGGACTGATCTCATCTCTTTGTCAAGGTATTTTGATGGCGGTCTATGAAATTTGAAGGCTATGATACTGAAGCTCTCAAGGGAGACTTCCTATTATTATTATTGGACCTTGTGAAGATCTTGGGAGGGTTGATCCAAGAGAAGTCTGGTTTAATCCTTCGAGAGGGGTAAAGAAAAAGTGCACACATCCTTGGATGTGTGCACATCAGCTAAGTCCTTTATCTCTGTGACTCTATTTCTTGTTTTCCTATATAGTATTTTACTATTGCTGATTCTTGTAATGCAAATTGTTCAACTAATTTTGCTTCGGAGACTTCGAGAGTTGGGGAATTATTTTTCCTGATTCTGGATTGAAGAAAATACTTAGAATCTTGTCAAGGGATTGGGCACAAAAGCCAAGTCCCCTATCTCTTGTTTGATTTTTTAATGCAGCTTTATGATTTGATTCAACGTAGCTGCTAGGTTGGTGTTATTTTTCGGGCTAATCTTGACAAACGGAGATCAAAAGCTGTAGCTGTCTCTTTTTGTTTCGTTTTGTTTCTTGGGAGTGGCTTTTTTAATGCTATGTAAGCCGCCCCATGCTATCTTCAAAAACGCTGTAGGCACTTAACGTTGCCATTTTGCTTTTATTAGTGGAATGAATTTTGATCTTTTCTAAAAAAAAATACTTGACTGTAGATGCTGATTGAAGAGGAGTCTTGTTCAATTTTGTCATACTTGTTTACTCTGCTGCAGCTCTTTTTGACGAAGTTAATTCTGGAGGCAAATCCTGAAGAATTGCTGCAAAATTTACTTATTGAAGGAAGCTTTCTCAAAGGATTATATTTTGGAGCTAATTAGAAGCATAATTCAGATGCAGTATTCACACATCCAGATCAGGTGCACCGAGATGCACTTCTGGGAAAATTCAAGTTCAATGAGGGGAAGCTGTTGTTAGCTGAACTGAAGGACGTGGATCCTGCATCGGTACAACTGCAGCTGATTTCAAGGCGTTCTTCTGAGGTTGTATATACTTCCAGATTCTGCCCTGATATCCAGATCAGGTGGTAGAATTAAACTCGAAATCTCTGAGGTGCACTTTTGGGAAATTCTTGAAGACAAAAAAGTGAAGGGAGGGTTGTAGTGATGTTATACTTTTCTTACAGTCTAACTTCCTTAGCTATACTTGTAGTTGTATCCCCCATGAAGGTTTCATCTTGTAAAGTTGCAAAATTTGATGAAATAAAGTGGTTACCTCAGATGCCGGGCTTATTAGTAAAAATATACTTTTCCATTTGAAGAATGCTTTGCTGTAACTTTTCCGAAGAAATAGTGTACGATTCTGAGGATTGTTGGTGAGAAGTTAATTTTTAAGTTCAGTTTGGGTTTCAAAATTAGCATAGCAACACCAAAACTACATAGATTTGTATTAGAATATCGACAGTGAGCTATATTTATCGCTATATTCACCACTCTCTCAATAGCCATCCATTCCTACCTGTTGATGATGTTGTTGGACAATCGAGCTCACGGCGAGCCATTATGCAATGAATGTTATTGCAAATATCATTCCCTGATCTGAAATGAATAATAACTAATTTGCATAATAGGTCCCTTAGTACAATTAGGGTTATATACAATAGTCATCTTAATGATCATACAACTGTTGATTCAATTATTGAATAATAGAGGGTGGTGTTTGGATGAATATCTAAAGAGTTAGATTGAGGACTCATCAAGCACCACTAAATGATTATTAAGAGAGGATCTCCAGCCTGAGAATGAGATGTCAATCCTTTCTCTAAAGGTTGATATCTAACCGACCTCTTGATGTAGGTCTTCTGCATAGGAATATAGATTCAGAGGTGTTAGATAAGTCATGTCAAAGAGTTGACTTAACGCGATCGAGATAACCAAAGGCCTATGACGCATGCTGTCACGATATAGGCACACATCCTCTGATCGCAGACAGATGTGCTATTACATGTCTGAGTATGTACATTTAGTAGACCAATAGGTTGATGACCTAACCAAGGTTTATACACCGACGTGCTGGGGTACATGCAAGGGCATATGAGTAAAACGATCTTTCAAAGAGATCATACATGTTCATTACTGTACTCGAAGACATGAGCTCACTCATGAGATATTGGGAAGATCAAATTCCGCGCACGGTTGTCTCCCTTTGGAAGCTTGACTGAATTTGTAGGTTTTATATATGCTTTTGGAAAGTATATGATTAACACCTGGGTATGATATATGCTTTTGGAAAGTATATGATCGATACAAACTCCCAATAGTCGAATGAGAAACTTAATGATAAATCCCTGAAGTAGACAGTGTAAAATTGATCTAATACTTCGGGTTTAATCTAGGTCTTCCAGTATGCATGATGTACATGTATTAGGAATACCTGAGGGTGATGTGATCATAAACGATTGTATAACCATGACGCTTCCATTCGTAGGGAGTGATGAAATGAGTCTAGATTTTAGTGACTCTTCTCAGTAGAGAAGTAATTTGATATTGGTCCAAATATTGGACATTGATCTGAATGTGATTCAGATGCAATGAGAAGATTAGATTTGCGGTCTTGATTTAATCAGGCATCTATGAGAGGTCCGTAAGATCTGGATTTGAGATGTGATCTCAATATCCAAGTCACTATATGTGGAACAATATAATCGCCCGGTCCTCATCTCCAAGTATCGGTGGAGAAAGCGCATTATCCTTAAAAGAATTCATGGATAATTTTATTGTTAATATATATATGTATCCGAGCATTGAGAAAAATGGATAATTAAATGTGATTTCATGAATAATATGAATTTGATTCATATTATATGGAGAGTTATCTAAGATAATTAAATATGATTTGATTATCAAAGATGTAAATAATGTGAATGTGATTCATATTATTTGGGCACATGAGAATAGAGATCCAAGATGATTAAATGTGATTTAATTATCATGGATATGACTAATGTGGATAGCGCTATCCATATTAATCATATATATTATAAATATGATTTATAATATATAAGAGAGAGCTATTATAACTTACATTTGTTAATTAAATGTTGATGTGAATTTGATTCACATTGGACAATTAATTGAAAATGTAATTTATATTTTATTTTTGGTTGTGAATGTGATTCATAATTTTCCAATGGCATGGTTGCAGTGTTAACAAAATAATTATGAATTATTTTTGTTGAGTAATTTACAACAAGTGTTGTTGTAAATCTTGGAGATTTCGACGGAATAATGTAATCTCATGAGATTACATGAGATTTCCACCAACTCCCATATCATGGAAGGAGACAATCTTCATTCCATAATCTCCATGCTTGATTAATTTAATTTAGGATTGAATTATATTGATTTTTCAATATATATATTTAATCTTAATTAAACCAAATTATTGTTGTGTTTTTAGCAACAAGATCATAGCCATTAAAAGAAACACAAATCAATGTGAGCCATTGGATTTGTGTTGTCCATGTATTGATATCCATGGATCCCAAAATATTATAAAAGGAGAGCCCCCCTTTTGCCCTTCTTTACATACAACACACAAGTTGTGAACAACAACTTCTCTCTCTCTCTCTCTCATTCTCTACAGACCCTCTCTCTCATATGGCCGTCCACCATGGACGCTCTAGAGAGAGTCTCCATCGCCGCAGCATCGTCGTTATGCTGTCGGATTGTTTGTTTGTGGATCTTCGTCTCCTTCAGTGCACCTCGCTCGTGAAGAAGACGTCGGACCTCGTGTGTTGAGATCAGGAAATTCACCACTTGAATCATCAACTTGGATTGCGAGGAGCACACATTTCATTAACGCGCTCGCAAGCATCTCCTCCGTCGGATTGAACTTGAGACAGGAGGTCTCTTCATTTAGAGATTCGATCACAACCACGCTTCAAGAGGTAACCCTAATACTTGTTTGTGGTTTATATGAAATGATCCTAGAAGTGTTCTTGGATCACGTGGTTTCATCGCATGAAAAATTTTAAATTCGGCTGCCTCGAGCAACTAATGTGGCTAGTCGCTTATGCGATCCTCACACTTCCGTAATGCGCTTAAGGATCTTACAATATCTTTCAAGTGGTATCAGAGCTTTAGATCAGAGGTTTTGGATGCGATCCATAAACCTAGGAAGACTTGGGTTCGGTAGGGTTTGCGAAAGTTTTATCACATTTCATTTTCGCATTTCTGTTTAATGAATATTTTCGGCCATGTTTAAAATATTTAAACATGAAATAATTGCTTTGATTATGTTCCCCATTAAATAAGAAAACTGTGGGATTTGAGTTTGAGTGATTTGGAATCAGTCTGCTCAAGTTATGATCATTTTAGTGAATATGTATCCACTGTTTCGGGGACTGCGAATCTTGACATAGTTAAGGAGTTAATTACTGTTTAGAAATGTCTGAAAATATGTACAAATGACTTAGGTTCTGTTGTAAATCAAATTAGAAAACTTTGAAAACTTATTTTGCTTGATTTGGATTTAAATTGATTGAGATATTCTAATTTTAGTGAGGGTCACTGCTGGAAATTACTTTCCTGATCAAGAACCTTGTGATTGTTAGTTAATCAAATAGTGAAAATAATGATTTAATTTCCTGGAATAATTATGGATAAATATTTGTGAAATATTTTATGATAATTATTTCCTTAAATGACATTGCCTTAACCAATAATTGATTAGATATGATCTAGACCACAATTGGTTACTCAATCTACTTTTCAACAAACATAGTTGCTTGAATAAGATTGGGGATTTGTTTAGCAAATCTCCTTATAATATTAATAAAAAAATATTTTGATTATTATTATATGGTATAACTTCGGTTGAAAACCGATGATCATCTTAATCACAAAGTAATCTATTTTGCATTATCCTTTCCTGAGGCGGTATGGTGTCTAGCCGGAGAGCGCTGGGGTAGCAGGTTGCACTGTGTGCGGCCTGTCCCACTCCCGTCGGTACTGGCCATGACAACGGGTAGGGTTGGTATAATGCTTGAGAAATCATGACGTATTTTCTAATTATTAAAATTCGAAATAATACGTATTTGAGATAATACCATAATTCAAGTAACAATAAAGAATGTTTGTTGGATGTTAATTAGATCATTAATTTAATATGATTAGATTAACTAGAATCAAATTATAAAATTAAAACAGTCTATTATGAGTAGAGTTGTTATTTCCCTTGGAAGAATTAATCGTAATGAATATGATTCATAATGATTAATTAGAATTTGAACATGATATGGATGATCACATAAATGACATCCATGGTCTCCCGTCAAGGCAAAGGATTCTGTCTCCAGAGATTGTATGTAGGAGACGCCTGTCCGAAGTGACAGTTCCTGCATACACACGCATCTGGATCGGGCTCTTTACTACTCGAAAGAGTAAGGCCGTATGCGTATTGACCCCAATATTGAGTCCTCTAATATCAGGGCGATATTGGATTGCGCATAACGAGTTATATTCTTGTTGATGGTTGGTTTAATTAATGACGGATCAACATCACCTTAGGGGTGGTGGGCCCGGATGATAAAGACCAAATTTGAGAATGCAAGTTGGACTTTCAAGGCAGAATGTGTTCCCGCTTTTTTTATCCGAGTTGCAAGTTCTCATACTATTGGGATGTAACAAAAATAAGGAAGGATATCCCATATCTTGCGTGAGATATAATGGTAAGTATATCTCTTACATTGAAAGTGATTAATGGAATGAACTTTCAATGTTGACAAGGCAGGACAAATTTGATATAAAAATTCTAAATCAAAGTAATATATATATATATATATATATATATATATATGCAAATTTATTATTTAATATAATCCTTCATTAAACCCACTCAATAATATACTCAATAATAATCAGTAAGTATCATGGATTGGATCTATGATCAAGATATTGTACTTGCAGTTGGACCATAATGTATGTGTTGCAATGTGCAAGTTTCCTCATAATAATGAGAAATGACCATTAAATAGACAATAAGACTACAACCCTAGGGTTTGTATGTTGCTATAGTCCTGATCTCTCATTGAATGTAGTGTGGAAGTGACATGTCGATGATGATCATAATTATCAATTAATCCTTATAAAATTTAAGAAGATGTTTTGGCATACATATGTGCTCTCAACATTTAATCATGAATGATGTGCTTCACTGCATTATACAGAATGGTGGCTCTATAAGAGAAGATGTACTCAAAATGTTTGAGTACCTACCTAAACCTAATTTTTTAAGAGTTAAGATGTATGTAGATATGATGAGTATCATCATTCTATTGTCTATACTAAGTCATTCGTAAAGCTTTATAATATTATTATTGTATGAATTGAATAAAGTGTCTATATATGTTGAAATACTCTTATATTGAAACCTTTTGAGTTCAACATAAGAGATCCTTCTTCTTAAGCAATGATTGCTTATAGATAAAAGAAGCGTAGTGGAAGCATGTGACTGACCCATGTAAGAAGAAAAGCCAAGGAGTTGGCTATACTTCTATAACTTCCATATGACATCCAAATAGTTGGATGAATGCTAATACTGCAATATGTCGATGTATTGATAGTGTGACTATCTAAACTATCTAGGATCCTTAGAGAAGGACTCAGATAGTGCGTCGGAATAATCTACATCTAATCATTGAAATTTACTTTCTTATTTATAAGATTAAAGTCTAATAATTGTATCTTATTCTTCTAATGCCATTTGTAATTGGTTGCACATGTTTCAGAAGACTAGAAAGTTTGATCTTAAGATTTAATAATCATCTACATGGGAATTGATGCAGTTGTTGCATAATCTCCATTAGATAGATGAACTTCATGTTTTCAGTGGGAGAGCCCTTAGTCTTAGAGGACGTCTCTATGACCTAGATATTAGAATATACTCATTGTTTATTTCTAAATGTTGGAAATAAACATGAATTCTGGAATAGATCTATCATAAAGAGTTATGATGGATATATTTCATAAAGTAATCTAACATCTAGAGGACTCTACTATATTAGAAAATTAATGAATGGTTCATTGACATTTCTAATACTGAAAATTAAACCTTTAAAAGATCAATAAGAGGATGAAGATCATTTGACAATGATCTAACATCAAGCCTTGGACATATATCTGTTGATGTGTCAATAAACTAGTGAGAGATGAAACTTTAGAATGTCTAAAATTTTAAATCTTGCATACTTATGAATGTTGTATTCAAAGTAGAAAATGTCCAATACACCCTTCTTTGGGATGGTGTAAGATTTCAAGGTATTCAAGATCCCATATATATTGATGTATATGGATCATCTATATCATGATAAACATTAATGATATGTGATATCATCTGATGATTATGTGTGGTATGAGATTTCTTCTCTTCACCTTAGAAAGCATTAAAAATATTCGAAGATTTCACAATTTTGGTTTAGAACCAAAGTTTGAAGGAAAATGAAATGAATTTGATCTAACCTAGGTAGCAAGTACCTATTAGATGAATTCAAGGAATACCTCATGGGGAAAGGAATATCATTGCTTTCTCACTCCTCCTAATACACCTTAACTCAATACAGTTGTAGGGAGATACAATTGTATCATGTGTGAGATGATTTGATCAATGATGAATATTAGCATAATTACCTCTTAGTTTCCAAGGTATATATGTAGTATAGGCTACAATGTGTATCCTTAATAAGGTTTCATACAAATTAGCTGGAATCTAGCACCAGAGAGTGCTACTTCATTAGGAAAATAAATGATGGTATTGGATACCTACTTTATGACCTTGAGATTCTTAAAAGATTTCATCTCTAAGGATATGATTCATAGAGAATGACTCTCTTGAGAACCAAGATGAAAATGAAGTGAAGTAACTCATTGAATCTTGAGAAGATAATGAGGCTCATGAAATCGGAAACTAAAAGGACAATTAAAGATGAACCACTAATACCTCTTCAAATTAGTTTGAGGATGTATTCCATGTATCAATTAAGTCTGACAATGATCTGACTTCATGTGATGAAGCTTATAAGGATCATGTCACGGAAAGATGGATGTTAGCAATAAAGTCTAAAGTAGACTTCATATACAAGTGTTATATATGGACCCTCGAGGATCCGCCTATATGGATGAGACCCATTAAGGTGTAAATAGATCTTCAAGAGAAAGTGGGAATTTGATAAGAAGGTAGAGACCTTCAAAGCACGCCTCGTATCCTCAAGATACATACTGAAGAGAAGATATCGCTTGTGATGAGACTTGTTCTTTAGTGACCATGCTTGAGCCCATCAGAATATTGCTAACTATAGCTACACAACTTGACTTTGACATCTTTAAGATGAAAGTCAATACATTTCTTCATGAATACCTCTGAGGACATTCATATGAAGTAGCCCCAAGACTTCATAGTTGAGGAAAGCAAGGTGTGTAAGCTAAGGAACTCCATCTATGTACTCTAATAAGCTTCTTGTAGTTGGAAATCAGATTTGATGAAATTATAAATGTTATGATTTCAAATAGAATCTTGATGAACCGTGTGAAGCTTATTCGGAGTGCCATTGTGCTTTATCGTGCTAAATGTAGATGATTTCCTGATCATTTGGAATGATATAAGGATGATAATAAGTGTTTTATTGACTGGCTATTCCATGCCTTGAGATATGATCTCAAGAATACCTGTTAGATCTTAGTTCTGAAGATGTTCAGAAGCATAGAGAAGAGGATATTGGGACCGTTACATTAGTAGTTAACCTTGGACATATTCCATTCTCTGGAAAATTCCAAGAAATGCTTCTTTCCCTTAAGATTTGGTACTGACCTATCTAAGGGGATAACACCTCAAAAAGTTGAGAAAGTGAATGCTAAAACTTGCCCTTATGCATCTGTTATGAGAAGCCGGATGTATGCTAGTTGTGTACAAAAGTCAGAAGTATGCCATAAAGTGGGAGTAGTAAACTGTTACTAATCCTACTACGGTGATAAAACACTTGATTGCAGTAATAACAATATCTTCAAAGAGGATACAGAATTTTGAGATAGTGATCTCAAAGTCTTATCTTCAAGAAATTAAGACTTTATAGATAGTGATTTAAAAGGTCTTAACTGCAGATACCTTAGGAGATAGAGATCTCCGAGAATAAGGGTATTCTGATAAGGATAATAGAAATTACATATATTGGATGCGAACACTGTTACTAGGAGATATGAAAGTGCCGTAAAAGGACTTGGTATAGTCTCTCAGGAACAGAGTGACTGATCAACTTACCTAGCTATTTTCTAAATAGCTTATGATTGTCACATGAGTACGTGTTTAAAAATTAGCCCATTAATGGTTCTTTGCGATAGTGAGAGATTGTTGGACATGCGATCCCACAACGAGCCATTATGCAATAAATGTTATTGCAAAATATCATTCCCTGATATAAAATGAAGAATAACTAATTTGCATGATAGGTCCCTTATTACAATTAGGGTTATGTACAATGGCCATCTTAATGATCATACAGTTGTTGATTCAATTATTGAATCATAGAGGCATGTGCTTGGATGAATATCTAGAGAGTTAGATTGAGGACTCATCAAGTACCATCAAATGATTATTAAGAGAGGATCTCCAGCCTGAGAAGGAGATGGCAATCCTTTCTCTAAAGGATGATATCTAACCAACCTCTTGATGTAGGTCCTCTACATAGGAACAGAGATTCAGGAGTGTTAGATAAGTTAGGTCAAAGAGTTGAATTAACGAGATCGGGATAACCAAAGTCCTATGACGTATGCTGTCATGATATAGGCACACATCCTCTGACCTGAGACAGATGTGCTACTATATGTCTGAGTATGTACATTTGGCTGACCAATAGGTTGATGACCTAACCAAGGTCTATATACCGGCGCGCTGGTGTGCATACAAGGGCATATGAGTAATATGATGAGTAATAAGATCTCTCAAAGGGATCATACAAGTTCATTACTGAACTGGAAGACATGAGCTCACTCATGAGATATTGGGAAGATCAAATTCCGTGCACGGTCGTCTCGCTTTGGAAGCTGGACTGAATTTGTAGGTTTTATATATGCTTTTGGAAAGTATATGATTAACACCTGGGTATGATATATGCTTTTGGAAAGTATATGATCGATACCAACTCCCAATAATCGAATGAGAAACTTAATGATAAATCCCTGAAGTAGACAGTGTAAAATTGATCTAATACTTCGGGTTTAATCTAGGTCTTCCAGTATGCAGGATGTACATGTATTAGGAATAACTGAGGGTAATGTGATCATAAGCGATTGTATAACCATGACGCTTCCATTCCTAGGGAGTGATGAAACGATTCTGGATTTTAGTGACTCCTCTCAGTAGAGAAGTAATATGATCTTGGTCCAAATATTGGACATTGATCTGAATGTGATTAAGATGCAGTGACAAGATTAGATTTGTGGTCTTAATTTAATCAAGCATCAATGAGAGGTTTGCAAGATTTGGATATGAGGTGTGATCTCAATATCCAAGTCAGTATACGTGGAACAATACAATCGCCCTGTCCTTATCTCCAATTATATGCAAAGAAAGCGTATTATCCTTGAAAGAGTTCATGGATAATTTCATTGTTGATATATGAATCCAAGCATTAAGAAAATAGATAATTTAATGTGATTTAATTATCATGAATAATATGAATTTGATTCATATTATGCAGAGAGTTATCTAAGACACTTAAGTGTGATTTGATTATCAAAGATGTAAATAATGTGAATGTGATTTATATTATTTGGGCACATGAGAATAGAGATCCAAGATGATTAAATGTGATTTAATTATCATGGATATGAATAATGTGGATAGTGTTATCTATATTAATCATATATATTATAAATATGATTTATAATATTTAAGAGAGAGCTATTTGTAACTTACATTTGTTAAGTAAATGTTGATGTGAATTGGATTCACATTTGACAATTAATTGAAAATGTAATTTACATTTTATTTTGGGTTGTGAATGTGATTCACAATTTTCCAATGACATGGTTGCAATGTTCACAAAATAATTATAAATTATTTTTGTTGAATAAGTTACAACAAGTGTTGTTGTAAATCTTGCAGATTTCCATGGAATAATGTAATCTCATGAGATTACATGAGATTTCCACCAACTCCCATATTATGGAAGGAGGAAATCTTCATTCCATAGTCTCCATGCTTGATTGATTTAATTTGATATTGAATTATATCAATAAACAATATATATTTAATCTTAATTAAGTCAATTGTTGTCTTCTTTAGCAATAAGATCATAGCCATTAAAAGAAACACAAATCAATGTGAGCCATTGGATTTGTGTTGTCCATGGATTGAGATCCATGGCTCCCAAAATATTATAAAAGGAGAGGCACCCCCCTTGCTCTTCTTTACACACAACACACAAGTTGTGAACAACAACTTCTCTCTCTCTCTCTCATTCTCTACACGCCCTCTCTCTCTCTCATATGGACATCCACCATGGATGCCCTAGAGAGAGTCTCCATCACCGCAGCGTTGTCATTATGCTGCCGGATCGTTTGTTCGTGGATCTCCGTCTCCTTCAGTGCGCCTCGCTCGTGAAGAAGACGTCGGATCTCATGTGCCGAGATTAGGAGATTTACCGCTTGGATCATCAACTTGTATTGCGAGGAGCACGCATTTCATCAACGTGCTTGCAAGCGTCTCCTCCGTCGGATCGGACTTAAGACAGGAGGTCTCTTCGTTTAGAGACTCGATCGCAACCACGCTTCAAGAGGTAACCCTAATGCTTGTTTGTAGTTTAGATGAAATGATCCGAGAAGTGTTCTTTGATCATGTGGTTTCATCGCATGAAAAAATTTTAAATTCCGCTGCCTCGAGCAACTAGTGCTACTAGTCGCTCCCAATCACATACGATGTGATCCTCATGCTTCCGTGATGTGCTTAAGGATCTTACCATATCCTTCAGATGTCCGACAACCATTGATCTCGATCTTGATTGATTGATTACTAGATAGGTACTGAGCAAAGATGTGTTACCAATATCAATCGATCTGTCACTTCATATGTGTTGAGATGTCTATTGATTGATATCATGATGGCATCTGTGGTGGTAGGTGAATAGAAGCATAGAGGAATAGAGAGTCTCTTGTGGAAGGTTAGTTTTAGCCTATGATTGTGTTGATTGATGCTTCCTCTTATTATTTAGTAGAGAGGGGTGTCCTTTCTCGGTGGATCTCATGGATTACTACTGCGTTCCTCTTGGTCTTTATCAATGAGCATTAAGATAGCAGTTTTTTTCCAATTGCAGAGGAGTTAGTTAGGAGTGCCCACTGACACCACCGCTATTCATTCTTGTTGTTGTGAGTGGGCAAATTTTCTAGAGGGCACATACCTGGGGCTATGCATGTGGAGAGATCTCCAACCCCTTAAATACGTTGATGACACCATTTGTGTGTGGAGGTTAGTGCCATTAATGCTACTCTAAACATTTTTGGGGAGTTTTCAGGGTTAGGGAAGCCAAGTTCATTATTATTCTGTTTGGGCTCTCCAAGACAGATTGAGGAGTGGGCAGGGATCAACAGTCAGCCCTATGACACTCTTTCCATTAGCATCCTGGGTCTTCTTTTGTCAGTGGAAGATTGAGGCAGTCATATTGGCTCTCACTGATCGAGAGACTAGAGCCAAAGGTATCGGTTGGAAGGCCTCCTGCCTCTCCCATGTCATGCACATTGCCTTCTGAAAGGCATCTTAGCAGCTATTCTTATTTTCATCATCTCTACCGAGCTTCTTCTAGTCAAAATTTGGTATTACGAGGCTTGTATACATAGTTTCTTTTGGATTCCATCTAATGGGCACTTGAGAGGGTCACATTTGGTAAGCTGGGAGCTGGTCACATCTCCCTAGGACTATGGGGGTCTTGACGTTCTAGTTTAGAAGAGATGAACAAGGCCCTCCTACTCACGTGGGTAGATAGGCTATGCGGTGCTAACAATGATCTCATTTGCCAGTTTCTTAGGGACATTTACGATATCCTTGCCCATCCCATTGTTTGGTTGTATTTATGATACCTTTCATTAGCTTTTTGGAAGGGGAGTCTGTTTGATTACCCACGAGATGCCCATACATATACCTTTGGTTGGTGTTGCAGTTGTATATAAAAAAACTAACATCAATATTGAGAAGTTGTGGGGGTATATATGTGCAATTGACCCCGCAACTTAAAGCGAGATGGTGAGAGTTTGATGCCCCATTCGAGTCTTCCCAAGTCCCTTCGTCCCTTCCGCCCAAGCAAAGAAAGATAGGTAGAGGAATAGAATGGAGAAGAGGAAAAGAAGAAAAGTAGATAATAAGAAGAGAAGGGAGGCCAGAATCATTTTCCAAAACTTTTTGGCATTCTGATTTTTTTGTGACTTAAGTTTGATTGTTTGATATGAAGTTCTTGATATAGCTTTTCAGGGCCATGATAGAAATGGCGTTTCCTTTGATATTATGATGGTTGTTTATACTTATTTTTGAAAGGAAAAAGATAGAAGTTAGTTAACAAATCTATAGGGATATTTGGTGTTTCCTTTGATATGATGGGGGTTTATACTTATTTTTGAAAGGAAAAAGATAAAAGTTAGTTAACAAATCTATAGGCATATTTGATTTTTGAAGTGAAATGGAGGATATATTTTAGGTATTGGATTAAGTCTTACATGTAGCAGATGTAATCAAATGTATACTCTAATTTTAATGGTGGACTGCACAATAGTGAGTTGTTACATGTGGATTTTTTTAAACCTTATGGATATTTGATGGTGGAACAACAATCCCTTACTTTTGATTAGGAAAATTATTAGAATGTGTTGATTGTAGTGATTAGAATAGATAAAACAATATATACTTGTTCTTTTGCGTGAAAAGATGGAAAATGAATTGAAGAGATATTATGGTGAATGGCTATCTTATGAAGAGGATGATGTAAAAAGAATGAAAGGATAAATATCGACACATGGTTACATTTGGTGGTTAAAATTTGGTTGGTAAAGAGGAAAAATTATGATTTGCATGTGTGGATTTTGAAAGGATAATATTGATTTTTGGAGATTTTTTCACCATATAAGATATTCATTTTGTTGTATGGAAGAGTAGAAATTTCTGATGGAAGCAATATTTATGAGAATGGCTAAATTTTGCGGTATAAGTTCTTTGAAAAAAATGAAAGGAGTAATGTTAATAATGTTGTAAAAAATTTATTGGGACATGCTCTCCATTATTGAAATAATGGAGAGCATGTTGGTTGGGAAGAATGGAATCATCGATATCATTAAAATTTTGATGAAGGAAAAGAATGAAAGAAAAGAGGGCATCCGTGATGATCATCCACGAAGCAACATCACTAAACTTTGAAGTTGAGCCTTGTTTCAGGTTTGATGACAATAGGAGGTCAGTCACTCTTCCCTATCGTGCGTCTTAAAGGGAGAAGAGGGACGAATAGGAGCAATACCTCTTTTTGATTGAGTTTGGGATCTTATCACTATTCGAGGGAGCATTGCCCATCAACCATTTAATTCACAGTCCAAAATATCAGATCCATCCATCCATTGAGTGTCCTCAATCTTTACTCACTTCCAACTCCAAATCCCAAGCATTGAAGTTGCAAGGAATCACAACCGTTGGATCTATCAG
Organism: Ottelia alismoides; assembly: GCA_037367405.1. NCBI lineage: Eukaryota > Viridiplantae > Streptophyta > Magnoliopsida > Alismatales > Hydrocharitaceae > Ottelia > Ottelia alismoides. Next base: position 956,132 of record JAZKJV010004359.1, on the reverse strand, counting down.
AGGATCTCCACTAGATCATACCATGTGGCGGACTTTGAGGCACATGATCAGGGTAGTTGGGCATCTCTCAGCCATGGATTTAGAAGACCCTATCGCTTGAGTTCTCTCATGTAATAGGTATAATATTTTTGAGGCACCTACACATTTCCAGAATCACATATTGCTCCCCGCATGGGTAAATTGCAAAGAAGCACAATTAAGTTTCACAGTTTGCACTCAAGTCCCTGAAGTTCAATTTTTTAATTTACTTTTATTCATTTTATTTGCAATTACATCCTTGAACATGTTATACCCATCAAACCATATATCTGAAAATTATAATTTTAATCTCTATTTGTAGCTACAATGTTTCTCTTTGATTTAATTTAGTGTGGACCTTAATTGGTTATTTATTGAATTATCCGTAATTTTTCAAGTGAAACTTTAATCTTTGGATTATCTTTTCATTTTAAAACCATTTATATTTCTAAAACGTATTTAAAATGTTCATCGTGATGATATTGATACAAGGAAACTCCTGAAATTGAATTTATTGAAATTCATTAAAATTTGAGCTCTGTGGAAATTAATTTGTTAATTCCTTATCTTATTTTTCAAGACACATATTGCATCATTTCTTGAAACTAAAAATAGTATTTTCTCCTGACCTATTATCCAAGATTTTTGAGGAATTTAAGTTAAACTATTTTTAAGTTCAAGAAATGATGCTTGGGATTTGGAGTTGAAAGTGATCAAAGGCTGAGGACACTCCATGGATGGATGGGATTGATTTGTTGTGAACGTGAAACAGATGGTTGTGAGGCAATGCTCCTTTGATGCATGTGAGAAGATCCCATGCTCAATCGGATGAGAGTTGTGGCTATTGTTCATACTTCCTCTCTCCTTCAGGCGCATGACCAAGCGGTACGACTAAGCTCATATGTCCGTCAAACCTCTATATGAGGCTCAATTCAAGGTCCGTTGTTGTTGCTTTGCATGTGCTCGTCACCCGACACCTATAGTGAAGGTATTGCATGAGTTGGGGACTCAACAACAATGTCAAGCTCATATAGAAGGTTGTATGGGTGGATCTCCTTGGAGGGTGATGGACAAAGTGGTCGTGAACAATATACTTCATGGAGGTAGAATCTAAGTGGGGGAAATCAGAAGATGAAGGTGGTGATATGATCGAAGGAGGTCTGGAAAAGAAGATGCAAAGTGGAGGACAATGGGTAGTAGACGTGGACAAAGATCACAAGGGCAAGAAAAGAAAGAAGAAGTAAGGGATAGGTACCTTGTAGGTTTGGTGTTCGATCGCTTGAAGATTTAGGAGTAGAGGAGGCTAACTCTGATCATCGCCTTAAGGTAGGCAATGAGACTGGGGCTCAACTGCTCTATTGGGATAAAGATAATCAATGACATGGGAAAGAGATTGAAGGTTATGGAGAAAACTTAAGCGCATCATGGAAGCATGAAGATCGCATCATATGCCATAAGGTGCGACTAGCCGCACTAGGCAATTTTTTTGAATCGTTTCATCAATATCACAAATAGGAATTAGGATTACCTCTTTAAGTGTGCTTGTGATCATATCTCTAAATGAAGATACCTCCCTGTCTCAAGTCCGATCTGATGTAGATCGCAATTGCGGGCGCAAGGATGAATTGCGTGTTTCCCGCAATCCACATTGATGATCCGAGTAATAGATCTCCTGATTTTGTCTCACAAAATCCAACATCTTCTCCATGACTGAGAAACACCGAAGAAGACGGAGATCCACGACCGTTCAAGATGGAGACACAATGGAGTAGCGATGACGATGACTTTTTCTCCAACATAATGTGGACGACCACAAGTGAGAGAGAAAGCGGGAGAATGCAGACGTGTAGAGAGAGTTCCTCAAGGGAAATAATGTGAGCACAAAAAGTTAGGGTTACCCCTCCTTTTATATTAATTGGATGCCCATGGATCTCAATCCATGTGCTCATACAAATCCAATGGTTGACATTGATTTATGTTTTCAATCAATGGCCATGATTTTGTTGCATAAATTTTAATAAATAATTATTGTAAAAGAAATTAAATATATTAGATTATATTCAATAAATTTAAAATCAATTAAATCAACTCATATGGATTATTATGGAAAGGAATGTAGCCTCCTTCCATACATAGAGTGGACTGCCACCATTGAGAGATTCTCTTGGTGGCCGTCCATGCCATGTATGGTATGGTAGCTATCTCCTTCCAGTTTGGTGAGATCTCATATCTCACCAATATTTCACATGTGCAACAACTATTATTGTATAATTATTCACCAAAATAATTCCAAATTTTTTGTGATAATTTCAATCATGTCATTGATAAATTGTGAATCATATTCACACATCCAAAATAAAATGTAAATTTCATTTACAATTAATTGTTCAATGTGAATCTAATTCACATCGACTATTAATTCGTAAATACAAATTACAATTATTTCTCTCTAATATACTATAAATCACATTTATAATATCCATGAATAATATGGATATTGCTATCCACATTATTTACATCCTTGATACTTAAATCACATTTAATCATCTTGGATGTCCATTCTCATGAGCCCAAATAATATGAATCAAATTCATATTATTTATAATAATTAAATCACATTTAATTATCCATTTTGCTCAATGCTCAAATACAATATCAACAATGGAATTATTCTTCAACTCTTTCAAGAATAATGAGCTTTCTCCGTATATACTTGGAGATAAGGACATGGCGATTGTACGTTCCATGTATAATAACTTGGATATTGAGATCATATCTCAAATTCAGATCTCAAGGACTGATGAACCTCGATTTCATCATATGCAGATATTAACCCCCTTGCTTAAATTTGAGTCAATAATAACAAGATAAATCATTGTATATATCTGAGTCTTGGAATAAATTAAAAATACAAAAAAAAAACAAAACCAAAAATCGTAGTGTTTTTATACCCTTAAAAATGATCACAAGAATATTTATCCCTTCGTTTGACATCAATTCTATTTTTGTTTAACATAAAACTTTTAGAGGTCATCGAGATCTACAACTTTCATGTTTTGAGTTTTTCCAAAATCGGCCTCCTTCTCCTTCCTTTCTCACTTTCTTTGTTTGAATAACCTGATTGGGCCACATGGCTCTTTTTGGTTGAGTCACAAGTGACCTGCTGACCTTACGCTAGCCACCCCCATTTTCAGCCATTGGATCTGCCCCTTTTGGGCACCTCAATCACAACTGTTTGTTCTCTCTTTATCCTCCACTGTCGGATCCAATCCTACTGATTCCATCTCAGCTGCAAACTCTCGCAACCATTCTCCACCCTTCGATCATATCCAAAGATCATCTCGTTTGTCTATCCCTTCCTACTTCTCCTCTTGTCATGCGTCAACCTCCAGCGCCACTAGATCTCCTCCACAAGCTTCAATCTCCACTGCACGGTCGCGCTTCGATTCCAGCCCTCAGATTCACCTGCCATATCGCATCTCAACCGTCCGCTTCCGCCTGCGTATCTTCTCGCCACGCATCACGCCCATAGCCATCGATTATGCCCTGATCAATTAGATTAGGGCGACATCTACGCACCCATTTCTCAGCCGTTGGATTGTGAGATCCAACAGATGCGGTCCATCTTCCTTCTCCAGACCCATGTCTCCCACGTTCTCCATCACGCTAAGCTGTCACCCCTTTCCCATTTTCGCCACCTCCTCAACCTTTCCCTCATCTTCCTAACCACTCCAAGATCACGCCCCTACTTCCCTCTTCCTCGCGAGAAGCACAACTCCCCACATCTCCCTCTCTTTCGCTCCATACGCCCCTCTCAACCCATGATGAACACCATCGAGATCTCAACCTCACACCCTCAAATAAGCCCCCGTAGCCGCGAATCCTCAGGGTCCACTTGTATGTGGGACTTTACCCAGCTCCTCTTTGCCTCCCCGTGACATGGGGGATCGATGGCGTGAAGAGAGCGGAGCCTCGGTGAGACCCATAGCCATGGTAGGTTATTTCCGCAGCCATTCAGCGTCGACAAGCTGCTTCCCGTGGCCGCAGGAGTTCAGCGAAGACCGGAGCTCCGCCTAGGAGATCTAGCCCAGGCCCGACGACTGCCAATTTTCTAGGTAATCCTTCTTGATCTCTTGATGCTTTTTATCCATAATTTCTCTTAATTTATTAGGCATCTCTTGTCCGTATCACTCTCCATTGACCACTGAGTAGCTTCACCTACCAACACCCATCCTTGCGCACGCCTTTGATAGCCATCTTCCCTTCTCCATAGCCTGACTGCCTCCACTCAATCTTCTCTCCAGTTCGTCGGAGAGAAGCTCCAGTATTCCACCTCTCCACCTGTCTAAGACCTCATTTCATTCACTCAACCTTGCACAAGCACGCTTCAGCTATAGGACTAACGCTTGCAGGTATCATATGGTTCAATGGCCGGAGCTGCGGGTTGTGCTCCGATCTCCCTCAACACCTCCGATGGAGCACCATCGAATAGAGAATCCAGCCACTCATACGTCTTCTTCGAGTCCCGGATTTCTTCGCGAGGCTGCCATGGATCATCATGGACCATCAGAGGATATGGTGGAGCATGGCGGAGCTCCAGACACCTCGCTAGAGTCTCGTAAGAGCTGCTAGCTTATCAACAGAGGAGGAGATCCAGATTGCACATGTGCCGTTGGATGGCACCCTCCTGGTGCTCATCCAATGAAGCACAGAGAGCCACGTCGTCCTCCCCGAGCAATTGCAGCCACCATCCGATTCCCATGATCAGATGGTCCCAGCAAAGCCACGTGTCAGCCATCAGCCACTTCCGAGCCTCCATTCCGCGTCTTGAGGCTCAGGGTGCCCGAGCCTAATCGGAGAGCAATCATAAAGACATGTGGCCCGAGCCATGATCCCGAGCCTCCACCGATTACCGATCCTGACTGCACATGCTCAGTCACGTGGGGGCTGGGATATTTGCAGGGAGCCCCCTCAAAGTTCTTCAAATTGCAAACATGTACTTCTATCACGTGTATACCACACACGCTTGGGGTTAACTGCAACTGACCCCCTCCGGGTTTTAATAATTGCAAATTAGTCCTCGTGTGTATGAGTAAATTTCAAGGAAGGCCTCGCGACTTTTTATATTTGCATTTCGGTCCTTCCAGGGACCTATTTGTAGTATTTTTCTAATTAACTTCATGTTTTCTTTGTGTTTATGCCCTTGGACTCTTTTGTTAATATCTTGAGCATCCAAACTTCATTTTAGTCAATTTTGGTCTCATTGCGAAGCTTGTTTCATTACCTTTTCGATGGAATGAATTGATTTATGTTTTGACACTTTAAACTTTGATAATTAATTTTAATAATGAAGGGTCCCTCTTGCGATGATTTCTCTTAAATTGAATTAATAGATCAATGGAATTTGCTTCATCATTGGATCATGAAATTGACTATATTTATTGCTCATTTGTTCTATCTGATTAGGGCATTTTTGCATCTTTATAAATCTGCATCAGGTTGCATGTTGAAAATCAAATAAAAAGAGTCTGCTTCTTAGTTCATTCTACATTGTATGTCTTTGTACATCTTGGCTTATTAATTTCTATTTCAACACTTAATTTGAGTATTGAGAGTCTAAATATGTGCTTAAGAGGCTCGTGTCCCTGAGTTTGAACTTGGGCTTGCCCAAGTAAAATAAAATATACTGATTTGATTTAATCGACAAAATTTTAAGCGGTTTTTGATGGATCCAATTCAACCGACTACAACGCATTAAAACGACATAATTAAGAGGCTGAATTTAGCGGACCGTCAAATGGCACCGTTGCCGAGGATGCTTCTCATCTTTTGTATTATCTAGATTTTATTATTTAATTGAGAGATAATTTCTAACTTATAGGTCTTTATATCCATTTTCATTACATTGTTTTTGATTCTCAACTATTCATTTAATGTTCTCTTTCTGTGACAGGGTCCCTTGGAGATCAATGAGGCAAGGAGCAGGAGCTCCCGCTACAAGGAGCCGCAAAATCAAGCATTGAGAAAAAATATGTTTCTTGCATTTTCATTAAGGCATGTAAATAATCGTCTTTACAGTCTTCGTTAGAAGACCCGCAATTGTAAATGAACGATGATATTCATGGTTGTGTGGGGATTGCCCCACTTGAGTGCCGACCTAGGATCAGGCACGCGACTCTCCAAGCTATTTCACATTTTTATTCTATGTGTTTGATCGTAGGTAGGACACACAATAATTTGAGACGCACGTAGACATCGCTTCTTTTAGCCCAAAAACTAAATTGGTTCTTCCCCGCTAATAGAAGCATGGTAGGTGCGGTTTTCATCGACTTGCATACATCCGGTTTTCAGTTTTTAATTTAGTCTTATTTTTCATGAATTTAGCTCAAGGCACTGCGAGTTTTCTCTTAGAATAAATCATGATTTTATCAAATGCATTAGCTTTTTCTCGACCTTCCTTCCTGGCTTGATCACCTAGGATTAATGGAAATTAGGAATGAGCGGTAGACGATGTGTGGTTGATTTATGCTCTCATTAAATCAGTGACAACCTTAAAGGTAATAATTGGACTGATAGTGCAAGTTGACCAATAAAGTGGGGCAAAATCATGTTTTGGGAGAGTAACACCCTTTTACGTTGGATGTTTTGATTTGACATATCATTTAATCCTTACGTAAATTAGAATGATTTTTATCACCAATAAAAAAGATAAGATAATTAACCAACACTTGTTGGTTTCATGTGTGAGTCGGTAAATCAAAGGGTATTGTTTGATTGATTGAGCCTTGATTATTTCGGCACTCTACCCTAGACCCTAGGTGCTCCATTCATCTCCGTAGATTCACTCCCTCACGTGTACATCCATCCTAACCTCTTTGTTCCCCTCAGGTCTTCCTAACTTCATTTATCCATCCCTTTATTTAGGCTATCCTTAGCCTAAATATAGGGGGGAACCTGAGTCCCCGTGAATTTCTTACTCATTTATCCTTCTTCCTGATACTTAGGTTATTTCTAACCTAAGTATAGGGGGGATCCTCCTCAGTTCATGTATTCTTTCATATATTTGAACCTGAGCTATGGCTTTGTCTCACTTAGTGCTATGAGGACATAACACAATTTAACTATGGGGGGGGGGGGGGTGTATACCATATATATAGTATATATGTACTTTGGCCATAGCTCTATTTTGAAAAATTTTGAAAATTTTTAAAAAAATTTAAAAATTTTTTGGGCTAGAGTATACATCTTTTGAACTAAGTTGGACAAAATGTTTTCAAAATTTGAAAAATTTTTCTTTACTATGTTACATTTATTTAAAAAAAACATCTTGAAAATGATTTGAAAAATGAGTTTTCCTTATTTTGAAAAATAGTTTAAAAATGTTTGAAAAATCTTTTTATGTGATAATTTTTTGAAAATCTTTTCAAAATTATTTTTCAAAAAGAAGGTTTAAATGAGTCTAACTTGAGTTTGTAAATATTGCCTTTAAAGAAATGAATGAAAAAAAAAATAAAAAAATGAATGAAGGAGTTTTAAATCCCTGTCATTTTCATATTGACACAGCATCCGCGATGTTCAAGAATACTTGGTTTGAGAGGTCTTGAGATTTTAGTTTAACCAACCTTAGTTTTCAGAGTCTTCGACTTAATTATCCACATTTCCTTAGTTTGTCTGATTTGCATGCTCTATTACATGCTTAATCTCTAACCTTAAGAATATGATCAACACTTCACCTTTCACGACTGCGGTTATGATGCGAGGAGTTGAAATCTCACTTGAGGGACTGGGATGAGGGATTCAAGTCTGGACTCGATTTAATGATGCTCGAGGATGGGATAAAATCATTGAAGGCTTCATGAAACCTAAATGTCAGCATTTAGCCAGTATGAGAACATGGGTCTTATGCTAATCTCTTGACATTTATCTAAGCGCCAGGGTGTGATAAAATAAAAAAATGTTGATCACTGTGCACCAACTCTTGGTAAAAGCAGTGGAGCTAGCCAAAAACAAAGCAAAGAAATATAAATATTGAAAAAAGCTCTCATCCTATAAAGTCAAAAATATCAAAGAGCTTCCACCAAAGGCGAGCACTCCCAACCATTTCAAACTATCCACTTGGACCACCGCTATTAGGACCAGGACTCGGGCTTGCACCAAAAAAGGGCTCTACATCGTAAATGCTACAAGTCTGGTGTAGAAGGTATAATAGATACTCAAAAAAGGCACATCCCGGTGTATTCCTAGGAAAACAAGTGTAGATGACTCCAACTTCTCTTGACGGACGCACTGATCAACACCAAAAATATGCATTGAGTTAATAAGGCACTCGAGCAGATCCTTGTTCCAATGGGAGGGAGAGAAGAAATGACACAATCCTATGCCCTTCATCAACTGGCCTGCCATCGACATTTCTTAAGTCTGACAACTAAAGAGATAGTGGATTGATTGCAATATTTGGTTTATTCTCTAGTGTTGAGGATTGGGTCCTTAGGAGAATTTCTTGGACTGGGACCTTGGGTGAAGTTGTGACTCTACTCTCATAATTGCAGTCAACACTAAATTTCATATCCCTATTTTATATGTAAACAGAGAGAGTCTGGAAAAGTAGAGAAATTGGATACCTCTTGATTAAAGCTAGGTTCAGCTTTGAAATCTTGGATCTCTAGAATCAAGAATTCTTGAACAGATCAGGTCATGTATTCACATGCACAATCGGGGGTTAATCCAACTCATTCATGGTCGAGATGCTCGAGGATGAGCATAGTTTAAGTATAGGGGGTGATGAACCTCGGTTTCATAATATTAATTTGCAAATATTAACCCCTTGCTTAAGTTTGAGTCAATAATAACCAGATAAATCATTATATATCTGAGTCTTGGAATAAATAAAAAATAAAAAAATAACAAACAAAAAAATCATAGTGTTTTTATACACTTAAAAATGCTCACAAAATTATTTCACCCTTCGTTTGACCTCATTTCCGTTTTTGATCAACATGAAATTTGTAGATCTCATCGAGATCAACAACTTTCATTTTTTGAGTTTTTCCAAAATCAGCCTCCTTCTCCTTCCTTTTTCATGTTCTTTGTCTGAATAACCTGATTGGGCCACGTGCTCTTTCTAGTTGAGCCACGTGGCCCGCTGACCTTGCGCCAGCTGCCCCCATTTTCAGCCGTCCGATCCACCCCTTTTGGGTGCCTCAATCACAACCATTTGTTCTCGCTCCATCCTCCACCATCGGATCCAATCCTCCAGCTTCCATCTCAATCGCTTCCTACCGCAACCATTCTCCACCCTCCGATCATCTCCAAATCTCATCTCGTTCATCCATCCCCGCCTACTTCTCCTCTCACCATGCGTCAACCTCCTCGATCTCCTCCACAAGCTTCAATCTCCACTGCACGGTCACGCTTCGATTCCATCCCTCAGATTCACCTGCCATATCGCATCTCAACCGTCTGCTTCCGCCCGCATATCTTCTCGCCACATGTCACACCCATATCCATCGATCGTGCCTGGATCGATTAGATCAGGGCTGCAACTGCATGCCCATTTCTTAGCTGTTGGACTGTGAGATCCAACGGACGAGGTCTGTCTTCCTCCTACAGGCCCCATGTCTCCCACGTTCTCCATCACACTAAACCATCGCCCCTTTCCATTTTTGCCACCTCCTCGACCTTCCCCTCATCTTCCTAACCACTCCACGGTCACACCCCACTTCCCTCTTCCTCGCGAGCAACACAACTCCCCACGTCTCCCTCTCTTTTGCTCCACACTCCCCTCTCTATCAACCATGACCACCACCGAGATCTCAACCTCGCACCCTCAAATAAGCTCTTGCTACCGCGAATCCTCAGGGTCCTCTTGTACGTGGGACTTTGCCCAGCTCCTCTCTGCCTCCCCTTGATAGGGGGAGGCCGAATCGACGACGCGAAGACGACATAGCCTCTAGTAAGACCATATCCATGGTAGGCTATGTCTCCGAGCATTCAACGTCAGCGAGCTGCTCCTTATGGCCGCAGGATTTCAACGAAGATTGGAGCTCCGCTTAGTAGCTCAAGCCCAGGCCCACGAGCGCCAAATTTCCGGTAATCCTTCTTGATCTCTTGTTGCTTTTTATCCCTAATTTCTCTTAATTTATTAGGCGTCTCTCGTCCGTATCACTGTCCATTGACCACCTAAGTAGCTTTACCTACCCACGCCCATCCTCGCACATGCCTTCGATAGCCATCTTCCCTTCTCCATAGCCTGACCACCTCCGCTCCATCTTCTCTCCAATTCGTCGGAGAGAAGCTCCGGTATCCCAACTCTCCACCTGTCTGAGACCTCATTTCATTCACTCAACCTTGCACAAGCACGCTTTGGCTATATGACTAACGCTTGCAGGTATCCTATGGTTCAATGGCTGGAGCTGCAGGTTGTGCTCCGATCTCCCTCAACACCTCCGATGGAGCACCATCGAATGGAGAATCCAGCCACTCGGACTTCTTCTTTGAGTCCTGGACTTCTTCGTGAGGCTGCCATGGATCATCATGGACCATCAGAGGATATGGTGGAGCATGGCGGGGCTTCAGGCACCTAACCGGAGTCACGTAAGAGTCGCCAGCCTATCAACGGAGGAGGAGATACAGATTGCACAGGTGCCGTTGGATGGCACCCTCCGGGTGCTCATCCAACAGCGCACAGAGAGCCACGTCCTCCTCCTCGAGCAAGTGCAGCCACTATCCGATTCCCATGATCAGACGGTGCCAATAGAGCCACTTCCTAGCCTCCATTCCATGCCTTGAGGCTCGGGGTGCCCGAGCCTAATCGGAGAGCGATCAGACGACACGTGGCCCGAGCCACGATCCTGAGCCTACACCGATTACCGATCCTGACCTCACGTGCTTGGTCACGTGGGGGCTGGGATATTTGCTGGGAGCCCCCTCGAAGTTCTTCAAATTGCAAACATGTCCTGCTATCACGTGTATACGACACACGCTTGGGGTTAATTGCAATCGACCCCCTCCGAGTTTGAATAATTGCAAATTATCCCCGCGTATTTGGTAAATTTTAAGGAAGGCCTCATGACTTTTTATATTTGCATTTGGATCCTTCCAGAGTCCTGTTTGTAGTATTTATCTAGTTAATTTCATGATTTCTTTGCGTTTATGCCCCTGAACTCTTTTATTAATATCTTGAGCATTCGAGCTCCGTTTTAGTCGACTTTGGTCTTGTTGCAAAGCTTGTTTCATTACCTTTTTGATGGCATGAATTGATTTCTGTTTTGACACTTCAAACTTTGATGATTAATTTTAGTAATGAAGTGTCCCTCATGTGATGATCTCTCATGCATTGAATTAATAGATCTATGGAATTTGATTTGTCATTGGATCCTGAAATTGACTACAACTTATTGCTCATTTGTTCTAAATGATTAGGGCATTTTTGCATCTTTGTAAATCTGCGCTAGGTTGCATGTTGAAAGTTAAATAAAAAGATTCTGCTTCTTAGTTCATTCTGAATTGTACGTCTTTGTACATCTTGACCTTTTAATTTCTAATTCAACACTTAATCTGAGTAATAAGAGTCTAAATATGTGCTTAAGAGGCTCATGTCCCTGAGTTCAACCTTGAGATTGCCCAAGTAAAATAAAATATACCGCTTTGATTCAATTGACAAAATTTTAAGCGATTTTTGATGGCTCCAATTCAGCCGACTACAACGCATTAAAACAACATAATTAAGAGACTGAATTTAGAAGATCGTCAAGGACCTCTCATAGATGATTGATTAAATCAAAGCAGTAAATCTAAACTTCTCGTTGCATCTGAATTACATTCAAATCAATGTCCAACATTTGGAAAGATTAGATCACTTCTCTACTGAGAGGAGTAACTAAAATCCTGACCTGTTTCATCACTCCCTAGAAAGGAGAGCGTCATGGTTATAAAATCATTTATTGATCACAATACCCTGGAGTATTCCTAATACAAGTACATCCTGCATACTAGAAGACCTAGAATAAAATCAAAGATTTAGATCACTTTTAGACTGTCTTCTTCAGGGTTTTATCATTAAGTTTCTCATTTGATCATTGGGAGTTGGTATCGATCATATACTTTCTAAAATCATATATCATACCTTGGTATTGATGATATACTTTCCAAAAGCATATATATATATATATATATATCAAACCTACAAAATTCAGTCAAACTTCCAAAGCGATACGATCATGCACGAAATTTGATCCCAATATCTCATGAGTGAGCTCATGTCTTCCGGTTAAGTAATGAACATGTATGATCCCTTTGAGAGATCATTTTACTCATATGCCCTTTTATGCACACCAGCTCGCCAGTGTATAGACCTTGATAGATCATCAACCTATCGGTCTGCCAAATGTACATACTAAACATATAGTAACATATCTGTCTCCGGTCAGAGGATGTATGCCTATATCATGACAGTATACGACAATGGTCTTGGTTATCTCGATCTCATTAAGTCAAATCTTTGACCTAACTTACCTAACACCTCAAAACCTCTATTCCTATGTAGAGGACCTACATCAAGAGATCAGACTGATATCATCATGTAGAGAAGAATTGCCATCTTCCTCTTAGGATAGAGATCCTGTTTTAATAATAACTTGACGGTTCTTGATGAGTCCTCAATCTAACTCTTTAGATATCATCCAAGCACCAACTTCTACTGTTCAACATTTGAATCAACAACTGTATGATCATTAAGATGGCCATGGTACATAACCGTAATTGTATCAGGGGACCTATTATGAAAATTAGTTATCCTTCATTTCAGATCAGGGAATGATTTGCACTAACATTTATTGCATAATGGTTTGCCTTGGGATCACATGTCTAACAATCTCCCACTAGCCAAAAGATCCATTAATTAGATTATCTTTAAAACCACACTCATGTACCAATCATAAGCTAATTAGAAAAATAGCTTGATAAGCTGACTAGTCACTCTGTTCTCGATAGACTACGTCAAGTCTTTTTATGGTAGTTGCATATCTCCTAGTAACAGTGCTCGCATCCAATGCAAATTTTGCATCTTATGCAACCAATACTCGAATTTGTTAAAGCAATTATAGTGTCTTTGACACTACAATTCAATAATCGTTATAATAAGTATGTAATTTCAATCATCCTTATCAGAATGTCCTTATTCCCAGAGATCTCTATCTCCTAAGACTAAGACCCAATCTTAAGCCGTATAAGGCATCTGCAGTTAAGATCTTTTAAATCGTTACCTATGAAGTCTTAAGTTCTTGAAGATAATACTTTGAGATCACTATCTCAAAAGTCTTGTCTTGATGGTGTTTTTATTATTACAATCAAGTATTTTATCTCCATAGTAGGATTAGTAACAGTTTACTACTCCTGCTGCATGGCAGATGTCTGACTTTTATACATATACTAGGCATCTCATTACTAATGCACAAGGAGAAGCAATTTTATCATTCACTTCCTTAACTCTTTGAGGTACTATCCCTTCAGATAGATCCGAACCATATCTTTAAGGGAAAGAAGCTTTCCTTGGAGTTCTTTCAAAAATGGAATACGTCCAAAGTGTACTACTAACATGATAGTCCCAATGCCCAAAGAGTTAGATTGAGGATTCATCAAGCACCGTCAAATGATTGTTAAGAGATGATCTCCAGGATGAGCAGGAGATGTCAATCCTTTATCTTTTGGTTGATATATGACCAACCTCTTGATGCAGGTCCTCTATATAGGAATAGAGATTTGGAGGTATCAGATAAGCTAGGTCAAAGAGTTGACTTAGAGATATCGAGATAACCAAGACCTATGTCGTATGCTGTCATGATATAAGCATGCATCCTTTGACCGGAGACAGATGTATTTCTATATGTCTAAATATGTACATTTGGCAGTCCGATAGGTTGATGGACTAATCAAAGTATATACACCGGCAAGCTGGTGTACATACAAGGGCATATGAGTAATACGATCTCTCAAAGGAATCATACAGGTTCACTTGTGAATCAGAAGCCATGAGATCACTCATGAGGTATTGGGATCGATCAAATTCCATGCATATTCGTCTCGCTTTGAAAGCATTACAAGAATTTGTAGGTATGATATATGCTTTTGGAAAGCATATGATAGATACCAACTCCCAATGACCTAATGAGAAACTTAATAATAAAACCCCAAAGGAGACAGTATAAAAGGATATCTAAAACTTCAGGTTTCTTCTAGGTCTTTTAGTATGCAGGATGTACATGTATTAGGAATACCTAAGGGTGATGTGATCATAAACAATTGTTTAACCATGACGCTTCCATTCTGAGGGAGTGATGAAACATGTCTGAATTTTAGTGACTCCTCTTATTAGAGAAGTGATCTGATCTTAGTCCAGATGTTGGACATTGATCTGAATATGATTCAGATGCAATGAGAAGATTAGATCTACAACCTTGATTTAATCAAGCACCTATGAGAGGTCCCTGAGATCTGGATTTGAGATGTGATCTCAATATCCAAGTCACTTACAATTTCCCTATCTTTATCTCCAAGTATCAATGGAGAAAGCTTATTATTCTTGAAAGAGTTCAAGATAATTCCATTGATGAATTATGTATCTGAGCATTGAGAAATCGACAATTAAATGTGAATTAATTATCATGAATAATGTGAATATGATTCATATTATTTAGATGCATGAGAATGATGATCCAAGATAAATAAATATGCTTCAGTTATCAAGTATATGAAAATGTGGATATCACTATCCATATTATCTATATATATTATAAATGTAATTTATAATATATTAGAGAGAGCTAATTGTAAATAGTATTTGCAAATTAGTTGTTGATGTGAATTGTATTCACATTAGATAAGTAATTGAAAATACAATTTACATGTTATTTTGTGTATATGAATATGATTCATATTTTTTTAATGGCATGATTGGAATATTCATAAATTAATTTGGAATTAATTTTGTGAATATATTTTTAATAAAAGTTGTTGCAAATATATAGAGGATTATCGAGATATAAAATCCCACATAAATAAAAAAAGATGACTCACCTTCGATATATGGAGGGTGGACGGCCACCCTTGACTTGATCAAGAGTGGCCGTACCCCCTATATTTAGAATGTAGACTCATTCTTCATCCTCTTATCCAAATTGATTAAATTAAATTAAATTATATTGATGATAATTCAATATACATTAACTTTAATTTAAATTAACTATTATTGTATTTTTATACAATAAAATCATGACCATTGAATAGATTCACAAATCAATCTCAACCATTGATTTTGTGTTTCAAATGAATTATGATCCATGGACTCCAAAAATATTATATAAGAACAGGCAATCCTAGCTCTTATTTTTAAAACAATAATTGAATAGTCTCTCTCTCTCTCTCTCTTTATCCCATATTCTCCTACATGCCTCTTCTCTCCATCAAGAGTGGTTGTCCACGTCTTGCCGTAGAGAAGATCATCATTGTCGCCATGCCGCTGTGCTACTACTTCGGCCGCTCTTGGGTCTCCATCTCCTTTGGTGCACCTCGCACGTGAAGAAGACCTCCGATCTTGTTTGACGAGATCAGGAGATTTGTCGCTTGGATTATCAACTTGGATTGTGAGGAGTATGCGTTTCATCAACACGCTCACAAGCATCTCCTCCGTTGGATCGGACTTGAGACAGGAGATCTCTTATTTTTTGAGACATGATCACAATGACATTTCAAGAGGTATTCCGATATCTACCATGTGGTTAGATGAAATGATTCGAGAAATATTCTTGTATCATGTGATTTCATCGTTTTAAAAATTTTTAAATTTCACTGCACCGAGCAACTAGTGCGATTAGTCGCTCCCGATCGCATATGATGCGATCTTCACGTTTCCGTGATGCACTTAAGGTTCTATCCATAACCTTCAAGTGATATCAGAGCCTTGGTCGAAGTCTTGGATATGATCCGAAATCCTTAGCAATTAAGGTCCGTGCTTCAAATGCACGTGAATCATTATTTTTGCATTGGATGCAAGATTCGAATCGATTTTTCACCCAATTAAAAACCTACTGTTTGTGAATTATCTGGACATGTTTTTTGGTTATTAAAATGTACTTATAATGTCTAAATATGTCTCAAAAATAGTAACCTATAATATGTACCAAAAATGCATGAAAATGATTCGAAGAGTTCCTGCCATGAAAGATGTTTTCGCATGAATTCACGATCTGTAAAAAAAATAATTTTGCTTACTATTTTTCCATCATAAAACAAGAAATATATACTTGGATTAAGTATAGAATCAAATCAAAAAATCGCTTGAATATGTTTCACACGATTCTGACTCCGTTTGCCCCAGATATCCCATATTTAGTGGAGATGGGTCGGAAGATGATTAGATCATCAAATCCCTTTACTTAATTTATTTATAATTCAATGAAAATGATGAAAATTATGAATTTATCTTGATTAAATATGATGTCTAATATTTATGAAAATAATTGATTTATCATCATAGGCCATTGAATATATATTTCATGAAAACCCTAGCATATCCTACAATAGTTGTAGGACAATCTCTACATGGAAAACATTGTTACTTGAATAGGATAGACCGAATATAATCTCAAATACAAAATGATCAAATCACATTATCCTGACCTCAGGCATATATGGTGTTTAGTTGGCGATTGTTGGATAGCAGGTTGCTCCGTGAGCAATCTGTCCCACATCCTGTGTGTACTGGCCATGACAACGGATAGGGAAAGGATAATGCTTGAAGAGATCATGATGTAATTTTCTAATTATTAAAAATTGAATGATAAGTATTTTCGAGATTATGCCATCCTTCAAGTAACAATCAAGATTGTTTGTTGGTTGATTAAATTATATTGATAATTGATTTAATATGTTTAAATTTATTATATCCAATTAAAACACACTATTATGAATAGAGTGGCATTTCTCTTGGAAGAATTAATTATGTGAATATGATTCACAGTGATTAATTAAAATTTGAATATGATATGGAGGATCGTATAAATGACATCCATGGTCTCCCGTCAAGAGGAAGGGTTCCGTCGCCATGGATTATATACTGGAGAAGCCTGTCCAAGATGACAACTCTTGCATATAAGCGCACATGGATTGGGCTCTTTGCTTCTCGAAAGAGTAAGGCCGTATGCATAGTGACCCCAAGTATCGGTTCCTCATATTATTGGGGCGATATTGGATTGCGCATAGCGAGTTCTAATCTTGTTAGTGGTTGGTTCAATTAACAACGAATCAACATCGCCTTAAGGGTGGTGGGATCGGGTGTTAAAGATCTAATTGGTATATGCAAGTTGGAATTGCAAGGTGGAATGAGTTCCCGCTTCTTATTATTCGAGTTATAGTTTCTCATATTATTAGGATGTTAAAAAGATAGAAAAGGAGATCCCATATATTGTTTGAGATATAATGGTAAGTATGTCTCTTACTTTGAAAGTAAATAAGGGAATGAACTTTCAGAGTTGACAAGGCAAGAAAACTTTGATATAAAAATCCTTAAATAAAGTAAAATATGTATTTATCCAAATATTTCTTATTTCAGATAACCTACATTAATCCCACTCAAAACTATACTCAATAATAACGATTAAAATATCATGGATCGGATCCATGATTAAGATATTGTATTTGTAGTTGGACACATAATATATGTGGTACAATGTGCAAGCTTCCTCATAATAATGAGGAATGGCAATTAAAAAAACAATAGGTCAAGAACATTGGGTTTGTATGTCTCTATAGTCTTGATCTCTCATCAAATGTGCTTTGGAAGTATCACAACGACAATGATCATAATTATTGAAAATCCTTATAAACTCTAAGAAAATGACTTCACATACATATGTGCTCTCAACACATAACCATGAATGACATGGTTTACTGCATTATACAGAATGGTGGCTTGTATGCCTCTATAATATTGATCTCTCATCGAGTATGCTTTGGAAGTATCACGTCGATGATGATTGTAATTGTCAAATAATCCTTATAAAATCTAAGAAAATGTTTTTATCATACATATGTGCTCTCAACATTTAATCATGAATGACATGGTTCACTGCATTATGCAGAATGGTGGCTCGATATGAGATGATATACTCAAAATGTTTAAGTACCTGCCTGAACCAAAAAAGCTTTAATAGTTAAGATGGATGTAGATATGATGAGTGTCATCATTCTTCTATCTATACTCTAGTCATTCATGTAGCTTCATAATATTCATTTTATATGAATTGAATCAAGCATGTATAAATGTTGATGTACTCTTATATTGAAATCTTTTGAATTCAACATAAGAGATGCTTTGTCTTAAGCAATGTTTGTTTATAGATGAAGGGAGCTCAGTAGAAGCATGGGTCTGACCCAAATAAGAAGGAAAGTTAAAGAGTTGATCGTACTTCTGTGACTTCCATATGCCGTCCAAAGAATTGGATGGATGCTAATACTGCAAGATGCTGATGTATTGATAGTATGACTATCAAGTCTATCTAAGATCTTTAGAGAAGGATACAGATAGTGCATCAGAATATTATACATTTACATATAATCATTGAAATTGACTTACTTATTGGATATCATCAAAGTCTTGTAATTGTATTTTACTTTTCTTATAACACTTGCAATTATATCTTCTTGAAAATTGATGTATTGATAGTATGACTATCAAGTCTATCTAAGATCTTTAGAGAAGGATCTAGATAGTGCATAAGAATATTATACATTTACATACAATTATTGAGATTGACTTACTTATTGGATAAGATCAAAGTCTTATAATTGTATCTTACTTTTCTTAAAAGCTTATTATTCTTGAAAGAGTTGAAGGATAATTTCATTGTTGATAATGTGTCTGAGCATTGAGGAAAATTGATAGAATGCCTATCAAGAAGATGATTTCACATACATATGTGCTCTCAACACTTAACCATGAATGACATGGTTTACTGCATTATGTAGAATGGTGGCTCGATATAAGATGTTGTACTCAAATTGTTTGAGTACCTGCCTGAACCAAATCCTTTAAGAGTTAAGATGGATGTAGCTATGATGAGTGTCATGATTCTACTATCTATATTCTACTCTTTCATGATTCATAATATTCATATTTTATGAATTGAATGGAGAATGTATAAATGTTGAAATACTCTTATATTGAAATCTTTTGAGTTCAACTTAAGAGATCCTTTGTCTTAGGCAATGGTTGTTTATAGATGAAGGGTGCGTAGTTGAAGCATGGGTTCAACCCAAGTGAGAAGGAAAGTCAAAAGAATTGACTGTACTTCTGTAATTTCCACACCTATGACATCCAAAGAGTTGGATGAATGCCAATACTGCAACAAGCTGAAGTACTGATAGTGTGACTATCTACACTATCTAACATCCTTAGAGAAGGACTCGGATAGTGCATCAGAATATTTTATATCTACATATCATCAATTCAATCGACTTACTTATTATATAAGATCAAAGTCTAATAATTGTATATCACTCTTGTAATAACACTTGCAATTGGTTGCATATGTTTTAGAAGACTAGGAATTTTTGATCTTAAGGTTTAATAGTCATCCACATGGATGTTGATGCAATTGTTGCAATAATCTCTATTGGATAGATAGACTTCATATTTTCAGTGGGAGAGACCTTAGAATTAGAGAATGTCTCTATGCCCTAGATATTAGAATACACTCATTGTTTATTCTAAATGTTGAAAATAAACATGAATTCTGGAATAGACCTATCATAAAGGGTTATGATGGGTATATCTCAGATAGTAATCTAACATCTAGAGGACTCTACTTAATTAGAAAATTAATGAATGGTTCGTTAACATTTCTAAATACAGAAAATTAAACCTTCAAAGATCAATACGAGGATGAAGATCATTTGACAAAGATATGACATCAAGCCTTGTGCACATGTCTGTTGATGAGATATAGAGTAGTAAGAGATGGAACTTTATAATGTCTGAAATTTCAAAACTTATATACTTGTGAATATTGTATTCGAAGTAAATAATGAAGGATATGGGAAAATCCTTAAGCGCGTCACAGAAGCGTGGAGATCTCATCATATATGATCGGGAGCGACTAGTCGTACTAGTTACTCGGGGTAGCAGATTTTTTTTAAAGTAATAAACCACAAAATCCGAGAACACCTCTCGGATCGTTGCATCTAAACCATAAACAAGTATCGGGTTTACCTCTTGAAGCGTGGTTGCGATCGAGTCTTTAAACAAAGAGACATCCTGTCTCAAGTTCGATCCAACAGAGGAGACACTTGCGAGCGCGTTGATGAAATGTGTGCTCCTTGCAATCCATGTCGATGATCCACGTAGTGAATCTCCTGATCTCGTCTCATGAGATTCAATGTATTCTTCACGAGCCAAATGCACCGAAGAAGATGGAGATCCATGAGTAGTCAATCCGGCATCACAACGATGTCGCGTTGACTACGACCCTCTCTAGGGTTTATGATGGACGACCACTCTAAGGAGGGAGAGAGGGGGCGTGTGTAGAGAGAGAGATGAAGAGATTTCAATTCCTCTTAGAATTATGTGTGTCATCTAAAAGGCAAGGGATATCCTTCCTTTTATACTAGTTGGATGTATATGGATCTCAATTCATGTGCCCTCTCAATCCAATGGTTTAGATTAAGAGGTTATTAATCAATGGCCATGATTTCTTCCTACAATTTTGCAACAATAAATTTAATTAAAATAAATTAATTATATCCTTTTATCAAGATATAAATTAATTTATTTTAATTTCAATTATAATAAAAAGATAATAAGGGAGGCAAGCGCCACCGTAAAAAGAGGGTGGCCATTCCCCCCTTGACTTGGTCAAGGTGGATGACCATCTTGTTGGCGGTTTTACCTTCCTTAATATATATTTATTATATATGATAAAATGCAACAACCATTATTGCATTTATCTTCACAAAAATATTTCCAAATTAAATTTGTGAAAACATCAATCATGCCATTGATAAATATAAATCATATTCATATATCCAACTTAATATGTAAATTAGTTAAAACAATTAATTGTTTATTGTGAATCCCATTCACGACAACATATAATTTGTAAATTCTATTTACAATTAAATATCTCCATCATATTATAAATCACATTTATAATATCCATAATTATTGTTGATAGTGATATCCATATTAATCATATCCTTGATAATTAAATCATATTTAATCATCTTGGATCTCTATTCTCATGTGCCCAAATAACATGAATCACATTCACATTATTCACATCTTTGATAACTAAATCACATTTAATCATCTTAGGTAATACTCCTTATATGGCCAAATAATATGAATCAAATTCATATTATTCATGATAATGAAATCATATTTAACTATCAATTTTCCTCAATGCTCAGACACATTATTAACAATGAAATTATTCTTGAACTCTTTCAAGAATAATACGTTTTCTTCGTGGATACTTTGAGATAAGGACATGACGATTGTACGTTCCACGTATAGCGACTTGGATATTTAGATCACATCTCAAATCCAAATTTGCATAATGCAGTGAACCATGTGATTCATGGTTAAGTGTTGAGAGGACATATGTATGTGAAATTATCTTCTTAGATTTTATAAGGATTTTCGATAATTATGATCATCATCGATATGATACTTCCAAAGCACATTCGATGAGAGATCAAGACTATAGAGACATACAAATAATTGTAATAAGATGATTTCACATACACATGTGCTCTCAACACTTAACCATGAATGACATGGTTCACTGCATTATGCAGAATGGTGGCTTGATGTAAGATGTTGTACTCAAATTGAAAGTGTTAGAAGAAAAGTAAGATACAATTATAAGACTTTGATGTTATTTAATAAGTCATTTTCAATGATTATATGTAAACGTATAATATTTTGATGCACTATCTGGATCCTTCTCTAAAGATCTTAGATAGAGTTGATAGTCATACTATCAATACATCATCATCTTGCAGTATTAGCATTCATCCAATTCTTTGGACGGCATATGGAAGTCATAGAAGTACGGTAATCTTTTTTGACTTTCCTTCTTATTTGGGTTAGACCCATGATTCTAGTGCGCGTCCTTCATCTAAACAAACATTGCTTAAGACAAAGCATCTCTTATGTTGAATTCAAAAGATTTCAATATAAGAGTACTTCAACATTTATACATGCTTGATTTAATTCATACAATATGAATATTATGAAGCTTCATGAATGACTAGAGTATAGAAAGTAGAATGATGACACTCATCGTTTCTACATTGACCTTAACTCTTAAAGCCTTTTGGTTCGGGTAGGTACTCAAACATTTTGAGTACATCATCTCATATCGAGCCACCATTCTGCATAATGCAGTGAACCATGCCATTCATGATTAAATGTTGAGAGCACATATGTATGCAAAAAATATTTTCTTAGATTTTATAAGGGTTATTCGACAATTACGTTCATCATCAATATGATACTTCCAAAGTACACTTGATGAGAGATCAAGATTATAGAGGCATACTTCCAAAGTACCGACGGGAGTGAGAGAGCCACTCACAGAGCAACCTGCTACCCCAACTCTCCCCGACTAGTCACCATATCCGCCTCAAGTAAAGATAATACGATTTGATCATTTTGTACTTGAGATGATAATCAGTATTTCAACAGAAGTTATACCATATAATATTTATCAAAATAAATTTTTTATCTGGAGATTTGCTAAACAAATCCCAAATCCTATTCAATCATTAATGTATGTTGGAAAGGATGTAACTAATTGTGATCAAGATCAATTATCTTATCATTTTTGGTTAAGGTAATGTCATTCAAGGAAATAATCATCATCTTTAAATATTTCATAAATATTAATAAATAATTATTTTAAGAAATTAATCATTATTTTCCATTTATTTAATTGAATGAAAATCACAAAGTTCATGATCAAGTATGTAATTTCCAGCAGTGACCCATACTTAATAAAGTTAGCATAACTCGATCAAATAAAATCTAAATCAAGAAAAATAAATTTATTTTATTTTCCAATTTTATTTAAACAGAACCCAAGTGATAAAAACTCATTTCTAGGCATTTTAAAACCATAATTAACTCTTTAATTACATAAGTCTCGCCATTCCCTAAACAGTGTATACATGTTCACTAAAAAGATCATAACTTGAGAAAACAGATTCCAAATCACGCAAACTCAAGTCCCACGGTTTACTTATTTAATGGGGAACATAATCTAATTGATAAACTCACATTTTAAGTGACTTAAATAGGGAGAAAAACCGCATTAAACAGGATTGCATGAATGAAATGCGGTAAAACTTCACACAACTTAAAAATGCCCTTGTCATCTTAGGTTTATGGATTATATCCTAAAACTTTGACCTATGACTCTGATACCACATAAAGAATATGGGAAAATCCTTAAGCATATCACGGAAGCGTGGAGATCACGTCATATGCTATCGAGAGCGACTAGTTGTACTAGTCACTTGGGGCATCGGAATTTATTTTTTTAAAGTGATGAAACCACATGATCTAAGAACACCTCTGCGATCATTTCATCTAAATCAAAAAAGTATTAGGTTTACCTCTTGAAACTTGGTTGCGATTGAGTCTCTAAATGAAGAGACCTCTCGTCTAAAGTCCGATCCAACAGAGGAGACGCTTGCGAGCACGTTGATGAAATGTGTGCTGTTCATAATCCATGTTGATGATCCAAGCGGTAAATCTCCTAATCTCGTCTCATGAGATCCGACATCTTCTTCACGACACCGAAGAAGCTGGATATCCATTAGTAGTCAATCCGACAACACAACAGTGTCGCGATGACTACGACCCTCTTTAGTGTTTAGGGTGGACAACCACTCTAAGGAGGGAGAGAGGGGGCATGTTTAGAGAGAGATTGAGAGAGTTTAATTACTCATAATTATGTGTGTCATATAAAAGGCAAGGGCTACCTTCCTTTCATGCTAGTTAAATGTATATGGATCTCAATCCATGTGCGCTCTCATTCCAATGGTTTAGATTAACAAGTTATTAATCAATGGCCATGACTTGTTGCTACAAATTTGCAATAATAAATTTAATTAAAATAAATTAATTATATCCCTTTATTAAGATATAATTAATTCATTTTAATTTCAATTATAATAAATAGATCACAAGGGAGGCAACTACCACCCTAAAAAGAGGGTGGCCGTCCCCCCTGACTTAGACAAGGTGGACGACCACCTTGTTGGTGGTTTTACCTTCCTTAATATATATTTATTATATAGGATAAAATGCAACAACTATTATTGCATTTATCTTCACAAAAATAATTCCATGTTAAATATGTGAAAACATCAATCATGCCATTGATAAATATGAATCATATTCATATATCTAACATAACGTGTAAATTAAATTTATAATTAATTGTTTATTATGAATCCCATTCACAATAACATATAATTTGTAAATTCTATTTACAATTAAATTTCTCCATCATATTATGAATCATATTTTTAATATCTATGATTATTGTAGATAGTGATATCCACATTAATCATATCCTTGATAACTAAATCACATTTAATAGTCTTGGTTTTCTATTCTCATGTGCCCAAACAACATGAATCACATTCACATTATTCACATCTTTAATAATTAAATCACATTTAATCATCTTAGATAACACTCCTTATATGGCCAAATAATATGAATCAAATTCTTATTATTCATGATAATTAAATCACATTTAACTATCAATTTTCCTCAATGCTCAGATACATTATCAATAATGAAATTATCCTTGAACTCTTTCAAGTATAATGCATTTTCTCCATGGATACTTGGAGATAAGGACAAGGCGATTGTACATTCCATGTATAGTGATTTGGATATTGAGATCACATCTCAAATCTTGATCTTGGGGACATCCCATTGATATTTGATTAAATCAAAGCTGTACATCTAATCTTCTGATTGTATCTGAATCACATTCAGATCAAGGTCCAACATTTGGACTAAGAGCATATCACTTCTCTATGAGAGGAGTCATTAAAATCCATACCTATTTCATCACTCCCTCGGAATGGAAACATCATGGATATACATCGTTTATGATCACACCACCCTCAGCTATTCCTAATGCCTGTACATCATGCATATTGGAAGACCTAGAATAAACCAGAAGTTTTAGATCTATTTAGACTGTCTTCTTCATGGTTTTATCATTAAGTTTCTTATTTGATCATTGGGAGTTGGTATCAAGCATATACTTTCCAAAAGAATATATCATACCTTGGTGTTGATCATATACTTTCCACAAGTATATATAACCCTCAAATTCAATCAAGCATTCAAAGCAAGATGACCTTGCATGGAATTTGATTCCCAACATCTCATGAGCGAGCTCATGTCTTCCGATTCAGTAAATGAGCTTGTATGATCCCTTTGAGAGATCGTATTACTCATATGCCCTTATATGCACACCAGCGCACCGATGTATAGACCTTGATTAGGCCATCAACTTATCGGTCATCCAAATGTACATACTCAGACATATAGTAACATATATGTCTCCATTCAGAAGATGCATGCCTATATCATGACATCATACGACATAAGTTGTTGGTTATCTCGATCTTGTTAAGTCAACTCTTTGACCTAATTTATCTAACACCTCCGAATCTCTATTCCTATGTAAAGGACTTGCATCAAGAAGTCAGTTAGATATCAACCAAAAGAGAATGGATTGCCATCTCCTACTCAGGCTGGAGATCATATTTTAATAATCATTTGACAGTGCTTGATGATTCCTTAATCTAAATATTTAGATATTCATCCAAGCACAACCTCTATGATTAAACAATTGAATCAACAATTATATGATCATTAAGATGGCCATGGTACATAACCCTAATTGTACTAAGGGACCTATTATGAAAATTAATTATTCTTCATTTCGGACCAGGGAATGATATTTACAATATCTTTTATTACATAATGGCTCAACGTGGCCTCGTATGTCCAACAAAGAAAAAAAAGTCCAATGCACCCTTATATGGAAATAGTGTAAGATGCCAAGGTATTCAAGATCTCATACATATTGATGTATGTGGATCATCTGTATCATAATAAACATTAATGATATGTGATATCAATTGATGATTTTTGTGATATGAGATTTCTTCCTTTCACCTTATAAACCTTTGAAATGTTCAAAGATTTCACATTTTTGGTTTAGAACCAAAGTTTGAATGAAGATGGAATGAATTTGATCTGACCAAGGTAGCAAGTACCTATTAGATGAATTCAAGGAATACCTTATGGAGAAAGGAATATCATTCCTATCTTACTCCTACTAATACACCTCGACTCAATAGAGTTGTAGGGAGATGCAATTGGATCATGCATGACATGAATTTATCATTGATGAATATTAGTATAACTACCTCTTAGTTTCCGAGTATATATGTAGTAGAGACTGCAATATATATCCTTAACAAGATTCCATGCATATCTAAACCTGAAAACCCTCATAAGCTATGGTTTGGAACCTAGCATAGTGTTGGAGACCTGAGGATTTTGGGTTACTTGGTCCATAACAATATCATGGATGCAAGAATGTTGGAATCTAGCACCAAAGAGTGCTACTTCATTAATAAAATAAAGGTTGGTATTAGATACCTACTTTATGAACTTGAGATTCTTCAAAAATTTCATCTCTAAGTATATGATTCTTAGATGATGACTTTCTTGAGAATAAAGATGAAAATGAAGTAAAGAACTCATTAAATCTTGAGAAGATAATGAGGCTCATGGAATTAGAAACTAAAAGGACAATTAAAGATGAAACACTCATACATCTTCAAATTAGTTTGAGGGTGGTGAGACCATCTAAAGGGCATGGATTCCATGTGTCAGATAAGCCTGACAATGATCAAACTTCATATGATGAAGCTTCTAAGTATCATGACATGGAGAGATGGATGTTAGCATTAAAGTCTAAAGTACACCTCATATACAAGTGTTGTATATGGACCCTTGAGATACACCTATAACGGTAAAGCATGTCAGGTATAAATGGATCTTTAAGAGAAAGAGGAAAGCTGATGAGAAGGTAGAGACCTTCAGAGCACTACTTATATACACAAGATACACACAAAGAGAAGACATCACTTGCGATGAGACTTGCACTTTAGCAATGATGAACCTCAAATTCGGCCCTCTAAAAGTGTTGAATTAACACTGATATATCATTGCAGTCGGGCCGAATCGGGCTCATCAAAGACCATCTCATTTAAATATAGTAATCAAAATAAGATGGTCATGTTTTTATTTTACTTGGCAAGAAACCAAGGTCGAACTCAGGAACACAAGCCTCTCTCTTGTATTATCTAGATTTTTATCTATTTTAACTAAGTGTTGAGTTAAAGAATTATAGGTCAAATCATGCATGAAGTCAAGACTATGCATTAAAATAAAACAAGAAACATGCATTATTTTATTTTATTTTATCATGCAAATAAATTTGATGAAATGCAATGAAAACAAGCCCTAGGCAATAAATACTTGAACCATTAAAAATGTGAGTCAAACAGAGTCAAAGAATGAAGCACACTCCATTTATGTAGCAATTAGGCATGAGGAATATGGAAAGCTGGACACCAAGATAATAAAATAATGCATCACAGTTCATAGTATCAAGTCTAAAATATAAGCATGCCATAAGAAAGACAACGAAAAGAGCTTCAAAATGAAACTGAAATCAACTCAATCGAAAATACGGGGCTCAAGATATGCAATAAAGAAAACATGGGCTTAATTGAAAGAAAACATGAAATAAAATTGCAGACAGGTCCCTGGGAGGGACTAAAATGTAATAACAAAAAAGATCGGGACCTTCCCTGTAAATAACCCACACACATAGAGGCATTTTTGCAAATTTGAAAACCCGCGAGGGTATCAATGCAAAATGCCCAAGATACACGTGAGCTGCACGTGATATGGACCTGGATGCAAATTGAAGAACTTCGGTGGGCGTTTCTGCAATTTGCCCAGATACACACATGCCAGGCACGTGCCATCCAGGCTCGGAGGATGAAAGAGGCTCGGCGCTGGTTCGGCGAGCCTTGGGTGCTGGCTCGGGCTCCATGTAGCTTCGGCTAGGCTCGGGAGCTCCAAGCCTAATGGCTCGAACGCTGAGGCTCGGAGGTGCTCTGAGTCTGACACGTGGCTGGCTCGGCGCCATTGGATCACGAGGATCCAACGGCATCTGGAGATAGCGCTCTGGGCGACGTGGCTGCATCCAAGCCGTCAGATGGTCGCTGGGCGAGGACCATCTAATGGCCACTGTACTTCCTCCTTCATCTTCAGCTGGCGGCGGGAACCGAGCTCCGGCGAAGGAGCTGCAGCTCCGCCGCTCGCTCTCGGCCACGGTGGACCTCCCCAGAGCATCATGGACGATCGCCGATGTAGCGGGGAGCTCAGGGGAGTCGCTGGACATTCTGAATCGGCTCATCGAAGCTCATAGGTCGAAGGCGAGGCTGTCAAAGGTTGCTCCAATGGTCTTCCGGCCATTGAAGGAGATCCACCTGCAAATTAGTTCGAAAACGTCTATGCGTGCAAGTGAGCAAGACATGTGTTCGCGAGTGAAGATGAGGTTCCATACGAGCGGATGGAGGTGAGGAACCGGAGCTCCTCCGCCGGAGAGGGCGGAGGAGATGGGTCGGATGTGATCAGAGGTGATGAAAAGAGTGAGTGTGAGCGGAGGTATGCGCGTAAAAGGGGAATGCGCGGCGGAGCTTGGGGAGTGATCTACAGAAGTCAGAGATGGGTGTAGCAACCTGGAAAATTACGCAAAATAAGAAGAAAATCAGACGAGATCGGAGAGGGCTTACCTGATCAGAGATGGAGGCGGTAGCTTGTGCATGAGCTCCAAGGTGGAGCTCTAGTCTTCGCTGGACCTCCTCAACCGGTGGAGGCAGCTCGAGCGGGCTCTAGGCACCGCAACGTCGCCATTATCGACGGCGGGTCGACACCGGGGGAGAAGGTCATCTTCGCTTGATCCATTCGCCTCCCCCTGTCACAGGGAGGCGGAGGAGGGCTGGGCCTCTCCCCGCGTAAAGGTGGACGACCGGCTATAGGTGGAGGGGGCGAGGTATTTGAAGTGGAAGGTTGCGGTTTGGCTGGTGAGGACGTGGGTTGCGAGGGGATTTTGGAGTGACTGGAGAAGTCCGCGTGGTTTAATGGAGGGCTTGCGAAGATGAGGGATGACTGGTGACAGTCATGGAGCTTCCGGGTAGTGGAGGTGGTGGCTGGAGATGCGGGGAAAATGGAAAGGGCGAGGCTTCAACGTGAGGTGGCGAACGTGGGAGAGAAGGGGTACCCGGGAGGTAGACGACGACCTGTGGCTGTTGGATTTGGAGATCCAACAGCGGTCGTTTGAGCGCTAAAGAATGACCCTGATGAGATCTAGGGTGATAGGATCGAAGGGTCGTAGAGTCGCCACATGTCGCCTTGGCGATAAAGTGCAAGCGGACGGGCGCGATGCGAAGGAGGCGCTGCTAAGATGTCGCCACGTGTCAGGTGAATGGGCAGGCCGAGGCGGGCAGCTGAGATGTGAGATGGAGATGATCGAATGGTGGGGAGTTCAGGCAGCGATAGACGGTGGCGATCCTACGATCATACGGTCATCGGGCGGTTGAACAGGTGACACGTGGCGCAAGGGGACATGAGGCGCTAACAGATGGCATAGATGGGGCCAAGGGCTTGATCGGATGATGAAGAAAAAGGCAGGCGTGGAGAGCGTGGAGCCGTTGGATCAGAAGGAGATCCAATGACCCTGGATGCGGGCGGATGCTGCAAGGAGGGCGGGCCACGTAACTCACCCAGAACGGGCCACGTGGCCCAATCAGATGGTTCAGAGATAAATGTTTATTTTTGAGGGGCTAAACGGCCGAATTTGAGAAAACTCAAAACATGAAAGTTGTAGATCTTGATGAGATCTACAAGTTTCATGTTGACCAAAACTGGAGATGAGGTCATTTGAAGACACCAAATATTTTTAAGGGTATTTTTAAGGCTAAAAATACCACGGATTTTAATTTTGATATTTTTTTTGTGATTTTTAATTTATTAAGGACTCTGATAATTACATGACTTTATCTGGATTTTATTGACACAGCTTTAAGCAAGGGGGTTAATAATGGGAAATTAAGATGATGAAATTGGGTTTCATCACCCCCCTATACTTAAACTATTCTCGTCCTTGAGCATCAAACAGAATGATTAAGCTGGATTAACCCCCTTGTGCAAGTGAGTACAGGATCTAATCTGTTCAAGTCTACTCAACTCTAGAGGTCCAAAATTCTAGAATTCAACCCAGCCTTAGTCAAGAGGCACCCAATTCCTCTAATTCTCCAGACTCTCTCTGATGTACATATATACTAAAGATATGACATTTAGTGTTGACTGCGTTTCCAAGAGTAAAATCGTCACCCAAAGTCTTAGTCCAAAAAATTCTCCTAAGGACACAATCCTCAACACTAGGGAATAAACCAAGTCTTGCGTTCAGTCCACCGTCTCTTTAGTTGTTAGACTTAGAAAATGTAGATGAAAGGCCAGTAGTGGAGGGCATGGGATTGTGTTATTTCTTCTCTCCCTCTCATTGGAACAATGATTCTCTCTAGTGCCTTTTTTCGCAACACATTTTTTTGGTGTTGATCAGTGCGTCCGTCAAGAGAAGTTGGAGCCGTCTGCACTTGTTTTCCTGGGAGTACATCGGGGTGTGCCTTTTTTGAGTACCTATCATACCTTCTACACCCAGACTTGTAGCATTTACGATGCGGAGCCCTTTTTTGGTGCAAGCCCGACTCCTGGTCCTAATAGCGGTGGTCCAAGTGGACACTTTGAAAAGTTTGGGAGTGCTCGCCTTTGGTGGAAGCTCTTTGATATGTAACTTTGTGGAATGAGAGCTTTTCTTTGTCATTTCATTTATTTGTAGTACTTTGGCTAGCTCCACTGCTTTTACCAAGAGTTGGCACACACTGATCAACCTTTTTTCTTTATTTCACACCCTGGCACTTAGGTTAATGACAAGAGATTAGTATAAGAATCAAGTTCTCATACTGGCTAAAGTTGCTGACACTCAGGTTTCTTGAAGCCTCCAAAGATTTTATCCCATCCTCGAGCATCATTAGATCAAATCCAAACCCGACTTCCTCGTCCCAATCCCTCAAGTAAAAAGTCAACTCATCTCATCAAATTCGCAGTCGTGCATGTGATGTGCTGATCATATTCTTTTTGTCTGAGACTAAGCATGGAATATAACATGCAAATCTAGAAACCTAGGGGAATGTGGATGATTATGTCTAAGACCTTGATGGCTAAGGCTGGTTAACCTAAAATCTCAAAGACCTCATAAAACTAAGTTTCCTTGATTATTTCAGATCCTGGGTGGAAGTGTGAAAGTAGAGGATTAATCCAACTCCTTTATTCAGAAACTCTTTTTTATTTAGTTATTTTATTTTTATTTTTTTGCGGCTTCAAGAGATATTAGGACTGCCTAAACTCAATTAAGCATCTGCATTCAGCCAGTATGGATGTAAGTACAGGCCGAAGCCCGTTGCTTGAGGACGGGGCCTTACACGATGTCCTCTAAACCATCCAATCTGCTAAGGGCGAACCCTCATTGAATGCGGCTACTTAATTGGGCTTAGTAGTCACTAATGGCTCCTAAAGGATTTTTGGGTTTTTCTCATTTTTATGGATTTTACTAAAAGGTTAAAACACATGTTAGACTCAACTTTCCTTGAAAAGAGATAGAAAATTTTCAAAACCATGTCACACAAATAAAAAGTTTTCAAAATATTTTCAAAAGATTTTTCAAAACAAGAAAAACTCATTTTTCAAATCATTTTTGAAAATAATTTTTATAAAAATAGTGTAACATAGTATAGGAAAGTCATGAAAACATTTGAGTCCTCTTAGTCCAAAGAATTTTACTTTAGCCAAAAAGTTTTAAATTTTTCAAAATTTTCAGATTATAGCTAAAGTAAGTATACCCTATATACGGTATACCCCCTATACTTAAACTTTGCTATGTCCTCACAGCACTAGATGTTACAAGTCCATAAGTCCATTTAAATATAGAGAAATATACAGGAGCTAAGAGGGGCTCCCCCATACTTAGGTTAGAAATAACCTAAGTATAAAGGCAAGGAAAGAAGAGTAGAGAAAATCACAGGGACTCGGGTCCCCCCTATACTTAGGATGAGATTAGCCTAAGTGTAAAGATGAGATTTGATGTAGGAAGAGACCCAAGGTAAACAGAGAAGAAGGATGGATTTACAAGTGAGCGGATGAATCTACGGAGATGAATGGAGTGACTAAGGCTCTGGGGAGTGTATCGAAGCAAACATGGCTCAATCAAGCAAGCAAGACCCTCAATTTCACCAACTCACACATGAAACCAACCGAGGTTGGTTTATTATCTTGTCGGTTTTATTGGTGATAAAACATTTGATGTTTACGTGGAGAAAAATGTTAAGTGAAAATCAATGCGTAAACGAGGGTGTTGCTCTCCCAAAACCAAATTTTACTCCATTTTTGGTTGACTTGCAATTAACAGTCCTAGTTATTATTTAAGGTTGTCACTGAATTAAGGTTAGCACAAAATCAAGCAATCATCGTCTACCGTTCATTCCCATATTTCGTTTAACCTAGGTGATCAATCTAGGAAAGGGAAATCGAGAAAAACCATGTATTCGATAAAAAACCGTGATCTAGGCTAAGCGAGAAATCATGCAGTGACTTGGCAAAAATCCGTGAAAAACTTGGGCTGTTTTGAAAACCAAAATCAATATGTGTGCAAGTTTATCAAAAAGCCGCACCTAACATGCTTCTATTAGCGGAGAAAAAATTTCTTTTAAATTTGACTAAGTGAAGCGATGCTACGTGCGTCTTGAATTAAGGTGTGTCCTACCTACAAGCAAGCACGTAAAAAATGGAAAATAGAATTAAGCTCGGAGAGCCGCGTGCCTAGTCCTAGGTCGACACTCAAGTGGGGACGATCCCCACACAACCACAATCGTTCGATTACAGTCGCGAGCCTTCGATCGAAGACCACTGTAAAAGATGAATTATTACAAGAATGGAAAAATACGAGACATTTTTTTATCTTTCTTTTCTATTTGCTCCAAGCAAGCTTCTGCGGCTCCTCGCAGCGGGAAGCGCCAACTCCTCGCCTCCTTGAGTGATCACGGGCCCTGCCACAGAGACAAAAGGTTAGAGATCAAATATAAAAGGAAAAAAATTTTAATGCAACATAAATGAACAAGTTGACCTAAAAAAATGAAACACTTAATTAAATAAACACAAATCCAAAAATATAAGAAATGAGCCGTGTCCCCGGCAACAACGCCATTTGATGAACCTCAAATTCGCCCTTTAAAAGTTTTGAATTAACACTGATATATCATTGCAGTCGGGCCGAATCGGGCTCATCAAAGACCATCTCATTTAAATATAGCAATCAAAATAAGATGGTTGTGTTTTTATTTTTCTTGGCAAGAAACCAAGGTCGAACTCAGGGACACGAGCCTCTCTTGTATTATCTAGATTTTTATCTATTTTAGCTAAGTGTTGAGTTAAAGAATCATAGGTCAAATCATGCATGAAGTCAAGACTATGCATTAAAATAAAACAAGAAACATGCATTTTTTATTTTATTTTATTATGCAAATAAATTTGATGAAATGCAATGCAAACAAGCCCTAGGCAACAAATACTTGAACCATTAAAAATGTGAGTCAAACAGAGTCAAAGAATGAAGAACACTTCATTTATGTAGCAATTAGGCATGAGGAATATGGAAAGCTGGACACCAAGATAATAAAATAATGCATCACAGTTCATAGTATCAAGTCTAAAATATAAGCATGCCATAAGAAAGACAACGAGAAGAGCTTCAAAATGAAACTGAAATAAACTCAATCGGAAATACGAGGCTCAAGATATGCAATAAAGAAGACATGGGCATAACTGAAAGAAAACATGAAATAAAATTGCAGACAGGTCCCTGGGAGGGACTAAAATGTAATAACGAAAAAGATCGGGACCTTCCCTGTAAATAACCCACACGCACAGGGGCATTTTTGCAAATTCGAAAACCCGCGAGGGTATCAATGCAAAATGCTCAAGATACGCGTGAGCTGCACGTGATCTGGACCTGGATGCAAATTGAAGAACTTCGGTGGGCGTTTCTGCAATTTTCCCAGATACACACATGCCAGGCACGTGCCATAGGCTCGACGCTGGTTCGGCGAGCCTTGGGTGCTCGCTCGGGCTCGATGTAGCTTCGGCTAGGCTCGGGAGCTCCAAGCCTAATGGCTCGGACGTTGAGGCTCGGAGGTGCTCTAAGTCTGACACGTGGCTGGCTCGGCGCCATTGGATCACGAGGATCCAACGACATCTGGAGATAGCGCTCTGGGCGACGTGGCTGCATCCTAGCCGTTAGATGGTCGCTGGGCGAGGACCATC
Organism: Ottelia alismoides; assembly: GCA_037367405.1. NCBI lineage: Eukaryota > Viridiplantae > Streptophyta > Magnoliopsida > Alismatales > Hydrocharitaceae > Ottelia > Ottelia alismoides. Next base: position 921,505 of record JAZKJV010004359.1, on the reverse strand, counting down.
TAACGACCACTGTACTTCCTCCTTCATCTTCAGCTGGCGGTGGGAACCGAGCTCCGACGAAGGAGCTCCAGCTCCGCCGCTCGCTCTCGGCCACGGTGGACCTTGCCAGAGCATCATGGATGATCGCTGATGGAGCGGAGATCTCGGAGAGTCGCTGGACATTCTGAATCGGCTCATCGAAGCTCATAGGTCGAAGGCGAGGCTGTCGAAGGTTGCTCCGATGGTCTTCCAGCCATTGAAGGAGATCCACCTGCAAATTAGTTCGAAAACTTCTGTGCGTGCAAGTGAGCAGGACGTTTTCGTGAGTGAAGATGAGGTTCCATACGAGCGGATGGAGGTGAGGAACCGGAGCTCCTCCGCCGGAGAGGGTGGAGGAGATGGGTCGGATGTGGTCAGAGGTGAAGAAAAGAGTGAGTGTGAGTGGAGGTGTGCGCGTGAAAGGGGAATGCGCGGCGGAGCTTGGGGAGTGATCCACGAAAGTCGGAGATGGGTGTAGCGACCTGGAAAATTACGCAAAATAAGAAGAAAATCAGACGAGATCGGAGAGGGCTTACCTGATCAGAGATGGAGGTGGCGGCTTGTGTGCGAGCTCCAAGGTGGAGCTCTGGTCTTCGCTGGACTCCTCAGCCGGTGGAGGCAGCTCGAGCGGGCTCTAGGCGCCGCAACGTCACCATGAACGACGGCGGGTCAACACCGGGGTAGAAGGTCGTCTTCGCTCGATCCATTCGCCTCCCCTGTCACAGAGAGGCGGAGGAGGGCTGGGCCTCTCCCCGCGTAAAGGTGGACGACCAGCTACAGGTGGAGGGGGCGAGGTATTTGAAGGCGAAGGTTGCGGTTTGGCTGGTGAGGACGTGGGTTGCGAGGGGATTATGGAGTGACTGGAGAGGTCTGCGTGGGTTAATGGAGGGATTGCGAAGATTAGGGATGACCGGTGACGGTCATGGAGCTTCCGGGTAGTGGAGGTGGTGGCTGGAGACGCGGGGAAAATGGAAAGGGCGAGGCTTCCGTGCGAGGTGGCAAACGTGGGAGAGAGGGGGTACCCGGGAGGTAGACGACGATCTGTGGCTGTTGGATTTGGAGATCCAATGGCAGACGTTTGAGCGCTGAAGAATGGCTCTGGTGAGATCTAGGGTGATAGGATTGAAGGGTCGTAGAGTCGCCACATGTCGCCTTGGCGATAAAGTGCAAGCGGACAGGCACGATGCGAAGGAGGCGCTGCTAAGATGTCGCCACGTGTCAGGTGAATGGACAGGTTGAGGCGGGCGGCTGAGATGTGAGATCGAGACGATCGAATGGTGGGGAGTTCAGGCGACGATAGACGGTGGCGATCCTACGATCATTCGATCATCGGGCGATTGAACATGTGACAAGTGGCGCAATGGGACATGAGGCGCTAACGGATGGCATAGATGGGGCCAAGGGCTTGATCGGATGATGAAGAAAAAGGCAGGCGTGGAGAGCGTGGAGCTGTTGGATCATAAGGAGATCCAATGGCCCACGATGCGGGCGGATGCTGCAAGGAGGGCAGGCCACGTGGCTCACCCAGAACGGGCCACGTGGCCCAATCAGATGATTCAGAGATAAATGTTTATTTTTGAGGAGTTAACGACCGAATTTGAGAAAACTCAAAACATGAAAGTTGTAGATCTTGTTGATATCTACAAGTTTCATGTTGACCAAAATTGGAGATGAGGTCATCTGAAGACACCAAATATTTTTAAGGGTATTTTTAAGGCTAAAAATACCACGGATTTTAATTTTGATATTTTTTTTGTGATTTTTAATTTATTAAGGACTCTGATAATTACATGACTTTATCTGGATTTTATTGACACAACTTTAAGCAAGGGGGTTAATAATGGGAAATTAAGATGATGAAATTGGGTTTCATCAAGCAACCATGCTTAAGCCCATTAGAATATTGCTAACTATAGCTACACAACTTGACTATGACATCTACATGATGGAAGTCTAGATTGCATTCCTCTATGAATACCTCTCTGAGGATATTCATATGAAGTAGCCCCAAGGCTTCATAGTTGAGGAAGGCAAGATGTGCATGCTAAAGGAACCCCATCTATGGACTCAAATAAGCTTCTTGTAGTAGTACCACTGGATTTGACGAAATTATTAATGTTATGATTTTAGATAAAATCTTGATGAACCGTGTGAAGCCAAGTGGGAGTGCTATTGTGTTCATCACGCTATATATATATATATATATATATATATTATCCTAATCATTTGGAATGATATAAGGATGAGAATAAGTGTTTTATAATCTGGTTATTCTAAACCTTGAGATATAATCTCAAGGATACCTCTTAGATCTAGGTTCTAAAGTTGTTCAGAAACAAAGAGATGTAGGCATTGGGACCGTCACATTAGTGGTACACCATGGACATGTTCCATTTTTGGGAAAATCCAAAGGAAGGCTTACTTCCCTTAAGATATATGATGAATATGCATTTCATCATCTTCATTCATTTATTTTAGCTTAAAATCCCTTATAAAACACCTGTCTATAATACTAATGCAATGTTTTTACTAACTTGCATCTGTGTGTAAATATTGTACATTTATTATCATTTTAACATAAAATAAATAAATAAATAAAGTAAAAATAAAGAAAATAAAAAAAGACTGTATATATGTAATAGATATAGACTCACCCGAACTCCGAGAGAATGTCAGGACTTGGCCTGATAGAACAGGAATAAAGTAGGGGGAGATATGGTCCTTAATCAGAAAATCCAAAAATATGTTTTGTAAATACTTTTCTATGTATATTTGTATAAAACTAATATTATTTTATTTATACATAAATTAACCTCAAATTAAATAATTTTCAAAATAAAAGTTGTAAAGAAAAATGTTTCGCTAACTAATAAAAATGATTGTAAAATAGAATCATGTACAAAATAAAAGTAACCACATCTGGAAAAAGCCATAAAGCGATAATTGAAAGAATAATTCCGACGTCGTATGAACTCAAATTGAATCAAACTCACTTCCATCATATTTTAAATTAAATTATCTTTATGGTTTCATAATTTTTGGAGTTACGATTTAAAAAACGGTTTTCTGGGTATATATTGTATATATCCATATTTATTTTTTATACATATTATATTTGTAAATATTTTTTATATTTATTTAAAATAAAAATTAAAAAATTTAAAACAATAAAAAACTAACTAATTTCCTTATTTAACTATGTATATATTGTACCATATGTATATAATCAATTTCCTTAAATAACCACACCAAAAAAATTAAATAATTACATGTACTATTTATTTAATAAAGTGATGAGAGCAAATTAATTAATTAATTAATTATGTAATTACTTTTAACAATAACTTTATGTAAATATTATTAACACTAACTTCTTTTCTTATCTTTATCTCATTTCAAATTTTCTTTATCTTTATCTCCATTCAAATTTTTGAAATTCAAATTCCAATCTTTTCCTATTAATATGGCTTCTCCTCCCTCATTTTAACTTGATCAATCTTTGGTAGAGATACCTAATCTCCAAGAGCTTCTTGTTGTAGAAAGGTGCCTAGCCTCCGAGCCTTCCAGTGACAACAAGTTGGCCTTCGTCGAGGACATCACGACATTTTCCGCTCCCACGATGAGATCCATTTTTTTCTTCTTTTTAATCTAGGTTAATCTTAGTTTAATTTCACATTCTTAATTTCATCATCTTTTTTTGAGATCTTAGTTAATCATTTGCAACCATCACGATTCGATCCGCCATTGATCTTGATTTTCCATCTCATATTCTCAATTTCTCCATGTTCACGTTCTACCTCACACAATCTATCACCCCCGACCACGTATGGTGGTCGGAGACCTGATTCTCTCCCATCACAACCGCATGAACCTTCTCACCCACTAATCCTTGTTTGATAATTTTTAGACCGAGCCGTCATGCTCGAGTAAGATTCTATCTATTTTTCATTACAGGTACATGATTTTCAAATAAAAAATAAAAAAAGAAAGTTTCTGTACAAAAACAAAAAATACAGAAATAAAAAAGGACGACAGCCCCACTCCGCCTTCCCCCCAGTCGCACATCCACCGTCGTGCCATCCTCTTGACCACTGCGAGGAGCAGCGCGCCACCGTAGCCTCGAGCAACCTTCAGCACCGACCGCCATATGAAGCGGCACCCGCTGCCCTCTCCCCTTTTGCCAATGTATAGAGGGCTTGTGTCGCCCTCCTCCTTCTCTCTGCTCCAGCCACTCAGTTCCCCTTCCATCACCACCGTCCGCCAGCACGCACCACCGCAGGTGCCCCAGCCTCCTGGCGAGACCTTCCCCCCGCTCGCCGCCGTCGACCTCCGCAAGTGCACATCGACCTCCATTACCGCTTTCTACTGCCAAGCCACCAACCCAATCTCCTCCATGCAAAGAGTGAGAAAACGCCGCATCGACACTACTCTCCACTAGCCGCGCGGTCGCACCTCTTTGCCTAGGGTCGGCGCCCCCTTGTTTGTTGCTTGGAAACGATAGAATGAAGAGAACCCTAGAGGGAACAAAATAGAAAATGGGCAAATATCAGATAAACCCCTAGAAGTTCTTCAAATTACAAAGAGTCCCCCGCAAGAGCTAGAGCCAGTCACGCGCATCGCACACCCATCATTGGGTAAATTACGATTTTCTCTACAAGATTATTTTCTATTATTTTTGTGCACAAACTTTAATTATTACCATTCAATCCTTCAATTCCAGACTTTAAAATTGCTTGTTTCCTTATTAAAATAAATACTTTTGTTGGTCAAGAAATTTTGCAAAAATCATGTTATGCTTCTGATGTGTTCCTCTTCATTATTCAAAAATTTCATTGCATTTTATTATCATTTGATATTATTAAAAAATAAAAAATATTGTACTTTTCCCCTATTATTATTTGAAAAATCATAAAAATTCACATATTGCATCAAAAATTCCCAAAAAAATAGACTAATTTTCTTTCGATGTGTTTAAATTTCTATGCAAATTTCACACATTAGTTATTTCTAAAACCCAAATTTGCAATCGTATAAAATTTTAGAAAAATACAAAAAAATTTGATTTCAGTTCCTCTTAGTTGATAATTTCCTGTAGTTTTTTATGCAAAATAGTTTTCTTAATTTTTATATTTATTTATATTTTTAAATTGAAAAATAATCCTATTTTCTCACTATTTGCAATTTCCCTTGTTTTTATTAATTTTAAAATCCTAAAAAAATCTAAAAATCTCAGAAAATTACAAAAATAGTAAAAAATAATAAAAAAATACAAAACAATTTTTTAGACATTTTTGAGAAATTTTATTATATTTAAATATCTTCAAAAATTTACATCTCTTTTGTGTATAAATTTGTTTTGAAAATTTTATTTTTGAAAATAAAAAATTGTAAAACTAAAAATCATAAAAATTTGAAAATCAGAAAATAAAAAATAGAATTAAAAAAATTTAAAAATAAAAAAGATAAAAAATTCATAAAAACCAAGATAGTTACATTTGAGATTTCATTTTTTCTTTTAATTGATTTTTTGATTATTTGAATAACCCTCACGAATTGTAGCCTCCCTAAATTCGATCCTATTAGCTATACATGTAAATTAAATAGCAAAAATCTCTTGCTACATTTCTTTTGTAATTAATTCAGCTTAAGAAGAAGAAATAATTTTTTTGTTGCATGATTATTTGGGTCAACGACACTTTTATTTCATATCTGATTTAAAAATCTCAAAAATCTCGTTCAACAAAATGGCGTCGTTGCCAGGGAGGTATGACGAGGGTAGTTAGGTTTCTCTTTTGACCTGCTATTCTTGGTTGTACATATTTGTTTATATTTTCCCACATTTATTTCATTGTTCATATTCACTATATTTATTTCATTTTCTACTCATATTTTATAATTGTGTTTCTTATACATTCTTTCTTTTCTTTTTCTTGTGAGGGCCCATGGAGCAAAGGAGGTGATCTTAGGAGAGCCGAAGCACCCAAGTGAAGCGAAGACAGCTTAATTCATCTCAGAGCCGCAGGAGAGTGTGAGAGGACGAGAATAAGATTTGAAGGAGACCAAGCAAAAAAACACATTTTAGAATTGTTTTATTTATTTCTAGCACTTGAACTCTTGTAAATGGACATTCATTTGTTGCGGGGTCTGTTTCGCTAAGTGCCGATGCACTTGGGGGACCTCACTGATTTTGTTTTCATTGCCTTATTTTTCTTTTATTTCACACAGAGTTCGTGAGCTTCCTATTGATTGCTTTAATTAATTTGCTTGATCCAGGTAATTAATTAGGTCCAAACACCCTAAACAAGAATTTCTGTAACTATAGAATAAAGTGTAATTGGACTTAGTCAAATTTAATTGGTTCTTGCCCGTTAATAGAAGCTATTGTTAGGACGGTTCACTTGCATCATATAAGTTAGTTTATTCTTTCTGTATTTAAATTCTGCGCGGATCACCCTACATGTAGAGTGCTAGCAACAAGGTACACATCTCTTACCCCTGCATGCATTATTGTGTTTAATTGTGCATTGGCATTTTCGATCTCCTTCCTTATTTTCACTCACATAAGTTAAAAAGGAAATTGGATACTCGGTAGGCGATTCATTGAAAATATTCAATCCAAGTGACAACTTCCTAAAATTCGGGTCTGATAAAGAAAACTCGACCCTAAAATAAATGTAAGGAAAAATCATTATTTTGGGGAGAGTCACCCCCTCCTTGTTTGATTTATCTGTAGAGAGAGAGAGAGCGTCCCGTACACTAGGATAGAGCCATGCCCGAATTCTCTTCAGACTACTGGTCTTATGATTAGTTGTTCTCTAGTGAGGACTTCACCGGGTAGCCGGTAACCGGTCCCGAACTTCCTTAGCAGAGTAGGTGATCGGGTAGTCGGTAAATGGTCCGCAACCCATATCGGCTGGAAAAACTAGTTGTGAGATTGGGACAGTCTCCTGGGAGCATTGGGCTCCTAACAACTTGCTTAACCGCTCTAATAGATTGATTTCACACCAACTCTAAAAACTGACAAGATAATTGACCAAACCTTCACGATCTTCACATTGAGTTGAGTTGGTGAACTGGGGGTTTGTATTGTGTTTGATTGCTAGTGAAAGAGATCCTTCCACACACTTGCGTCTTCACTCATTTTCACTCTTGCATTGACCTTCGTGCTCTCGCATCTTGCCTATTAATTTTGAAGATGTCAGACCGGAGTATTTCTTGTTCAGACTTTGCGCCGAACTGTTCACCTTCTATTCGTGGAGACTCACTTCTCGAATGTTATTCTTTCTCCACTTTACCCTTCACAACATCCATCAACCCACTATTTGAGATTGGCTTTATTCTTGAATTATTATATGAGACTCCATCATTTCTGAGCACTAATCGAGGGTCATGCACATTTTCAGAGTCAGACACCGTACACTTGATGCCACCAAAGGAAAAGAGAACCATGTCGGAGCAGAGCGAGATCAACAACACCATGTTAGCCTCCACTCAGTCAATTCAAGACCAGTTAACAAAGCAAGCTAATTTTCAGACCGCATTGAGAGACATGATTCTCGAGCTGAGACAAGATAGGAGAGAGGAGGATAGAAACAATGGTGGAGGTGGGAATGGGGGAGAAGACCGTGGTATAAAACCATTGGCTAAGCTTATATTAAAGGGTGCTTATAATCCAAGGGCAGAACAAACAAATTCTTGGATACAAATCCCTACGATTCATGGGCATTTCGAGCTTAAGCCCACTATTTTACCTCTTCTCCCAATATTCCATGGAAATATTAATGAAGAACCTTATGTACGCCTCCAGCAATTCGATCACATTTGTGGAACAGTACACTACCCAAATGTCCCATTTGAGGTAGTGTAGATGACCGCCTTCCCATTCAGTCTCATGGACAAAGCTTTATATTGGTTAAATTGGGGAAGGTTGACACTACTTGGGAAGAGTTGAGATCCACATTTCTGAACAAATATTACTTGCTTGGACGACTCAACCAAATGCGATCCTTGATTCTAATTTCTCCCATATGTCCCAGGTGCCTATTCACAAGGCGTGAGAAAGATTCAAAGATATGACGAAGAAGTGCTCCCATCTTGATATTCCAAAGACAAGCCTTATACAAAATTTCTTTAGGGGTTTAAGCGTAGAGAATCGAAGATGGTAGGTGCCGCTTGTGGGGGGAGACACTATAACAAGGATGAGGATGTCCTTTATCAAATTTTTGAGGAGATGGCGGAGAGTTTAGTAGCTCTTTCTTCTTCACGTGCTTTTCAGAAGCACCCCGTCACCTCCCATGTAGTACCCCACAAGGCTGTCAATATGACAACATCACATGAAGTGGAATGGTGGACAACTCTGACCTAACCATCATTGGAAACCACCTATCCAAAGTGGACATTATTGAGAAACGATCCAAGGAGCTTAAGAAGCTTAAAGTGATCGAACAGAGGATGAAGAACCTGGATAAGCTGGATGAGATAACAAAGTACCTGGAGCTTCTTATGAGTTTGATTAGTGCAGTTCATAATACGAGTGCGGCAACCAATATCTCTAGTAGGGAGCGGACTTCTTCCACCCAGCAGAGTAGTAGAGGACCAACCATAGTTCAACATGTCTACTACATGCAGACACCTGATCAGGTTCAGCAACATTCACATCAGAAGTTCCGTACCAACAGGAAGTGGCCTACATTCCTAAGCAGTAGTCTACACCTCCACCTATCATTCAAGAGGTGAACGCTATCTGGTTCGACCATGAGCGAAACCAGCCCCATCCGTCAGAGCAAGGCCAGTTGGATTCACAGTAGGGTCAGAGACCCGTCCACCAGTTTCAGGGAGGAAGACAACATCAGTACTAGCACTAGCAGTTCCAGCCTCACTATTAGTCTCCACCACAGTTCCGAAACTAGAGACAAGGCCAGCCACATCAACAGTCTATGTATTTACCTCATCCTAACCAGTAAACTGCATATTATGGACAATATCCTCCTCCTCCTCTTCATTATCAGAATCCGTATGGTTACTAACAACCTTCGTACTATCAGTCTCAGCGACAACTATTCAATGAGCACTCTGAGGCCCCTTCAGTCAACCCAACACTGGACCAGCTTGCATTGCTCATGAAGAACATGAACGAATTGACTCAGCGGATCGAAGATGTGACCACCACCAAGACACTTATTCCAGCATAGGTTGAAGCCAACCCCAACAACTTCAAACACAAGGAGCAGGTAGCCAATAACCCACCCACCCCCGAGACAGTTATGTCCCTTGATTTTACATGTTATCTGACAACATTCATCTCAGGAGTGGTAGGATATTGTAGCCACCTACACACCAATTGGGGTTGGGAGATCGAACCCTTGAGAGAGCATCATCTTCCACATCATCTCCTTCACCAACAATCGAGAGGCCCAGTGTAGCAAGACCCAAGTCTGAAGTTTCACTGCCTTCACCACCACCTTCACCATGCAGATCTAGATCACCATCAGCAAGGGAGAATATACCAATCGCGGATTCTTCCTCTTCACCAGCAAGAACATCCCATTCTATTTTAGATTAAGTTTTTCCTTCACCTAATTTGAGCAACACTGTACATACTGATTATGGTTGCCCTTTTGTACACGAGGATTCTACTTTGAATAATGGAAATGAACGTTTGAATGTTTATCCCGATTTTGTGACATTTCCTTTTGCTCTTAAATCTAAAAAAAATCAAAAATTCAAAACAACCCTATCTGATCCTAGAGTGGTTGAGATCTTACAGAACATCTTTTTAAAGATGCCACTCCTTAAGGCCATGAAATAACATGCCTATAGTAAAAAGGGAATGAAAGAGGCATGTACACAAAAGCATTAACCAAGGCAGAACATATGGAAGAAAATGGAGAAACACATCTTGACCATGGCTAAAGTTTATCCATCAGTAACCTCCCGCCTAAAATGAAAGACAAGGGAGAACCTCACATCTATTGCCATATCTATGATCAAGAATTTGATCGTACTCTTCTTGATAGTGGTTCCTCCATTAATCTCATACCTTCCTCTTTACTAACTGAATTTCGGTTAGGGCCTCTTAAAACAACTAGGATGATCCTTCAATTTGCTGATAGATCGATTAAGAGGTCAAGAGACATTTTAGAGGACGTTATTGTAACGGTGCAGGGAATGAAATTCCCTGTTGATTTTGTTGTCATGGATATGGACACACCTACACCGTTACTCTATACCCCGGTCATACTAGGTCGACCATTCCTCCAAACGACCGAAGCAACAATTGATTATGGTAATAGAGAGATCATCTTTCACTCTTGTAGTGACAAGGTGAAAACTGAGACAATCTCTGATCCTAGACCATCACCGCCACCAACAGCAGATGATATAGAGAAAGTAATATCAGAGCCAGAGGACTATGATTTTCTTGCTGAATTCCAAGAGACAGATCTTTTCATTGATTTCATAGATACCCATGAGTTCTTTCCCCAAAAGGACTCTATGGAAAGCACAGTCGACATGAGTTCCCTTGGTGGTCTAATTGAGCTAGTTGTTGATGGGCAGTTTGAGCTGATTTATGAGGATCAATCCGAGTTTTTGGAGGCACCTTCTTATATTCCTTTGACAAACTTTTCTGAGATTACTTATGATATACCTCATGCTGAGAGTTCTGAGGTACTATATCTGAGCCATTCGTTGAATTTCCTGAGTTATGCACAGATGAGAGATATCTTTCCGAGAATATTGATGAGATATCTGAGCCGTTAATTGAAAAAATGTTGAACACCCTGATGAGCCCCTCCTTTCTGAGTAGAGATCATTCATTGCAGATCTATTATATATTTTACTTGCTTAGACATTAGTAGCCAAGGTGGACGATCCATAGAGTACATATCACATAGTGTCTACCAATACATTAGCATAGGTTATTGTAGAGCCGATTCAAACCCCACCCGAGCTCAAGATTTTACCATTAACATTGAAATATGCCTTCCTTGCGGCCCCCAAATGTTTCCGATCATCCTCGGCTTGCATTTGACTGCTGAAAAAGAATCTCGTGTGCTAGAGGTTTTTGAGAGAAACCACAAGTCCATAGGATGGAATATCTCCGATCTCTGTGGGATTATCCCTGCTTTGTGCTCGCATCATATCGACCTAGAGGATGACTATAAACACTCCTGTGAATGTCAGCACCATCTAAATTCAAATCTAAGGGAGGTTGTCATTAAGGAGATCAGAAAATAGTGTGATGCTGACTTTATATATCCCATTTCGGATTCCAAGTGGGTCAATCCTTTACATGTGGTGAGGAGATTCCGACCCGGGTACCTACTTCATGACGTGTCTATGTAGATTACCAATGCCTGAACTCAGCTACCAAGAAGGATCACTTTCCGCTGCCCTTTACTGATCAGATTATTGAGAAGTTGGCAAGGAAAGAGTTCTTTTGCTTATTGGATGGGTACTTGGGATACAACCAAGTTGTTATCTCTCCTAAGGATTTGGAGAAAACTACTTACACTTGTCCGTTTGTCACCTACGACTTTAGATGGATGCCCTTTGGATTGTGTAACACCCCCGCTACATTCCAAAGGTGTATGTTGGTCGTTTTGCCGACATGGTTGGTAGTTTCCTTGAGGTCTTCATGGATAATTTCTCGGTCTACGGGGATAGTTTTGACACATGTCTTGCTCATTTAAACCGAGTTCTACAACATTGTTGTGAGGTAACCTAGTGCTCTCGTGGAAGAAGAGTCACTTTATGGTGACTAATGGGATTGTATTGGGCCATGTCATCTGTTTTTGGAGGCACCTTCTTATATTCCTTTGACACACTTTTCTGAGATTACTTATGATATACCTCATGCTGAGAGTTCTGAGGTACTATATCTGAGCCATTCGTTGAATTTCCTGAGTTATGCACAGATGAGAGATATCTTTCCGAGAATATTGATGAGATATCTGAGCCGTTAATTGAAAAAATGTTGAACACCCTGATGAGCCCCTCCTTTCTGAGTAGAGATCATTCATTGCAGATCTATTATATATTTTACTTGCTTAGACATTAGTAGCCAAGGTGGACGATCCATAGAGTACATATCACATAGTGTCTACCAATACATTAGCAGAGGTTATTGTAGAGCCGATTCAAACCCCACCCGAGCTCAAGATTTTACCATTAACGTTGAAATATGCCTTCCTTGCGGCCCCCCAAATGTTTCCGATCATCCTCGGCTTGCATTTGATCGCTGAAAAAGAATCTCGTGTGCTAGAGGTTTTTGAGAGAAACCACAAGTCCATAGGATGGAATATCTCTGATCTCTGTGGGATTATCCCTGCTTTGTGCTCGCATCATATCGACCTAGAGGATGACTATAAACCCTCCTGTGAATGTCAGCGCCATCTAAATTCAAATCTAAGGGAGGTTGTCATTAAGGAGATCAGAAAATAGTGTGATGCTGACTTTATATATCCCATTTCGGATACCAAGTGGGTCAATCCTTTACATTTGGTGAGGAGATTCCGACCCGGGTACCTACTTCATGATGTGTCTGTGTAGATTACCAATGCCTGAACTCAGCTACCAAGAAGGATCACTTTCCGCTGCCCTTTACTGATCAGATTATTGAGAGGTTGGCAAGGAAAGAGTTCTTTTGCTTATTGGATGGGTACTTGGGATACAACCAAGTTGTTATCTCCCCTAAGGATTTGGAGAAAACTACTTACACTTGTCCGTTTGTCACCTACGACTTTAGACGGATGCCCTTTGGATTGTGTAACACCCCCGCTACATTCCAAAGGTGTATGTTGGTCGTTTTGCTGACATGGTTGGTAGTTTCCTTGAGGTCTTCATGGATGATTTCTCGGTCTACGGGGATAGTTTTGACACATGTCTTGCTCATTTAAACCGAGTTCTACAACATTGTTGTGAGGTAACCTAGTGCTCTTGTGGAAGAAGAGTCACTTTATGGTGACTAATGGGATTGTATTGGGCCATGCCATCTCCAAACATGGTATGGAGGTTGACCCAACTAAGATTGACGTGATTTCAAAGTTAGAGCCACCACATAATTTGAAGCAGTTGAGATTATTTCTGGGACACCATATTCATAAAGGACTTTAGCAAGATCGCCAGACCTTTGACTGAGCTTCTGTGTAAGGAAAGTGAGTTTGTTGTCGATGAGAAAGTCCTCCTTGAATTCAATCATATGAAAAATATGGTTACTAGTGCTCCTGTCTTACAACCACCGGATTGGTCTCTTCCTTTTGAGATTATGACAGACGCCTCAGATTTCGCAGTTGAAGCTGTTCTAGGACAGAGAAGGGATGGGATACCATTTGCTATACACTATGCTAGCAAAACTCCGGATGAAGCAAGCCAAAATTATACAGTTATAGAGAAGGAGTTGTTAGTAGTTGTGTTTGGGCTAGAGAAGTTTCTTACCTCCTCGGTTCCCATGCTATTGTATACACCGATCGCACTACCATACGATACTTGTAGGCAAAGAAGGATGCCATACCACACCTTATCATATGGATCCTTCTTCTCCAAGAATTTAATTTAGAGATTTGAGATAAACCTGAAGTAAAAAATATTGTGGCAGATCACCTTTCCCGTATCACGGATGTAGAGACCTATGAGCAGAATATGATCCCTATTTCCGAAACCTTTCTAGATGAGGCCATTTTGTCTGTGGACTCACTCCCATGGTATGCTGATATTGTGAACTATCTTGTCTCCAAGAAAGTTCCACAAGATTGGCTGAAGTACAAGGTAGATAGATTTTTGTCAGAGATTCATTATTACTAATGGGAGGATCCATACCTATTTTGCAAGGGTGCGGATTGTATCTGGAGAAGGTACATTCTTCAGGAGGAACACACCATTGTACTTGAGCACTGTCACAAACTAGAATCTGGTGGGCTTCATTCAGGGAAATGCATGGTAGCATAAGTTATACAGAGTGGCCTATGGTGGCCCACATTGTTTAATGATGCTACAACGTATGTTCGAGGTTGTATTGACTGTCAGAAAATAGGAGGAACCATTGATTCCAAAGATACCATACCCCTAAGATACATATATATTTATGATGTTTTTGATGCTTGGGGCATAGACTTCATGGGCCCATTTCCTGTTAGTCAGGGATTTCAGTACATCCTACTCACCGTGGATTATGTTAGTCGATGGGTGGATGCTATCCCCACTTGAGCTGCAGATAGTTGTACAGTGTGTTCCTTTCTCAAGGACCACATTATTGCACCGTTCGGGATTCCCAAAATACTGATTTCAGATGAGGGAAGTCAGTTCATTAATAGATAAGTAAAGAAGCTTGTGAAGGAGTACGCCATTGAGCACAGAGTTGCCTCTTCTTACCACCCTCAGACTAATGGCTTGGCAAAAATTTCAAATAGGGTGATCAAGATGATATTCAAAAACTTGTACATCCAGATAGGAAGAACTGGTCCTAGATGCTTGATTCTGTTCTATGGGCTTATCGTACGCGTACAAGTCTCCTTTAGGTATGTCTCCCTACATATTGGTGTACGGAAAGCCTTGCCACCTGCAGTGGAATTAATTCACAAATCTTTATGGGCATTTCATGTATGCAATCTTGATTATGAGAAGGTAGGAAATAACAAGAAGTTGGACTTGAATAGATTATTGGAATTCCGAGACTTTGCATATGATAGCTCACTCATGTATAAGGAGAATGTCAAGCGTTGGCATGATAAACACATTCGAAGGAAGACTTTCTCTCATGATCAGAAAGTTGGGTTATTTAATGCTAAGTTGAAGCTATTTCCAGAAAAATTGAAAAGCAAATGGTCGGAACGTTCATCGTGAGAGCTGTGCGTGACAATGGGAGTATTTTCATATCTAAGTTGTCATCTGACGCACAACCATTTGTTGTGAACGAACAGTTGCTGAAGCCATATCTAGATCATTATACATTCATGTTCGCCATTCATTCTATATTTGTGGTATTAGATGATGATCTTTTGATTCCATCTTCTATGTCTGATACATGAGCTGTCAACCTCTTGTATATCCTTTCATTTCATTCTTTCTTCTTCCATTTTATCGTTCACCCTTTCCATGTGTATATATGATATACTTTGGATGTGCTTTATCCTAAGTATAGGGGGTGAATGATTTGTATTGTTCATATTCGTCATGTTCATCACTCCTATTGTTGCTTATACTTAGGGATACTCTACCCTAAGTATAGGGGGAGTGATGTTGTTCATATCGTCTCTTTTGTGTTTTTATTCTTCTATTCTCTAGATTGTCCCCCAATTCTACCCTAAGTATAGGGGGTCAAGTCGAGCCATTGAGTCCGTATATTCTCTTCATCGGGTTTTCCCTTTTGCACAGTCTTCTATACTTAGGATTACTTGATCCTAAGTATAAGGGGGGATCACCGACTTCTATTCTTTTCATCTTTTCTTTGAGTCATTGTAGCATAGGAGTCTTTTCAATTTTCTATACAGCATGAGTTATGTCTTCCTTTACCGCTCTCTTATCACTACGAGGACATAGTTTGAGCTAAGTATAGGGGGTGTCATATATATTGTATATATTCTTTAGACATAATTTGTACTTTTAAATATGATTTTTTTTGGGTGATTTATATAAATTCGTAAAATCCACATATGTATATAGACTTTGATCACCTTTTAATAAAAAACAAAAAAAGAACAAAAAACAAACACAAAATAAAAAAATATATACTAAAAAACAAAAAACAAGCAAAAAAACAAACAAAATAAAAAAAATAAAAAAGTCCTTGTATAAACTTGTATATATTTTACTAACCCTTTTCCCTTTTAAAAAAATCCCTAAAAACTACAGAACCAAAAGTCTATAAAAATTTACATAATTAAAATTTCAAAAAAAAACTCTTTTTACATGTGTATCATTTTTTTCTTTCTTTCAAAAAATCCATAAAAAGTTCAAAATTAGAAAATTGTTTCAAAAAAAAGATTTTGCTTTATTTTTGCATTGTACATATTTTCTTGCATTAGCATTTGCATTTTTCAGGAAAGTATTGACATTTAAATAAGTTTGGAATAAAATTGATGAATAGAGCTTATTTGGACCTTAATCCACTTAATTTCAGAGGAACCTTATAAGAACAGGAGTTAAGACTTTCCACGCCCTAGTGACTTAATTCTTTGAGTCCATAAGACTATGTTCATATGTCATCTTGATTAGTCTAAGTAGAATATTTAACAACACACGCATGATTCTTTCAGATCGTAGCTTATCTTGGACATGTACTCTACATGTAGCTCTTCATGGAGGAGGTAGTGAGGAGGCAGAATCTTTTGGCTTGGAGTAGCATACGAGGGTAGTACATCTAGGTGGGACCTCTCGTCTTCCTATAGGGATGGTAGTGCATCTCAGCCTGATCTAGTAGCATTGAGGTCTAAAGACAAGATGCTGTGGGATTGCAATAATGCTTCAAAAGAGGGATATTCTACTAGATCAAGAGGAAAAACTCCTTATGTACATGCTGCACCTATATATATTTTTAAAAAAAGAAAGAGAAAAAATGCAGAATATCCAAAAGTGGACGTGCCTGATTGAAAAGTAAAATGCTTTCCGGACAAGTGAAAAAATAGTAAGAGCTTCAAAGTCAAATTTTGTAAGCTTGCAGCTGGATGACTTGACTACACTGGTTATGCATCCAAGGGTAGGTAGCTACACTTGTTACTGTCCATTTTTTCCCATCTCCTCTTCTTGAGTTGCTTATACTTGAACTTAGAACGGAATATCCCCGCTCCTCGAGGAAAACGTTGCTAGGCCGGGGGACTAATGTTACCTTGTTGAGAGAGGTTGTTTCTTTGCTACTTTTGAGATGGGGAGCTATATTTCACTTACACTGTACAAGTAAGGATTCATAGTAATAAGAATTTTTGTATGTAGACTTGTTCTGACCTGACTATTGAGGAGACCTGAACAGGAGTCTTGTGGAACTTAGAGGCTGTTAGGTTTTAAATCCATTTCCCATTAAGGTTCCGCCACACTAATAATCCAAAGGTCTGACAGAGCTCCATACTATAATTTTATGAAGATAAGTTTAATACTCAATATTATCCTAATTTCTTCATTTTTCCTTTCTTTTTCTTTTATCCACTTATTCTTTCAAATAAGTATTTGCTAAGGGACTAGAAAAGGTAAAGCATAGGGGGATGATGGATTTGCATCTCATCATCTTTTTTCATTTATTTTTGCTCAAAATCTCATATAAAACACCTTATATAATACTAACTCCATATTCTTACTAACTTGCATCTGTGTGTAAATATTGTACATTTATTATTATTTGAACCTAAGAAAAATAAATAAAGAAACAAAGAGAATAAAAAAAGACTATATATGTAATAGATACATGCTTACCCAAACCCCCAGAGAAGGTCAAGACTTGACCTAATCGACCGAGAATAAAGTAGGGGGAGACTGGGTCTTTAAACAGAAAATCCAAAAAATATTTTATAAGTACTTTTCTGTGTATATTTGTATAAAACTTACATAATTTTATTTGTACATAAATTGACCTCAAATAAAATAAATTTCAAAACAAAAGTTATAAATAAAATATTTTCTAAATAATAAAAATTATTGCAAAATAAAATCATGTACAGAATAAAAGTAACCACATCCGAAAAAAAGCCATAAAGCGATAATTGAAAGACCAATTTCAGCTCCATATGAACTCAAATTGAATCAAACTCACTTCCGTCATATTCTAAATTAATCTATCTTTGAAATGACTGTAGTTTCATAATTTTTGGAATTATGGTTTGAAAAATGATTTTCTGGGGTTGTTTGTGCAATTTTACCATTTATTTATTGTATATATCCATATTTATTTTTTATACATATTGTATTTGTAAACAATTGTTATAAATATTTAAAATAAAAAATAAAAAATAAAAATTTTAAAACATAAAAAAACAACTAATTTCCTTATTTAACTATGTATATAATGTACCATATGCATATAGGGATTTCTTTCGAATAGGACTTGGTCATTCCTGAGTTCAGGAAGGCCTACCCTTTTTTCTGTAGCAAACATGATGACTTTAGTAGAATACGTGTACAGATTGTATTATAATGTGTAGTTTTAATGTTTGTATTATAATATGTAGTTTTGTATGCGTTTTGTATTTATAATGTTCAGTTATAATACAAAATGTCAACACATTCTACTAAAGTGCTTGTGTTTTCTACAAAAAGATGGTGACCTTCCTTAAGTCAGGAAGGATGCATCCTATTTGAAAGGTGTATATGTATATAATCAATTTCCTTAAATAACCATATCAAAAAAACAAATAATTAACATAAACTATTTAATTTAATAAAGTGATGAAAATAAAAAAAATAATCAATTATGTTAATAAGTTTAACACTAACTTCCTTTCGCATCTTTATCTCATTTTAAATTTTCTTTATATTACCTCCATTCAAATTTTTAAAACTCAAATTCCATTCTTTTCCTATTAATATGGCTCCTCCTGCATTTTAACTTGATCAATCTTTGGTGAGAAGAGCCTAATCCCCAAGAGCTTCTTGTTGTAGAAAGGTGCCTAGCCTACGAGCCTTCCAGTGACAGTGAGTCGGCCTTCGTCGAGGCCATCACAGCATTTTTCGCTCCCACAGTGAGCTCCATTTTTTCTTGTTTTTAATCTAGGTTAATCTTAGTTTATTTTTTGTATTTTTAATTTCGCCATCATTTTTTTAGTTCTTAGTTAATCATTTACAACCATCACGATTTGATCTGCCATCAATCTTGATTTTCCATCTCATATTCTTGATCTATCCACGTTCACGTTCTACCACACACAATCTATCACCCTTGCCATGTACGGTGGCCGGAGACCCTAGTCTCCCATCACAACCACAGGAACCTCCTCGCCCATGTTGGCACATGATCTTCGGGTTTTGAATTATTGATATGAAATAAAACTATGCAATTGTCGTTGCAACCCAAATAATCCCGTAACAAACAAAAATAATTACTTTTTCTATTTTCTCAAGCCCAAATAATTACAGAAAAATGTAGTAAGAGAAATTTTTTTTATTTAATTAACTTGTATAGAAACAGGATCAAACTCAGGGAGGATACAATTCCTGAGGGTTATTCTATCCAATGAAATAAATCAATAAAGGAATGAAGGAATCTCAATGTACACTACTCTCGGTTTTTTATCATATATTTTTTTCTTTTTTTCTTTTTTTAATTTTTATTTCTATTTTTTTATTTTTTGATTTGCGATATTTTAATGATTTTGAATTTTGTAATTTTTTATTTTAGAAAATAAGGAATAATATGCACAAGGGAAGAAATACATGCACCACACTCTTTTTGCATTTTTCAATTACATTAAAAATTCTCAAAAAATTCAGAGAAAATATTTATGGGTTTTAAAGGCTTTGAAGTGTTTTTGGGAATTTTTTATAAAACTTTCAGATGTTTTTGTATTTTTCTAAATATCAAACTGTGGTAAAAGTGATAAACAGTGCACAACCAGGAGTAATTTGAAACTTAAAAATATTTTAAATGTCCAAAACTCCTGGAGACTATTTTATGCTAAAATGTAGACAAATATCTACAAACAGGAAGTGAAATCATGATTTTTGGATTTTTGTTGAATTTTCTCTGATTTTTCTAAGATTTTTGATATTTTTCATTTTTTTTGGGTTTGGAAAGAATTATTTCACGAAAATTGGTTAGGAACTAAAAGACAAAAAATAAAACTAATCTTCTTTTAGAATTTTTAGAGCAATATTCAAATTTTTATAAAATTTTGGATTTTAGGAAGAGAAAATGACAACATTTTTTATTTTTTAATAATATCAAATAGAATTAAAATGCAATGAAAGTTTTATACGGTGACAAGACATACAACAAGAGCACAATTTAATTTTTCGAGAATTAATAGAGCACATCTGCTATTTATTGTAATAAACAAAACATGCATTTTTTTAAAATCTAGAAATGAGGGAATGAAAGGAAATTATTCAATGTTTTTGCATCAGAAAATAACAAGAATATAAAAGCAGGATGAAAAATGCAATTTACCCAAAAAAACACAGTTGGCGGGGGTTCCTTTTGTAATTCTCAGAAAATCAAGGGAGTCAAATGCTATTTTCCCAAAATTTTTAATCCCCTAGGGTTCCTGCCGTTTCCAAGCAAGGGGAAAGGTCAAGGGAGAGCACCACCTTCCCTTCGTTGTTCGTTCTCATACAGGGGTGACAAATGCAAGGGCCGCCACCGTTTCACGGGTAGGCATCGGAGCAACTCCTCCCCAAGCGGAGCCGATGGAGGTCGAAGGCCACGTGGTGGAGGGAGAAGGTCTTTGACGGGCGGCACCTGCGTAGTGGACGGAGGAGGTCCGCGCGACGAAGGCACGTGCAGAGGTGCTGGCGGAGCACTGACTCGATGGCGGAGGGCGCAGCTGCTCTGCCCGTGCGCGGATGGGATGTGCCTGCATGGTGGACGGAGGTGATCCACGCGATGGAGGCGCGTACAGAGGGGCTGGCGGATTGCGGTTGTGCGACCTCGCAGTGGACGGTGAGACCGTACTGGAGGGCGGTGCTGGTGTGGCCGTTGAGCTCGCGCAGGGTCGCGTCTCCAGGAAGATCTGGAGGTGGAGCGACTCAGGTGGAGAAGGTGGTCATAGGTGTGGACGGCGGCGCGCTGCGATGAGCGGCAGTGGGAGGTGGCGGCCCTGCCGCCAGGAAAACTTTTTATTTTTTAGTTTACATGCAGGGAGATGTATAGATAAAAAAATTGTATATTTTTTATTTTTTTTAATTTATACGACAAAACAAATGTTAGATAGAGAACATATTTTTTTTATAAATTCTACGTAATAAATGAGGACTCAAGTACAATGCATCCGTTCGGCTTATTTAAATAAAAAATTGAAATAGATGTGAATGGGAATCTGACGAAAAAATAGAAGGATAGATCCGATTCTCCCACAACCGTACATGGCCGAAGTTGAGAGATTGTGTGAGGTAGAATGAGAACATGTGTGGATCGAGAAAATGAGATGAAAAATCGGATACGATGGTGGATTAAATCATGATGAACAATGATTAGCAACTAAGATCGAAAAATATTAAAAAATGATAACTAAATAAGAATGCGAAAATTTAAATTATGATTAATCCTAGATTAAAAATACGAAAAAAAATAAAAAAAAATAGATCTCACCTTAGAGTGGACGAATGCCGTAATCGCCTCAACGAGTGTCGCCTCGCTGTCACCGGACGGCTCAGAGGCTGGGCACCCTACTTCTACAAGATAGCTCTTTATAAAAAGGAGGCCCCTCTCCAAAATATTGATCGAGGAAATGGGGGAGGAGCTCAATAAAAAGGAGAAAAAAATCAAAAAGGAAATAATTACAAATAAGGAATGTGTTTAGTGGTTAATTTAGTAAATAATTAATAAATAAATTAATACATTAATTGAAAATGAAATTCATAATTAAATAAAAAAAATTAAATTAAATAATTTACAAAAATTAATTAGCCACCTTAATGGTGGTTATTTATGGTATAAAATCAAATCATATATACATGGTATGTTTTCAAATCAAATAAATGAATAAATAATAAATAAATAAATAATAATTTTTTTTGTAATTATATTAATTTATTTAATTAATGTTAGATAATAATTTTTTGTGGTTTTTATATAAAGAGGTTAGTTTTATACATATCATATATACATAATGTACATTATACAGAGGTACAAATAAGGAAATAATTTTATACAAAATTTTTTATTGAAATTGTTTTTATCTACTTTAAATTATAGTAAACAATATTTACAACTATTAAAAATGTAATATATACATTAAATAAAATAAAATAATAAATATAATAAAAATGGTAAATTTGCACAAACCACCCTAGAAAACCAATTTTTCAATTTTATCTCCCAAAATTATGAAATCATAACTATTTTAAAGATAATTTAATTTAGAATACAATGGAAGTGAGTTTGATTTAATTCGAGTTCATATGGAGCGGGAATTAGTCTTTCAATAATCACTTTACGGCTTTTTCCAAGCGTAGCTACTTTTAATCTGTACATGATTTTTTTTGCAATTATTTTTATTATTTACAAAACATTTTTATTTACAATTTTTATTTAGAAAAATATTTTATTTGAGGTCAATTTATGGATAAATAAAATAGTGTAAGTTTTATACAAGTATACACAGAGTAAATGAGAAGTATTTACAACACATACTTTTTTTGGATTTTCTGTTAAGGACCCTATCTCCCCCTACTTTATTCCTGATCGATCAGGTCACGTCTTGACCTTCTCTCGGGGTTCGGGTCATCCTGTATCTATTACATATATACGATCTTTTTTATTTTCTTTATTTTTCCTTTATTTATTTCTTTCTTTATTTTATGTTAAATTAATAATTAATATACAAAATTTACACACAGATGCAAGTTAGTAAGATTATTGAGTTAGTATTATATATAGCTGTTTTATAAGGGATTTTAAGCTAAAATAAATGAAAAAAGATGATGAAATGTAGATTCATCATCCCCCTAGGCTTTACCTTTGGTAGTCCCTTAGCAAACACTTATTTGAAAGAATAAATGAATAAAAGAAAAGGAAAGGACAAATAAAGAAATTAGGACAATACTGAGTTTTAACTTATCTTCATAAAATTGTAGTATTTAGCTCTGTCAGACCTTTAGATTATTAGTGTGGTGAAACCTCAATGGGAAATGGATTTACAACCTAACAGTATCTAAGTTCCACAAGACTCCTATTCAGGTCTCCTCAACAGTCAGGTCATAACAAGTGTGCATACATGATTTAACCGAAATTGGGCGGTCTTAAGTTCAACACAAAGCGTGAACTCAGTCGAAGTGTCAACCACACAAATCTCGATTAAAGTCAACAATTAACCCACACTAAAGATCAATAATTTAGAGCTAATGTGGAGTTAAAATTTATTTTAACTCTACATAAAAAAATGTATAGCTGCAAGTATGTAGAGAGTTCGAACACAGGGAGCAAGCAGGGTAGTTCAAAAATTGTGCTCAAGTGTGTGTATGTGATATGTCTACACTAAGCAAGCAAGCAAATAAAATTTTTGTGGGTTTTTAATTTTAATTTTTTTTATCTTAATTTAATTTTTAATTTTGTATTTTGATTTTTAATTTTCTGATTTTTATAATTTTATATTTTATATTTTTCTTTTTCTTTTTCAATATTGGAAAGCAAAGACAATGTAATGAAAGACAAGGTAAAATATTTATAAAAATGTGCAAAAATAACCAAAAATTCAGAAATAAATTATTTTTGGTATTTTAAGGATTTTTTACTGTTTTTGTGATTTTTGAGGATTTTTCAAGGTGTTTTTGGTATTTTTAAATACTTAAATAACTCAAAACAGTGAAACAAGGGCTGGCTGTGAATAAAATGGGATTTAAAAATAGCAACCAGTACTCAAAATTTTTCAAACTATTTTTCAAATAAAAATAACAAAATGAGGAACAAACAGAACCTGAGTTTGTATTTTTAGAGGTTTCCTTGATTTTATATATTTTTTTGAAGTTTTTGAGTGTTTTAAATTTTTAGTGTTTTTCTTTTGAGATTTTTACTGATTTTTGGACTGACACTAGAATAGGATATAATAGACACTAGGTAATTGTTTTAGAATTTTTGGAGGGGTTTTACTATTTTTTTGGCATTTTCTAAGCTAAACAGTACACAAAAAGCATGTTTTTGATTTTTAATAAATATAAAAATAAAATAAAATCAAAAACTGAAATGATAGCGTCAAAATATAAGTATCCAGTAGCTTAAGTTCAAAATTTTAGAAATTTTGGGGTTTAAATGATGCTTCAAATAAATATGTTAAGCAGACAAAGATTAAAGGTCTGGCAGGGACCTTTTAGCAAAAAGATGAAACTAAGGGGGGCACTTCTGCAATTTTCACCAAAATTTTGAACTGAAATAAAACGTTCATGGACTGAATAACAAAACCAACAGCCGCGAGGGTAAAGTTACAAAAATCCCAAGCCCGTGTGCAAAGCACGCGCACCTGGGAAGGGTTGTTTTGCAATTTTCAAGACCTGCGGGGGGCTACGATGCAAAATATACAAAATATTTTAAGCTACTGTTGAAAGTTTATAGACTAAAAGTACAAATACTAAAGATCCCAGGAGGCCCTTGCAAAATGCCCAGCGCACGTGACAAGCACGTGCGCTAAACGAGGACCTGAAAGTAAGTAAAGGATAGTACGGGGGTCCAAGTGCAATTAACACAAAACTTCCCAACAGCAGATGAATGATTCCGTACTGATTAGAAATAACAAAAGTGCGCGAGGGTCGGAGAGCAAAATACCCTCACGCTGTAGATCGGACGGCGGTGGTATCTTCACTTAACCACGTGTCAAACTAGTAGGCCGCGATACCCTTTGGGCTCCGAATGGACAAGATTAGATCGCGTGGAGGGCGATCAACGGCTGGGGTTGCACGGCATCCAACGGCAGCTGCAGCTGGCGAAGAACACGGGAAGATCGACGGCTCTGGGATGCGAAGGAAGACCACCCGAAGAACTCGGGTCAACTGAGATGTAAGCTCCAAAATCTTCTCATCTCGAGCCTCAGACTCCTCGCCGATGGCCTCGATAGTCTCCTGGAAGGGTCCTCTGGCGAACGATGGCTTCAAAATGGTGGAAAATCCACCGGAGTACCACCGTGACGATGACAACGGAGGAGAGCTCCAGGAGGTGCTGCCTGCTTCAAAAATGAACCCAGGAGGGGTTCTGGCGATCCTGGAACCTGCACAAAAAGGTGATATGGTCGGGGGTAAATTGCCCCGACCACGTAGCGGGGTGGAATGAAGGTGTAACGAGGTGAAGCGCGTGAAGACTGGAGGTGGCCGGAGTTGCTCCGGCGACCGATCGATTGAGCGAATCGATGGCTAAAGCGGAGACTAAAAGAGTCGGAATGAAGCTTCGGGTGTACAGGAATGAAATGCAACTAAAGTTAACGTGATTAGATGGCCCTCAAGCTCAGTTAGAGCGAGGAAGAGGGGTACCTCGACGGGGACACCACCGGAGGTAGGAGGGGCGCCCGGACCTTGCCCAGATCGTCTCCGAGGATGCGAGCGAGGTGCTGCCACCACCAGCTCGTCAATGGTTCAGAGAGATGGAGGGTCTAGGTCAAAAATGGGGTCCAAGTTTTTGAATCAAGTCAAGGGCTGGTTTTAAGGGGTTGACGAACACGCCCCTTGATCGAGGAAGAACAGGCGAATCGAACGCTCTCGGTTCGAGATAATCAATAGGCGTGATAGCTGGATCATGGGGGAGCAACATTGCAGAAGGGTGCGTGCCCAAACGGTGAAAGACTCGCCCGTGAAAAATCCAAGAACAAGGGCGCTCGCGACAGCCCATCAGAAAAAGGCTTGGGGTCAAGGAGTTGACCCCCGGTCAACGGATGGCGTGGCCTGATTGGGCCACGTCATCCGCAAAAAGACAAAAGATAAATAAATATATTGTAAATTAAATTAAAAATAGTAAATGATTTAATTAATTTTAGGTTATTTAATAAAAAATGTTTATTATTTTATATAATATTTTATTCCGATTTTTAATTATTTTTATGAGTTATATTTTTACAAGTTGCATTTATAACCTATATAGGTATAATACCTATGTATTTTAGTATTTTTATTTTTATTTTGTGTATTTTATTTTTAGTAACTTCATTTCTTATTTTCTAAAAATATGAAATACTTTTATACACTTAATTATATTTTTATTTTATTTTATTGAAGTATTTTGGATATTAAATAAAATGTAAGAGTGTTTTGTATAGGTATATGTATAGGCAGTATACCTATGTATTTTTATACAAGTATTTTTATTTTGTATTTTCTTTGCATTTTATTTTAATTTTAATGCACATATATATTATAAGTAATATTTACATAATTATATAAAAATATAAACATGAATAAATAATTAAGAAAGAATAAATTGAATATTTTATTCAGTATAGGTGTACAATAGGGGTCCAAAACTCAACTTTCAAACCGTAGCTCCGCCAAATGCGAAACCACCGCCATTGGATAGATTATTTTATTCTATATATAATTAAAGGTGAGTATGCTGCATTTGGAGTTGTCAGTTGTGAGATACGGGTCTGGGAAGTTGAGATTCTAGATTCTTATTCAGACCATAACTTTTTATCTGTATATTATTTTCAGGTGAAATCAATTTTGTATTTTTATTTATTAAATTATCCACAACTTTCATGTACAAAGTTTCTTTATTTGATGTATAAAAAGTGGAATCAAAAATAGGTCCCAAAATGAATAAAGAATGAACAAAATATATAGGTATTTTATCTGTATTTCTGACCTTATCTCCCCCTACTTTATTCCTTGTCGACCTATCCATCAAGATGCCTAGGTCTCGGGGGTTTTGAGTCATAAAATATTTACAATATTTTATTCTTTTTCTTTTCTTTATTTATTCTATAATTTTGGCCTTAATTACAGTATTTTATACATTATCTGAGTGCACATGCATGAATGCTAAGATGCTCTATTTAAGGGTATTTACAGGCATTTGCTAGGGTTTTTGATGCCAAAATGATAGAATAAAGATGATGAAATGTGGATTCATCATCCCCCTATACTTTACCTTTGCTAGTCCCTAGCAAACACTTATGCAATAAGTGCAAAAAGAAAAGAAAGAAAAGAAAAAGAAGAACTTGGATTTTATTTGATTATCAAACTTGTCTTCGCAAAATCAAAGTTTGGAGCTTAAGTCGGACCTTTGGAAATTTAGTGCGGGCGGAACCTTATTGAGAACCGTGTCTGAAATCCAACAGCCCTTGAGAATCCCAGAACTCTATCCAAGTCTCCTCAATAGCCAGGTCAGAAATACTTCAACTCATACGCAAACTCTTACGACTATGAATCTGACTTGTACAGTGTAAGTGATGGTGGCTCTCCCCAACTAGAATGACAAAGAAACTGACTTCTCCAGTACGACAACCCAATGATTCCCCAATCCAATGACCTTATCCTCGAGGAGCGGGGTATTCCCTTCTAAGTTCAAGTGGCAACTAGCTCAAGAGGAGGGGGTGAAGAGAAGAATGGACGGTAGCCAGTGTAGCTACCTATCCTGGGATGCAAGACCAGTGTAGTCAAGTCATCCTGCTGCAAGCTCACATATTTGACTTTGGAACTCAAGCTTGCTTATTGACTTTGTACTTGCAGGCTTTTTATTTTTGTACATGCCTGAACACATTTTTTTTTGAATACTATATACAACAGCATTTACATAAGGAGTTTTTCCTCTTGAGCCAGTAGACTATCCCTCTTTTGAAGCTTTATCGCAACCCACAGCCTCCTGTCTTTAGACTTCCTAATCACTGGACGGGTTGGGGTGCACTTCCCTCCCTAGAGGAGGACAAATGTTTCCACTTGTGTACGTCTCATACCGGCAAATCCAATCCCCTCACCACTCCAACTGAGTTGAGCCATGTGAAAGGTGCAGGTGTCCAAGTTAGGTCATTATCAACAAGAATCGTGCGTGTGCTCCGAAATACTCTACTTAGGCTGTCAAGAATCCATTGAACCAAGTCTCGTGATCCTCAAAGAATTAAGTCAACTAGACCTGAAGTACCTCAAACCAAGTTCCTATAAGGTTCCTGTTATTAGGTAGATTTTAAGGTCCAATCAAGCTCCAATCTCCGGATTTTACTTAGACTTGTTCGACCATCAAACTCAATCCGAAAAATACGAATGCTATGTAATGCAATGCAGAAAATATTTTTGTGATGTAATTTTCAAGGATTTTGAACTTTTTATGGATTTTTGAAAAGATGATGATGATGCATATGCATTTTTTTTGTCTTTTTCAATAAAGATTTTTCAAATGTTTTTGGATTTTAATTTTACAAATGTTTTTGGGCTTTTTTTTGAAAACAAAAAGATTTTAGCTTAAAAATAGGTTAAAATATGTACACGGGAGTGCTTCTTATATTGACAAGAAGTGGCTTTTCAGAATTTACAGGGTAAGTGGTCAATTTTATACATATGTACATATATAGTGGATTTTGGTGTGGTGTGTATATTCCTCAAACTTATTTGAAAACAATTTACACACAATTTTTGAAAACTATAGTCCAAAATAATTTTTACAAATATTTTACACACATTTGAAAATCATTTTGCAAAGGCTTTCAAAACAGGATATATATGTTTTTCAAATCATTTTTGCAACCATTTTCAAACCATTTGCAAATCATTTTTCAAACATTTTTATATCACACAAAGAAAATAAATTTTTACAAAACACACATTTTACACAGGTTGAAAACATGTAATAAAATATTTTCAAAATAGTTTTCAATAGATGTTCACAAAGATTTTCAAACTATTTTTCAAACATTTTGCAAAAAAAAACATTTTCACCTAATTTATTAATCAGTATATACAAAAAGAATTTGAGGGATAACCACATCTTTTTATTAAAGATTTTAAATGAATTTTAAAGAATTTTTAGCCATATTATTAAGAAAATATGAAAGTACGAGTTATGGCTAAAGTATATATGCAGTATATACGACCCCCCTATACTTAGCTTGAGCTATGTCCTCATAGATCGGAGAGAGAAGAGAAGACATAACTCATACTAAGTATAGACAAGTCTAAAGAATACAAACTAATGAAGGAATCAACGAATGAGAAGTTGACCGTCCCCCCTATACTTAGGATCAAATAATCCTAAGTATAGCAGACTGTAAACAAAGCAGGGAGGGTCGAGGGTGTGAATGAACAGATCGTACTCAGATTGTCTCCCCCTATACTTAGGGTAAGATATCCCTAAGTATAGACAAGAAGAGGAGACAATGGAGAGGATCGAAATGAAAATGAAAGGAACTCGGGGTGCACGTCCCCCTATACTTAGGACAAAGTACGTCCTAAGTATGGAAAACTGCCTACAAGGGCGGCACCTTTTTGATAGATAAAGAAGATAGAAAAGGAAAAGAAGAAAAGAAGAAAAGAAGAAAGTAAATCAACAGATGCAAGTGACATGAACAGATGGATCTGTACAGCGGACCGGGCGGGCGGACAACTTTCTGCAAGATAAGCCCATAAGATCGAGTCCAAAAGCTGTGACCAATCCTTTCGGTCTGGGCGGACAACTTTCTGCAAGATTGTCTTTATCTCCCGATTCGATACTTCGGCAAGACCATTAGTTTGAGGGTGATAAGGAGTGGCAACCCGATGATCAATGCCGAACTCGTCTGCAAGGGCCCTGACTTTGTCATTGATGAAATGAGACCCCCCGTCTGAAATCAAGACTCTAGGTACCCCGAACCGTGAAATGATATTTTTCCTCAAAAATTTGCAAACGGTTTTAGCATCTGCGGCTCGGGAGGAGATGGCCTCAACCCATCGGCTGACATAATCCACAGCGAGCAAAATATGCTCGAATCCCTGACTCTTAGGAAATGGGCCCATGAAGTCAATCCCCCATGCATCAAAAACCTCACAGAAGTGAATGGGTTGCATGGGCATCATGTCTCTCTGTCCGCAGGTTCCCATTTTCTGACAGTCAGTACATCTCTTCACGAACTCATCAGAACCCTTGAAGAGAGTAGGCCACCATTGGCCGGATTGAAGCACCTTCTGTACTGTCCTTTTTCCAGAATGATGTCCTCCTGCCTCAAGCTTGTGGCAGTATGTGAGGACGCTATGATGCTCTTCTTGAGGAATGCACCTTCTCTAGATACTGTCCCCTCCTTCATGATAAAGGACGGGATCCTCCCAATGGTAAAACTTGGCCTTCGCCAGGAAGGTCTCAAGTTTCTGCCTGGGCCAACCTTGTGGGATCGTCTTGGCAACAAGATAATTCACAATGTCGGCATACCATGGGAGCGAGGTGACAGCCAAGATCGCCTCATCTGGAAATGTCTCTGTGATAGGTACGCTGGGCTCAGATTCCTCAAGATTCTCCAATCTGGAGAGATGATCCGCCACCACATTCTTGACTCCAGGCTTGTCCTTAATCTCAATATCAAATTCCTGGAGTAGAAGGATCCATCTGGTGAGACGTGCTTTGGCATCCTTCTTAGCCATTAAATACCGGATGGCGGTATGATCAGTGTAAATGGTCACTCTAGATCCGAGAATATATGATCGATACTTATCAAGAGCGAAGACTACGGCCAGCATCTCTTTCTCAGTCACAGTGTAATTCCGCTGAGCGGCATCTAAAGTCCGGCTGGCGTAGTGAATGGCAAAAGGTAATCCATCACTCCTCTGTCCGAGTACAGCCCCAATAGCAAAATCGGAAGCATCCGTCATGATCTCGAATGGGAGAGACCAATCGGGTGGCTGAAGGACAGGAGCTGAAACAACCATATTCTTGAGAGTCTCAAAAGATTCAAGACACTTATCATTAACAATAAACTCGGTGTCTTTGGTCAGCAAGTCAGTGAGCGGTCGGGCAATTCGACTGAAGTCCTGAATGAACCGTCGGTAGAAACCGACATGCCCCAGAAAAGACCGTAACTGACGCAAATTGAACGGTGGATTGAGTTTTCTGATGATATCCACCTTAGCCGGATCGACCTCCATGCCCTGTTGGAGACGATATGACCGAGGACCGTCCCCTGAGTCATCATGAAATGACTCTTCTCCCAAGATAAAACAAGGTTGACCTCAATGCAACGCTTGAGCACACGGTCTAGGCAGTCAAGACAAGCGTCGAACCCGTCGCCATAGACTGAGAAGTCATCCATGAAGACCTCTAAACAGTCACCCACCATGTCCGAGAAGATGGACAACATGCACCTTTGGAATGTCGCCGGAGCATTACATAGACCAAAGGGCATCCGTCTGAAAGCATAAGTCCCAAACGGACAGGTGAATGTCGTTTTCTCCTGGTCTTCGGGCGCAATGGCCACTTGATTGTATCCAGAGTACCCATCAAGAAAACAATAATGACTCTTCTCAGCTAGCCGTTCGATAATCTGATCAATGAATGGTAGCGGGAAGTGATCCTTCTTGGTGGCCTCATTCAATCGTCTGTAGTCCACACAGACCCTCCAAGAAGTTGGTACTCTGGTAGCGATCTCCTCTCCAGACTCATTGACAACTGTAGTGATACCCGTCTTCTTGGGTACCACATGTAGCGGACTTACCCATTTGGAGTCGGAGATGGGATAGATGAAATCGGCGCTCCACCACCTTGAAATTTCTTTCATGACCACGTCTCGAAGATTCGGGTTCAGACGTCGTTGGAACTCACGCGACGGCTTAGCGTTATCTTCAAGATAGATGTGGTGAGAGCAAAGATTTGGGCTCAGCCCCTGGAGATCAGCTATACTCCAACCGACTGCCTTGCGGTTTCTTTCAAGAACCTCCATCAGACGAGATTCTTGTTCTCCAGTCAAATCTGCTGAGATAATGACTGGGTACATTTCTGGCTCACCCGCAAGGAATCTGTATGTCATCGACTGCGACAGAGGTTTCCTTTCTGGACAACTGGGAGGTGGCAGATCTGGCTTCTGATACGTCTGTGTAAATGCCACCAGGTCTGCATGGGAGAACTCTCGCTCTGCATGAATTTCTGACGAAGGGCGGCCTGCTGAATCATCTATAAACTGCACTGGCTCGCACTCTGTCATGGCTGTTGACTCAGAAGGAATCAGACAAGGCAAATAATCATCAAAGTCATCCCAGTCAATGTCTGAATCCGAGGGATCAGAAGAAGATGAGCATGATTGAAATTCCTCAGCACCACTCATCACAACACTGTCAGCCTTAGAGATATTCTCATCCAGGGATGTGCTCTCCCGGCTCTCGACTGCCATGAGCTTGAGATACAGTGAATCTGTAGGCAAGGTGAGGGTCGGTGCTACGGGATCTTTCCAGTTGGATTCACCATCAGTCATCTCAAAATCACAAACCTGGTGGATGTCTAGCTCCTCCTCTGTCATCTGCTCGGCTTCGCTGGATTGTTCTGAGCACGCCAACTCTCTGGCTCTGGTCTGGTCGATCGTATCTATTTGTATGCTTTCGCCCTCTACGCGAAAACATACCGTCCCACTATCATGATCGGATACCGCTTTGGCAGTGGCCAAGAATGGGTGTCCAAGTATGATGGGGGCATCGGTTACCGACTCAGGGATCTCCATGTCCAATACAACAAAGTCCACGGGGAATTTCAGGCCCTGAATGGTAACGACCACGTCCTTCAACAACCCCTTCGGCCTTTTAATCGACCTATCAGCAAACTGAAGGACCGTTCTGCTTCGAAGAAGAGGGCCAAACTCGAACTGCTTGAGTAAGGCTGCCGGAAGGAGGTTGATCGAAGACCCGTTGTCTAATAGAGTACGATCGAACCGCTGCTCCTGGATCTCGCATCTAACATAGGAAGCTCCTGTATCGGGTCGCTTGGCTGGCAATGTGTTCTGAATGGCGCAACAAGTGTCACGAGTGAGCATATGGATTTGATCTCTGTGCCTCTTCTTCCTTCGGACAGTAGTTGTTTCTTTCAAATTCTTCTTGAAGAAGGGGATATGCTCAAATGCTTCTCGTAGAGTCAGCTGAATATGAAATCTGTCAATCATTTCGTTGCCGAACTCTACCTGTTGGCTCTTTTTTGGATTTTCTTTTTTATTCCCCTTCGCTCGGCGGAGTGCCTCAGGGAAGGGGATGGTAGGGGCCTCCTCAGATGGAGGACTAAGAATCGGTCCCTGTGCCTGTGAAGAAGGAGAATCCATACAATTATCATCATTCACCACATATGGATCCGCAATTTGAACAGAAACCTTTCCTTTATTAAAATTTTTGTTTTTGTTTTTGTTCCCACAGTCTCTAGGTACAAAATGTGGCAACATCACAGATGGCGGCTCAACAAAAGTGGATGTGGTGGCCTCAGTGCCACCACTAGCACCGGTCTTCGCGGCATCAGCACCGCGCTCTGGTTCAGCATCCAAAATGGTGACATCAGCACCACCGTCTGCATCTGGTATCACGACGGCATCAGCACCGTCGTCCTGGACTCCATCAGTGGTGGCATCAGCACCACCGTCTTCAACATCATCATTAGCGGCATCAGCACCGCTATTCTGCTCCTATGGCGCTCCTTGTTCATCATCTGGTTGTCGCTCAGAAGAGGCGCCGCCGGCTGGCATCCTACCGCTCCTAGTAGTAACAAAATCAGCATCATAATAGGAATAAGACATGTCACTCAAATAGTCACTAGGAGAGGTATCCTCTGTGAACTCTACCTGCTCAGATTTTCTTTTTAGGTTATTAGGGTTAGGTTCGATCTGAGCGGGTATGGCGGCTTTGCCTTTGAGAATATCTCGCATCTCCTGCCGGAATTCATCCATTTCTTGCCTGAAAGATGCTCGCTGTTCAGATAGCAAGCGGGCAAGATCATCGAGGTCTGGGTTCTCAAAGGCTGGACCCTGAGAACCGGATGTCTGTCCCTGCTGGAAATGGGGCTGCTGCTGCTGCTGGTGTTGCTGCTGATATTGGGGGGAAGGCTGGTGATAAGACTGCTGAGGCGGCTAGCGCTGCCTCCACTGTTGTCCCTGATAGGTGGGACGAGGACCACTGTGATATTGCTGCGGCTGGGCATACTGGGGCTGCTGGTTATGCTGCTGTGGCTGGCTGCTCTGGTGTCCTTAGGCAGGGTTCTGCTGTTGGGAAGAGGATCCACCATTGCCCCAACGGAATCCGGGGTGATCCCGACGAATCCCGGGCTGAGGGTACCGGTCGTACCAAATCCCATTGACTTCCATCAATGGTTCCTGCTCGAAGGAGGGTGAAGGAAGAACTGCCAGTGGCTGCTCCGGCTGATAGACCACCATTTGAGTCTCCTGAGACGGCGGTTGCTCTGGATGATACTGTAGCAGTGGAACCGGCTCTGCCTGGATGTGATTCACCTGTCGGTATGAGGTAGAGGGTTGGTTGGAGCTGCTACTGCTGGGGTCAGCCCGTGACCTGGGAGGCTGTTGGGCGTGAGCTTGTGCCTCCTGAATGCATAGGATTTGAGTTTTCATGTCACTCATGGTTTTGGTGAGAAGGTCCATCTGAGCAAGACCTTGGTTTTGCTTCTTCTCGAGGATCTCCATGCGGTCCAACTTCTCACTAATAATGCCCATGTCGGCTGCTGCTGATTCGGCTTGGGCTGCGGCTACCGACGTTGTGTTGGGACCGGCATCGATGCGGGCGATCCTCTGAAATGATCCCGCTCCTTGCAGGGGCTTCTGCTGTGTATAGACTCGGGCTTGGGCCATCACTGTGGAGTTTTCTGCCATGCCTTCGTAGATGGCCCAAACGTCGTCTTCTCCCTTGGAGAAATAAGACCCACCACAAGAGGCATTCACTAGCCCCTGCAGCTCTGGTGTCAGCCCACAAAAGAAACTCTGCACGAGGTTGGGCTTGGAGATGTCATGATGTGGACACCGGTCGATGAGCTCTCTGAATCGATCCCAGGCTTCATGGCTCGAACTGTTCATTTGGGATCATGACGAAGTTGCTGATCATGGCTCGAGCTGCGTTGGTCCGGCCGAGAGGGTAATACTTTTTCAGGTATGCGGTCCGGAGATCTGCCCAAGTGTCGACGAATCGTCCAAGGTGTTTGAGCCAATATGCGGCTCTGTCAACCAAAGAGAATGGAAAGGCGATCATCTTGATGGTGTCCTCGGTCATCAACCGATCATAGATAGTGCTGCAAATCATTTCAAACTCTTGGAGGTGGAGGTGCGGCTCTTCGGTCGGCAACCCGTGAAACTTGGGTAGCAGCTGAATCGTGTGGGGCCGAAGCTCAAAATCTCCGTGAATGGGTGGAAGTCTGATCCATCGGTGAGTGAGGGATGCAGCTGGGTTATGCAGCTCCCTCATGATAGTCTGTGGCGGTCGCTCAGCGTCTGGATCGCCTCCTCCTGCATCGGGTCCTCCTCCTCCACCTCCGCCACCGCCTCCGCCCCCAGGTCGGTTCTCTCTCATATGCGCTATTTCTCTCATCAGATCACCCATGAATGTTCCCTGATCACGGATCTGTCTCTGCATAGTCTCCAGGGACACTAGCAAGGAATTGTTGATGGCCACCTGATCGATTATGAATGGAGGATGATCGTGGTCATCTGGGTGCTCGCCTCTGTCTGCCATTGCTGGATTTTCTGAAAAAGCAAAAGAGGCCATCTCAGGTGCTGTCGAATGAGCCGAACTCCGTGATGCACTGAATTCTGACACAATTGGACTGAGAGAAGGAGAATGGGAAGGGTGGTCGAGGGGGAACAGGGTGGATGTAAACTCGGGCTCGGAGAGCGGACTCTCCGAGGTATTCCTAGATGAATGAGGGGGAGTGCTGGATAGCGGTGCCGACAAGGTCGGCCTAAGAGATCTCCGTCCCATCATCTTGATTATTCGGAAAGAGCAGGGAAAATGCAAGAGAAGAAGAAGAGGAAATGAGATGCGACAAAATTTGCGCACAATTGTGCGGTGTTTTTGATCTTGACCTAAATAAATCTAGAAATCAAACACAAAGCAGGGGTGAATTCACCAACTCAACACGTGAAGCCGTGAAGGTTCGGCTTTTATCTTGTCAATTTTAGCTTGTTTTCAGGTATTTATCTTGTCACGAGTCCTTAGAACGCTACGCCTATAGGAGCGAGAGTACTGCCAGGAAAGTGTCCCCGTACTTGTCCTCCTCCTGTGTAACCTGTAACTTGCGCTTTTTGAGGTCCTTGTAACCCTTCCTGGATCCCTACTCAGCCAAAGAAAAGAGGGAGGAAGCCGATAGGCGAAACTGATACTTCGGACCTCGCTCGCAACGGAATCACCTGTGAGCGTGCAAGATCCTACTCGGACGCAGCCGGTGAGACAGACACACCCGTGAAGGCGTGGCCTAAGCTCGGTACTTCGAACAAGGTCGGTGCTCACAAAATAGTGAGTCACCAATGGCGACCAAGTCCTACTCGACTACGTACGATAGTAGCACCAATACTTCGGAAATCCAGGCGATACACAAGGCAGCCACAAGTTGGGTTTTTGGCTCTAATCCTTACGAAGCGCTCACCTCACTTGGAAGGAAACCTTCCCATGCAACCTGAATACAAGTGAGGGTATTACTCACCCCAAGCAATGAATCCAATTATAGATTTTATTTTTGGTCAAGTTTTCTTTAGCAGTCCCTTTTTTAATTTTTTTGGTGTTATCGCTTCTTTTGAGTAAATTCAAACAAGCGCCTAACGGTTTTTGTATTTTTCCTTTATCCTACTTTGTTCCAAAAACAGAGGGAGAATAGAGTCGGAAAAGCCGTGCAAGTCGACACCAAGGTGGAAATCTCACCTTTGTGCCTAGATGATGCATGCAAAGTAAGAAGACTTACAACGAATCCCAGCTCTCTCCATGCGGGATGCAAAGCAGAATTTTTAAACCTACACTACATGGCGATATGCAAGCAGAAATCGTCCTAGAACAGGCAACTGCTAGCGTGAAGAACCACAAGCTAGCTACTAACTCCTAATCCGAGTGTCCGGTCTAGGCTCACCCCTCCTCTGCTCAACACATTTGAGTTAGGAGAAAGCGCTTGTTCGGGTGTGAGGTCGCGGCGCGTGGATCGGAAGCTACTAGCCAACTGTTTAATTAGTCTAAGTCCAACAACGATCTATAGGAACATGCAAGAGTTATTAGGGTGTTTGGACCTAGGCTAATCGAATCAAGCAGGACCTAATCTAAGAGCTCAATCCACAAAAGAAAGGAAAAATGAAAACAAAACCGGAAAATGACAAGCGATGAAAACACGATCAAAACTGCGGTGAGCCCCCGGGTGAACAAACACCCGAAAATTAGGCCCGGTAGTGTCTAAGTGTCCGAGAGTCCAAGTGTACCTGTATTATTACAATTCAACAAATCACTCTCTCACAAAAATAAAATGCAAGCTAAACTACCACTCTCTCACTCCTCCTGCTCTCTCCTGCCGGCTTGGCTAGAGAATAGCCGGCTCCGCTTCCCAAGGTTGCTTCGGGTCACCTAGGCGACCCGCCTCGCTCCGCGGTCCCTTGCAAGAAGACAAAGAAGAGTGGTCAGAATACCTCAATCAAAATATATCAAAAATGTAAGAGAGATACAAATTAAAGCTATGGTAGACAATCACAAACAAACAAAATGTAAACTACTCGCTGTTGCTCCCCGGCAACGGCGCCATTTGATTTAACCGAAATTGGGCGGTCTTAAGTTCAACACAAAGCGTGAACTCAGTCGAAGTGTCAACCACACAAATCTCGATTAAAGTCAACAATTAACCCACACTAAAAATCAATAATTTAGAGATAATGTGGAGTTAAAATTTATTTTTAACTCTACATAAAAAAATGTATAGGTGCAAGTATGTAGAGAGTTCGAACACAGGGAGCAAGCAGGGTAGTTCAAAAATTGTGCTCAAGTGTGTCTATGTGATATGTCTACACTAAGCAAGCAAGCAAATAAAATTTTTGTGGGTTTTTAATTTTAATTTTTTTATTTTAATTTAATTTTTAATTTTGTATTTTGATTTTTAATTTTCTGATTTTTATAATTTTATATTTTATATTTTTCTTTTTCTTTTTCAATATTGGAAAGCAAAGACAATGTAATGAAAGACAAGGTAAAATATTTATAAAAATGTGCAAAAATAACCAAAAATTCAGAAATAAATTATTTTTGGTATTTTTAGGATTTTTTACTATTTTTGTGATTTTTGGGGATTTTTCAAGGTGTTTTTGGTATTTTTAAATACTTAAATAACTCAAAACAGTGAAACAAGGGCTGGCTGTGAATAAAATGGGATTTAAAAATAGCAACCAGTACTCAAAATTTTTCAAACTATTTTTCAAATAAAAAGAACAAAATGAGGAACAAACAGAACCTGAGTTTGTATTTTTTAGAGGTTTCCTTGATTTTATATATTTTTTTGAAGTTTTTGAGTGTTTTTAAATTTTTAGTGTTTTTCTTTTGAGATTTTTACTGATTTTTGGATTGACATTAGAATAGGATATAATAGACACTAGGTAATTTTTTTAGAATTTTTGGAGGGTTTTACTATTTTTTTGGCATTTTCTAAGCTAAACAGTACACAAAAAGCATGTTTTTGATTTTTAATAAATATAAAAATAAAATAAAATCAAAAACTGAAATGATAGCGTCAAAATATAAGTATCCAGTAGCTTAAGTTCACAATTTTAGAAATTTTGGGGTTCAAATGATGCTTCAAATAAATATGTTAAGCAGACAAAGATTAAAGGTCTGGCAGGGACCTTTTAGCAAAAAGATGAAACTAAGGGGGGCACTTCTGCAATTTTCACCAAAATTTTGAACTGAAATAAAATGTTCATGGACTGAATAACAAAACCAACAGCCGCGAGGGTAAAGTTACAAAAATCCCAAGCCCGCGTGCAAAGCACGCGCACCTGGGAAGGGCTGTTCTGCAATTTTCAAGACCTGCGGGGGGCTACGATGCAAAATATACAAAATATTTTAAGCTACCGATGAAAGTTTATAGACTAAAAGTACAAATACTAAAGATCCCAGAAGGCCCTTGCAAAATGCCCAGCGCACGTGACAAGCACGTGCGCTAAACGAGGACCTGAAAGTAAGTAAAGGATAGTACGGGGGTCCAAGTGTAATTAACACAAAACTTCCCAACAGCAGATGAATGATTCCGTACTGATTAGAAATAACAAAAGTGCGCGAGGGTCGGAGAGCAAAATACCCTCACGCTGTAGATCGGACGGCGGTGGTATCTTCACTTAACCACGTGTCAAACTAGTAGACCGCGATACCCCTTGGGCTCCGAATGGATAAGATTAGATCGCGTGGAGGGCGATCAACGGCTGGGGTTGCACGGCATCCAACGGCAGCTGCAGCTGGCGAAGAACACGGGAAGATCGACGGCTCTGGGATGCGAAGGAAGACCACCCGAAGAACTCGGGTCAACTGAGATGTAAGCTCCAAAATATTCTCATCCGGAGCCTCAGACTCCTCGCCGATGGCCTCGATAGTCTCCTGGAAGGGTCCTCTGGCGAACGATGGCTTCAAAATGGTGGAAAATCCACCGGAGTACCACCGTGACGATGACAACGGAGGAGAGCTCTAGGAGGTGCTGCCTGCTTCAAAAATGAACCCAGGAGGGGTTCTGGCGATCCTGGAACCTGCACAAAAAGGTGATATGGTCGGGGGTAAATTGCGCCGACCACGTAGCGGGGTGGAATGAAGGTGTAACGAGGCGGAGCGCGTTAAGACTGAAGGTGGCCGGAGTTGCTCCGGCGACCGATCGATTGAGCGAATCGATGGCTAAAGCGGAGACTAAAAGAGTCGGAATGAAGCTTCGGGTGTACAGGAATGAAATGCAACTAAAGTTAACGTGATTAGATGGCCCTCAAGCTCAGTTAGAGCGAGGAAGAGGGGTGCCTCGATAGGGACACCACCGGAGGTAGGAGGGGCGCCCGGACCTTGCCCAGATCGTCTCCGAGGATGCGAGCGAGGTGCTGTCACCACCAGCTCGTCAATGGTTCAGAGAGATGGAGGGTCTAGGTCAAAAATGGGGTCCAAGTTTTTGAATCAAGTCTAGGGCTGGTTTTAAGGGGTTGACGAACACGGCCCCTTGATCGAGGAAGAACAGGCGAATCGAATGCTCTCGGTTCGAGATAATCAATAGGCGTGATAGCTGGATCATGGGGGAGCAACATTGCAGAAGGGTGCGTGCCCAAACGGTGAAAGACTCGCCCGTGAAAAATCCAAGAACAAGGGCGCTCGCGACAGCCCATCAGACAAAGGCCTGGGGTCAAGGAGTTGACCCCCGGTCAACGGAAGGCGTGGCCTGATTGGGCCACGTCATCCGCAAAAAGACAAAAGATAAATAAATATATTGTAAATTAAATTAAAAACAGTAAATGATTTAATTAATTTTAGGTTATTCAATAAAAAATGTTTATTATTTTATATAATATTTTATTCCGATTTTTAATTATTTTTATGAGTTATATTTTTACAAGTTGCATTTATAACCTATATAGGTATAATACCTATGTATTTTAGTATTTTTATTTTTATTTTGTGTATTTTATTTTTAGTAACTTCATTTCTTATTTTCTAAAAATATGAAATACTTTTATACACTTAATTATATTTTTATTTTATTTTATTGAAGTATTTTGGATATTAAATAAAATGTAAGAGTGTTTTGTATAGGTATATGTATAGGCAGTATACCTATGTATTCTTTATACAAGGATTTTTATTTTGTATTTTCTTTGCATTTTATTTTAATTTTAATGCACATATATATTATAAGTAATATTTACATAATTATATAAAAATATAAACATGAATAAATAATTAAGAAAGAATAAATTGAATATTTTATTCAGTATAGGTGTACAATAGGGGTCCAAAACTCAACTTTCAAACCGTAGCTCCGCCAAATGCGAAACCACTGCCATTGGATAGATTATTTTATTCTATATATAATTAAAGGTGAGTATGCTGCATTTGGAGTTGTCAGTTGTGAGATACGGGTCTGGGAAGTTGAGATTCTGGATTCTTATTCAGACCATAACTTTTTATCTGTATATTATTTTCAGGTGAAATCAATTTTGTATTTTTATTTATTAAATTATCCACAACTTTCATGTACAAAGTTTCTTTATTTGATGTATAAAAAGTGGAACCAAAAATAGGTCCCAAAATGAATAAAGAATGAACAAAATATATAGGTATTTTATCTGTATTTCTGACCTTATCTCCCCCTACTTTATTCCTTGTCGACCTATTCATCAAGATGCCTAGGTCTCGGGGGTTTTGAGTCATAAAATATTTACAATATTTTATTCTTTTTCTTCTTTATTTATTCTA
Source organism: Ottelia alismoides (assembly GCA_037367405.1). Taxonomy (NCBI): domain Eukaryota; kingdom Viridiplantae; phylum Streptophyta; class Magnoliopsida; order Alismatales; family Hydrocharitaceae; genus Ottelia; species Ottelia alismoides. The sequence continues at coordinate 880,558 of JAZKJV010004359.1, read as the reverse complement.
TAATTTTGGCCTTAATTACAGTATTTTATACATTATCTGAGTGCACATGCATGAATGCTAAGATGCTCTATTTAAGGGTATTTGCAGGCATTTGCTAGGGTTTTTGATGCCAAAATGATAGAATAAAGATGATGAAATGTGGATTCATCAATACACAAATTCTTATGACTATGAATCTTTACTTATACGGTGTAAGTGAAATATAGCTCCCCATCTCAAAAGTAACAAAGAAAAAACCTCCCTCGACAAGGTAACTCTAGTTCCCCGATCTAGCAACTCTTTCCTCGTGGAATGGGGATACTCCCTTCTAAGTTCTAGTACAACCATCTCATGAAGAGGAGATGGAGAAAAGAATGGACTGTAATTAGTGTAGCCACCTATCCTTGGATGCATGACAATTGTAGCCAAGTCATCCATTTATAAGCTTACAAAAATTTGACTTTGAAGATCTTATTATTCTCTTTGTTTCACCTGTATATACACTCTGGCAGGCATTTTACTTTTCAATCAGGCCTACCCACTTTTGGAGATTCTGCATTTTTTTTGAAAATATATACAAGGTGTATCATGCACATAAGGAGTTTTTCTTCTTGAGATAGGAGACTATCCCTCTTTTGAAGCATTATTGCAACCCCACAACATCCTATCTTTATACCTCAATGATACTAGATCAGGTTGAGATGCACAACCCTCCCTAGAGGAAGACGAGAGGTTCCGCCTAGAAGTACTACCCTCGTATGCTACTCCAAGCCAAAAGAATCCGCCTCCTCAGTACCTCCTCCATGAAGAACTATGTGTAGAGTGCTTGTCCAAGATAAGCCATGGTTTGAAAGAAGCATATGTGTGTTGTTAAATGGTCTACTTAGACTAATCAAAGATGACATGTAAATATAGTCTTATGGACTCAAAGAATTAAGTCGCTAGGACTTGAAAAGTCTTAACTCCATTTCTTATAAGGTTCCTCTCAAATTAAGTGGATTTAGGTCCAAATAAGCTCCGTGCTTCAACTTTATTCCAGACTTAGTTTAAATGTCAATACTATCATGAAAAATGCACATGCAATGCAAGAAATATGTACAATGAAAAAAATGCAATTTTTTTGAAACAATTTTCTAATTTTGAATTTTTTAAGGATTTTAGGAAAAAGTGACACACATGTGAAAAGATTTTATTTAAAAGGAAAAATTATTAGTAAAAAATATACAAGTATATATAAGTTTTTTAATATATATATATATAATTTTGTTTTTTTCTTATACACACGTGAATTTTACGAATTTATACACATAGCCCCAAAATAATTATATCAAAAGTACGAGTTATGTCTAAAGTATATATACAATATATACGACACCCCCTGTACTTAGCTCGAACTATATCCTCATAGTGATCAGAGAGAGGCACAGGAAGACATAACTCGTGCTAAGTATAGAAAAGTGAAAAGACTCCTATGCTACAATGACTCGAAGAGAAGATGAAAAGAATAGAAGTCGATGATCCCCCTATACTTAGGATCAAGTAATCCTAAGTATAGAAGACTATACAAAAGGGGAAAACTGATGAAGAGAGTGTACAGACTCAACGGCTCGACTTGCCCCCTATACTTATGGTAGAATAGCCCTAAGTATAGAATATCAACAAGTTGGGGGACAATCGAGAGAACAGAAGAATAAAAATACAAACGAGACGATATGAACAACATCCCCCCTTACTTAGGGTAGAGTATCCCTAAGTATAGGAAATAACAGGACTGATGAACAGGATGAGTATGAATAACACAAATCATTCACCCCCTATACTTAGTATAATTCACATCCTAAGTATAGCATATATACACACATGGAAAAGGGGTGAATGATAAAACGGAAGAAGAAAGAATGAAACGAAAGGATATACTAAAGTAATGGATGTACAGAGGTCAAGAAGGTCGAAAGCGAACCTTCTTGTGGGACTGTTGAGGTATGGCCATGACAAGGTGTAGGTCGATATTGGGGTCATCATTAGTCATAAACTGATCAGGATCAACCAACAATGTATCCTCAGTAGTCTCAGAGTGTGCAGGAATGAATCAGTCAGTGGAAGTAGTATGGTCATGTCTTGCCTGGGAAGTCACACAAATATCAAAGTAAAAAGGCTCGAAATCATTATCAGAAAAAGTAAGATCAATTTCATCCCAACGAGCCTCTACTGGATCATCATCCTCATCAAAAGGTTCAGATTCCTTTATAAAAGCAATCAAATCAAATTTGGCCTTATCAGTCTCATCTAAATCAAGGTGAATAGGAATGGACTCATAAGTGAAAGTAGTTAAATCATGTCCGTCCTGTCTAGTCTCAGAGTCTGCCTTCCTCTTTAGGGTGTCTATTGTGTAAATCCCGCAGATGTCATCAATGCATCACCGCGTACAAGAAGGGGAAACTCCAAGGTCAATGCTTTTTGAGTTTTCCTCCTTGAAGAGGAATTCTTGGGTCTCATATCATCCAACATACAATAAGAATATCTGATATTTCATCAAGGTCAAAGCCCTCTGGGTTGGCTAACACGGGTACACTCTCATGGGATGTAGGTTTCTAGTTAGTAATGGGTGTAGTGATCAACACATCGCTCCCTACATAAAAATGGAAGCAAATCTCTCCTGATCCATAATCAATAATGACTCTTGCAGAGGCAAGAAAAGGTCATCCCAAGATGATTGGAGGGAGCTCCACAGGGGTGGAGGTCTCCATGGGCAATACGACAAAACTAGAAGTGAAATTCATGCCCTGAATAAGAATGACTGCGTTTTCTAGAATACCCTTTGGTCTCTTGATAGATCCATCAACAAGTTGAACTATCATCCTGGTTTTCTTAAGAGGCCTAAGATGAAGAGACTGTACCATAGAGAAGGGTATTATATTGATTGATACACCGCCGTCAAAGAGAGTGTTATCACAAGAATAGTCAGATATGGAGCAACTCACAAGAGGTGTGGTAGTGTTCCCTTTCTTAGAATGTGGACGATGAGAGATGGCGTAGGCAGTGGCCAATGTCAAGATGTGATGCTCAGATCTACTCCTCTACTTTCTTTTCTTGTGTTTAGGAGCAGATAAATGGGTCATGGCCTGGTGAAGTGGGGCTTTAATGATCTCATGAAGGGTAGCCACCACTTCAGGTTCAGTCAACATTTTTTTTGAATTTTTGGACCTCCTCCATATAAGGGAGGAGATCAAAATCAACATATACACGAGGATTGCCAAGAGAAGTATGTATAGTAGATTCCTCGGGGACAAGTGTGGGACATGCGGTGAATGACTGTGTGGAAAAATGGTTTGGCACGGGTGCCCTCTCCTCACAAAATGAATCAACAATGTGTCTCCCGATTTTTTTTTGATTTTAAAATTTTCTCATTTTTTGTATTTTGGACGATTGCAAGCTCTCATAATTATCCTCAAGTGAATCCATATCCTCAAATAGTGGAGAAACATTGTGGATCGTATTTATGTTAAATAGATTGGTAATCCTTGAATTCATATGCTCCATATCTGGTTCAGGGTCTCAAGTGTGGGCATTATGAAAGGCGACTCCAAAATCACAGGGTTAGGTGAGTGAAATGACGGTGGGTGAAGATCAATGTCCGATTCTTGAAATAATGGGTTAGGCGGATATGCACAAAAATCAAGAGGAAAGTCCTCCTTGAAAAAGGGAGGTGGACCGATTGGAGGATGCGAGGGATCCACGAAGATCGGATTGAAATCACTCCAGTTTGCCATCTCCGAAACAAAAGATGAGGATCAGGAGAACATGAGGGTCAAGTCAAAAGATGTGAAAAAGGCACAAATGTTAAGAAGGATCTAGTATGCACACAAGCAATCAAACACAAACAAACCCCCTCTTCACTAACTCAATGCATTGTGAAGACCATTCGGTCTATTATCTTGTTAATTTTTAGAGTTTGGCAAGACTACAATCTATCAGAGCGACTAGAGCGAGCTGTTAGGAACCCAATGCTCCCACGAGATTGTCCCAATCTCACAACTAGTTTTTCCCAGCATGTATGGGTGCGGACTGTTTACCGGCTACCCGATCTACCCACTATGCTAAGAAAATCCCGGACCGATTACCGGCTACCCGGTGAAGTCCTCACTGGAGAACAACTAATCACAAGACAATAGTCTGAAGAGAGTTCGGGCGTGTGATGAATCTCGTATTCATCACTCTAAGTCTCATTTATTAAGCTCAAAACCCTCAAAATCAACATCATTCTTGCATCTATTTTGCATAATTAGCATTTATGCATGATTTCATAAGAATTGCATTTTAGCACAAAAATCTGCACAAAATAAGAAGCCAAAAATCCAAGCCAAAATAACCTGTAAATAGCCTAACTTCCCTAATTTTTAACTCATTCATGCTAACTCCGAATAACTCAAAACCACTTCCATTGTGTACATATCACTAATAAGAATAAAGGAAAAATACAAAAAAATAACTAACCCAAATAAGTGGACCAAAAACCCAAACCCTAATTTCAGGATTTACGGACTAAAAGCCCCATATCTTCCTCATCCAGTGTCCATTTTTATCCTACTCACTTTTGAACTAATGTACATTCAATTACGTTCAAAACAAGACCAAGTTCAAGTGAATCACAGCTCATATGTGAAAGTTGGGTTTTGGGTCTCTTTTGTATATTGTATATTTTAGCGGTTTTTAACCTATTATTTTATATACTTATTTAACCTATTAATAAAAATCCAAAAAAATAGACTAAGATGTCTTTATTTATCTTTGATTTTACCGTAATTTTTCCGGATTTTTATCTTATTTAAAAATGATAAAAAAAATTATAAAACCCAAAATCAAGGTATTCTATGTACATAGGATACCCCCAAAATTTCACTTTTTACATTTGATCGATTTTGGTTTTGATGTCTTCATGAAAGTTGTAGATCTCATCGAGACGAGCAATTTTTGTAAAGAAAGTTTTTCGATCTGAGGTCATTTGCTATTTATTTTCGATTTTACAAGATATTTATTTTCGGAATTTTCTGGTGCTGACACGTGGCAGCACCTGGTGCCGCCACGTGTCAGCCATTTTTGGCTTTATTTAAACTCGTTTTTATTTAAAAAAATAATAATAATTAAAATAAAAACCACGCACGTGCGAGGCACGTGCCACCCAGGCACGCGTCAAGCACGTGCGCTCCTCCTGCCCGCCTCTTCCCCCTCTCTTTGACGCCACGTGGCGCAACGGGCACCATCCGATCAAACTCGATCGAACGGCGCCTGTGCGTCATCCCCCTCAGCTCCTTTCCCCTTTGGGAGCTCCGCCGCCACCGCCGCGTATCTCCGCCGCCCTCAGATTTCGCCGCATATCGCGGCTGATCGCACCTCCGCGTCGCCTTCTCGAATCTGTCTCTGATCTCCTCATATCAATCACGTGATTCACCTTCCTTCTCCGGCGACCCACCCCTGTCCTATTTAAACTTGCCACCGCCTGCTCGCCAGAGCATCCGCCGATTGCACTGTAAAGTGGGGAGCCGGCGTGACAGGCCGCTCCTCCACCTTCTCGCGGCGAGATCCGGCCCTGGTGGCCGTCGCAGCACCGCCTAGCCTCGCGTCTGCTCCAGCTCCGGTGTTCGTCTCCGTTGAGCCAACAACGACATCGTCTCCGCCACTTCGCCTCCATCTCTGTCTCGCCACTGCCGACGATCAACCACGCCACCGCTTCATCGACCTTCGAGCGCCGACGACCACCTCCCGCGCGGTGCCTTGGTCTCCGACGTCACGCCTATTCCCTCCACCATACGCCACCATCGCCACCGACTTCGCATCTGCCTCCGCTGCTCCATCTTCATTGGAAACCAACATCATCGCCAACGATCGCCGGCCCTCTTCCGCAGTCGGCGGCGCCCAGCCAATCCTCCGCCCGGCCCGGCTCCCTCCGCCGCACTCGCCCCCAGCCTCCAGGGCTGAGACCCCGCCACGTGCGTAGCACGTGGGGCGGGGGACGTCACCTGACATCAGCCCCCGGGTCACGTGCCCCGCACGTGACCGCAGGGTTATTTGCGCACATACCCCCTGGATTTCCACTGATTCACGCAGCAGCCCAGCCATTTCCAAGGGCACGAGCTTAAAACCCTAGACGAGAAGCCCCTCCTCTTGCCGGCCCCGTAAATGGCTGCTGCCGCTCCCCCATCCTCGGACTCCCCTTCGGACGGCCCCGTCCTGAACCTCCTGAGCAAGCGCCTACGCGCCCTCCGAAAGAAGCTCAACCGCGTCGTCCAGATGGAGGAGGGCGTCGCCAAGGGCAAGTCCCTTAACAAGGAGCAACAGGAGGTCCTCCGCTCCACGCCCTAGCTCCTTGCCCTCATCGACGAGTACGAACGCCTCTGCGCCCCCCTCTCCTCCGCCCTCCAGGAGGAGCTTGCCCTCCACCCCCATCCCTACCCCTCTCCGCCTCCAATTCCCGACGTGGAGACCGCCGTCGAGGACCTCCTCAAGCTCCTCTACTTCTCCGGCCTCTTTAACGTGCGATCGCTGGCGGAATACGAGACCACCATGCTCATGCGCACCCTCGAACGAGAGTGCTGCATCACGTACGACACAGTCGACGACGAGACCACCAGCCTCCTCGAGGTCTCCGACCTCAATATCATCTCCTCCCTCGGGAGTGCAATGCTCGCACGCCCCCCCGACTCTAACGCGTCTCACCGATCAGCGCTCGCTGAGTGCGTGCGCCACGCTTGCCTCTGGCTCGCGGCATCCGATGAGCCCGTGCTGCCCGGATCCACATTGAGCTATGCGGCATTGAGAGAGAGGCTGAATAGGATCTGGGCGTCGAATTACTCGACGGCGACACCCGAGATCAAGCCGTCCATCGACCTGGCGGCGGAGGTGGGGAAGTACACCGTGGGGCAGGCTCAGAGGGCTGAGTCTTCAGCAGGAACAGTCGAGGGGGCATACTCGGAGTCCGATGAGCTGGTGGAAGTGGAACATGAGACAAAGGATAATGATTTGGGAGACAAGGAGAACGAAGAAACTGGAGCTAATGAGGCTAGTCAGATCGAAGAATCCATTGAACCTAATGGTTCTGATGATCAGGAGCCCTCCAGAGATGCTTCTGTCCTTCCGGATCTTGACAAACTCCATGTTGATGACCCTGAGGAACTGAACTATAGGGAGGGAGAGTCTGAACATCACTATGTGAATCGGAGGCCATATGCAAACCAGCGTGGCATCCGAGGCGGTGGTCGAAGGGGCTATGGCAATGGCTGTGGTGGCCATGGCAGCAGAGGTGGCAGAGGGTATCCGAATGGACGAAACCAGTATTATGACCCTGGCTATCATCCGAGTAACTACTATGCACCCAGGGGAAGGAATGGAAGGGGCGGTGGCCCATACAACCACGTGGCACCCAATCACGGTGGCCATTCTCCCAGCATTGAGATGAGTGCTGGTTAGCGATTTATATATAAATTGTAGGTAGTTTAGGTAGGTTTCTGGAGGTAATCTATTATAGGAACTCCCTAGCTTGTTTGAAACCTGTCTGCATTCCATGGAAGTTGCCGCATAGTCCCGTAAGTAACAATTTGTTGCTTTGCATTTGCGAGGGAGTTTGACTTATTTTGCACAGGACCTTGCATGGGGAGAGGCCAGATAAATTCAATGGCTGGCAGTGTAGTGCAACAGATTTTGGGTGTTCTTTGTTAGCTCTACTTGTTGGCTCTAATCATTGTTTTTGGTTGCAATATGCACTTATTGCATCATACATGCTTTGGATGTCATTTTTAACTCTGATTGGGTCATTGACCTGCTTAAAAAAAAGGCTTCTTATTCATTTTTTGCAAAAAAAAAACAAAAACACACAAAAATCCTTTGCATTAAAAAGAAAAAAATGTGTCTGCATTTCACACACCTGCACTTCATCCAAGCATCGCATTTACATATGTGAAAAGTCTTTGGGTTCTGAACCGAGTTATGAGCTGAAACCGAGAGTGGTCTGGACTTGACCTTAATCCACCTAATTTTCAGAGGAACTTCACCGAGAAATAGGATTTTAGAGTCTTCAGGTCTTTGAATTAATTCTTTGAGTTCCACATGACAATGTACATCGTTTGACTCTTAGTGTCTAACCTGGTCTCTTCATTCTGGGTACAACTCTGGAATAAGGAATTAATTTGTACTCTCGCACTATGCACTTAGCTCAACTCAGACGGGATGTTGGAAGACTGTGTGAGTTTCTTTTCTGGTAGCGTGGAAATCTAAAGACCGGAGTACGGGTTGAAATAAAGCTTCGGAAAAGGGATGGACGGCTGGGCACAATTTTTCTAAGACCCCAAAAAATGTACGGAAACAAAAGATTCTATATCCGTAGGGGCACAACAAGATCCAAGCAGAACCACCAAAAATTCCAAATACAAAGAAGCAACTACCAAATAAAATCTGACCAAAAAGGTCCAAGCTTCAAGGAACCTGCAGATCTTGGTGGAGACTCGGCTACACTGGCCATCTTCACAAGGAGAGGTGACTACACCGGCCACCCTCCAGTTCTTTTCTCATTCTTCTATCTTCTCCCCCCAATTCGATTGTGAACACAGCGCGACAGACCTTAGAAGGAAATACCTGACTCCCCGAGGACGAGTTATTGGAGAGGAGGCTTGTGCGGTAGTCCGGCATTCTGGGTGGGAAGAGATAAAATATTTCACACACAAGAGTCGGTTATTCAATGTTCATAGGGTATACTTTGAGAAGAGGATTGATCTAAGATGACTTCTGAGCCGAAACTGTAGCAATGATGTGTAGAACTTGAGGGCTGTTGATTTTAAAATTCTAAGTCTCACAGAAGTTCCGATACACAAATAATCCAAAGGTTGAGTTTAGGTTCACTTTCACCTTCAGCTCATGGTCTTGGTATGGAACCCAATCTCATTTCACCTCATGACATTTCTTTTTGATACTCAGGGACGAGCATGGTTTAAGTATAGGGGGATGATGAATCTCGTATTCATCACTCTAAATCTCATTTATTAAGCTCAAAACCCTCAAAATCAACAGCATTCTTGCATCTATTTTGCATAATTAGCATTCATGCATGTTTCCATAATAATGGCATTTTAGCACAAAAATCTGCATAAAATAAGAAGCCAAAAATCCAAGCCAAAATGACCTGTAAATAGCCTAACTTCCCACATTTTTAACTCATTCATGCTAACTCCGAATGACTCAAAACCACTTCCACTGTGTACATATCACTAACATGAATAAAGGAAAAATACAAAAAAATAACTAACCCAAATAAACGGACCAAAAACCCAAACCCTAATTTCAGGATTTTCGGACTAAAAGCCATATATCTTCCCCATCCAATGTCTGATTTAATCCTACTCACTTTTGAACTAATGTACATTCAATTACCTTCAAAACGAGACCAAGTTCAAGTGAATCGGAGCTCATATGTGAAAGTTGGGTTTTGGGCCTCTTTTGTATATTGTATATTTTAGCTATTTTTGACCTAATATTTTCTGTACATATTTTATCAATTAATAAAAATCCAAAAAAATTAGATTAAGGTGTCTTTATTTATCTTTGATTTTGCCGTAATTTTTCCGAATTTTTATAAAATGACATAAAAATTATAAAACCCAAAAATCAAGGTATTCTATGTACATAGGATACCCCAAAACTTCACTTTGTGCAAATGATCGATTTTGGTTTTGATGTCTTCATGAAAGTTGTAGATCTCATTGAGACGAGCAACTTTCGTGAAGAAATGTTTTTGATCCGAGGTCGTTTACTATTTTTTATTGATTTTATAAAATGTTTTATATTCGAATTTTGTGGTGCTGACACGTGGCAGCACCTGGTGCCGCCACGTGTCAGCCTTTTTTGGCTTTATTTAAACTCGTTTTTATTAATATATATATATATATATATATATATATATATAATATAAATGCGAAGCACGTGCATCGCACGTGCCTCCCAGGCACGCGCCACGCACGTGTCTCGCCTGCCCCTCTCTCTTCCGCCACATGGCATGCTGATGGCCATCCGATCTCGGCCGATCGGACGGCCACTGTGCTTCTTCTCCAAAGCGCCTCCCCCTTTCGAAAGCAGCCACCGATCGCCGCGAATCGCCCCCGTGATTTCCGCCGCGATTCGCGGCCCTCTCCGATCATCCCCGATCCCCAATCTCGCATCGTCAAATCCATCGCCGATCCCCCAACTCGCCCCCGATCTCCTTCCATCTCCGGCACCATCCGACCCCCCTATTTAAAGAACCGCCCCTCCGTCTTCATCGACATCCGCCGTTCAATCTCCAAGATCTCCCTCTCCGGTAGTGACAGTCCGGCGAGCCCCCCTCCATCGGCGTGATCCGAGGTCGGCAGACTTCGTCATAGCAAGCTTCCATCGCCGCTGCTTCAGCTCCGGCGTGCACCGCCGTCGAGTCCCCATTTCAGCTTCGCCGACGACCTCCACCTACTTCAGCCACCGCCACCGGCCTCTGCAGCACCGGCCGTACTCTACCTCGACGTCCCTCGGCCGTTTGTCGGCCACCCGCTTCGACTTCATCAAGCATCACCACCACCGCCGGGTCCCCTTCGCCAGCCACTCAGTCATCGACCATCACCAACTCCTCCGTCGCCGCTGCTGCGCCCTCGACGCCCCACGGCCGTGTGTCGGCCAACGCCTCCTCCGCCTGGGCGAACCACCGCCCTCCGCCCCAGCACCGGGAGCCAGACCCGAGGCCCCTGCCTCACGTGCTCAGCACGTGGTGGGGGGACGTCACCTGACATCAGCCCCCGGGTCACGTGCCCCGCACGTGACCGCGAGGTTATTTGCAACCACCCCCTGGTTCCGCATATTCGCGCCTCAGCCACCGCCATCCAGAGGACACGTGCTGGGCACATGCCTCTCTGGACATTTTGCACAGTCACCCCCGAGGCTATTGGTAATTACATATACGTCCTTGTTCTGCATTATTTCTTTATTTATTTTGCATAAGTACCCCTGTGTTCCCCCGTATTTGTGGATCTTCTCTTTACATTATTTAATTAATCTAAAATCAGCATGATGTTCATTGAATAATTCTCTTCATTTTGACATATTGTGGACTTTTTTATGATTGATGGTTGATTAATAAATAATTGTGTGGTGAAAATTTATATATTTTTCCCATCTTGCGCTCTTAAATTCATATCTAATTAATCATTGCTCTAAAAATCCTCGAAAAATCACCCATTGTCAAGTTAATTGTTCTTAACATCATGCCCAAAAAGAATTGAATTTGCATGCATAGTTTGCTCTATAAAAATTATTTTGCATCTTTTGGTATTTAATTTTTAGTAGGTATTAAACCCTACATTTTTTAGGTTTAGGATTTTTCTGAGATTCATCATATAGTGATAGATCTTAGATAATTTTATTTCTTGAAAATAAGTAGGTTTAATATTTATTATAATTAAATATTAAAATTCATTCTGTTTGCATTTAAAAATCCATAAAAAATTCATATTGCATCGAAAAATTCCAAAAAAATTACAGTGCATACATTTCATCATATTTTACATCTTGGCCAAGTTTCATATTTTTCGGACTTCGTTTGGACTTAATTCACATTTTAATCCCTAAAATAGGCCGAATTTGCATGTGCACCCCTAATACATTGAAAAATTCCAAAAAAGACCGCCTCGAAAACCGAACACGAACTTTGATAGACTTAATTCTAGGTTGTTCCTTTGCCTCCTTGTGATCGACCTTGGGACTTACCCAAGTAAAACAAACATAAAACCACGAGAGTAAAAATTGAATAACTGATTTGTGGTATTTTCTTGATCGTTTCCGATTGCCGCCTACAACGCACGACACGATAAAAACAACTTTTTAAAACCGGCATTTTCGGACTCGTCAGCGTGGTTCTATCCTAGTGTGTGTGTCGCTCTCTCTGCAGATTATCAAACAAGGTGGGGGTTACTCTCCCCAAAACAATGATTTTTCCTTACGTTTATTGTAGGGTTGAGTTTTTTTAGCAGTCCCGAATTTTAGGCAGTTATTACTTGGTTTGAATATTTTTCAATAAATCGCCTACTGAGTGTCCAATTTCCTTTTTAACTTATGTGGGTGAAAACAAGGAAGGAGATTGGAAATGCCAATGCGTGATTACACACAATGATGCATGCAGGGGTTAGAGATGCGTACCTTGTCGCAAGCACTCTATGTGCAGGGTGATCCACGCAGAATTTAAATACAAAAAATAAAACTAACCTATATGACGCACATGAAACGTCCTAACAATAACTTCTATTAGCGGGCAAGATCATGTTAATTTGACTAAGTCCATATTATGCTCTACCCTATACGTACAGAAATTCTTGTTTAGGGCTTTGGACCTAATTAATTACCTGGCTCAAGCAAACTAATTAAAGACATCAATAGTTGGATCACAAAATCTACGTGAAATAAATTAAAAAAAGCAATAAAAACAAAAACCGGTGAGGTCCCCCAAGTGCACCGACACTTGGCGAAACATACCCTGCAAAACACAGTTTATAGTGTCCTTTTACAAATGTTTGAACAAAAATTAATACAAGAAAATTTCTGCGAGTTTTTTCGATCTCCTAATTTCTTCTCCTCTTCTCATGCTCTCTTGCAGCTCGATGAAGAATCAAGTCACCTCCGCTTCGCTCGGGTGTGCCTGCTCTCCTAAGAAAATTGCCCTCGCTCGTTGGGCCCTCGTAAGAAAGAGGAAATAGAAAATATGTAAGAGACACAAGTATATGAAAATATGAGCAAAATTGAATAAATTAAATATAGTGAATATGAACAATGAATAAATGTCGAAAAATATAGACAAAATGTACAACCAAGAATAAAAGAATAAAAGAGAAACTTAACTACCCTCGCCGTGCCTCCCCGGCGACGACGCCATTTTGTTGGCACATGATCTTCGGGTTTTGAATTATTGATATGAAATAAAAGTATGCAATTGTCATTGCAACCCAAATAACCCCGCAACAAACAAAAATTATTACTTTTTTTATTTTCTCAAATCCAAATAATTACAGAAAAATGTAGCTAGAGAAATTTTTACTACTTAATTTACCTGTATAGCAAAAAGATCGAACTCAGGGAGGCTATAATTCCCGAGGGTTATTCTATCCAATGAAATAAATCAATGAAAGAATGAAGGAATCCCAATGTACATTACTTTTGGTTTTTTACAAGATATTTTTGTCTTTTTATTTTTTTATTTTTTTATTTCTATTTTTTTATTTTCTTATATTAAAATTTTTAATGATTTTGATTTTTGCAATTTTTTATTTTCAAAAATAAGGAACAATATGCACAAGAGAAGAAATACGTGCACCACACTCTTTTTGTATTTTTCAATTATATCAAAAATTATCATAAAAATAAAGAGAAAATATTTATGGGTTTTAAAGGCTTTAAAATGTTTTTGGGATTTTTTGTAGAATTTTCAGATGTTTCTATTTGTTTCTAAAAATCAAACTGGTAAAAGTGATAAACACTACCCAGTCTGGAGTAATTTGCAACTTAAAAATATTTTAAATGTCCAAAACTCCTATAGACTATTTTTATGCTAAAATATAGGAAAAAATCTACAAAGAGGAAGTGAAATCACGATTTTTGGATTTTTGTAGAATGTTTTGTGGATTTTCTAAGCTTTGTTATTTTTCAATTTTTTTGGGTTTTGGAAAGAATTAATGCATGAAAATTGGATAGGAATTAAAAGACAATAAAATAAAACTAATATATTTTTTTGGAATTTTTGGAGTGATATTCAAATTTTATAATTTTTGAATTTCAGGAAGAGAAAATGACAATATTTTTGATTTTTTAATAAAATCAAATAGAATTAAAATACAATGAAAATTTTATACAATGACAAGACACACAACATGAGCATAATTTGTTTTTTCCAGAATTAATAGAGCATAACTGCTATTTATTTCAATAAAGAAAACATGTAATTTTTTTAAGTCTGGAAATGAGGGACTGAAAGGCAATTATTCAATATTTTTTCATCAAAAAATAACAACAATATAAAAGCAGGATGAAAATCGCAATTTACCCAAGAAACACGTGCGCGACACATGTTGAATCTGGCGGCGACTCCTTTTGTAGTTCTCAGAAATTCAAGGAAGTCCGATGCAATTTTCCTAAAGATTTTTATCCCTAGGGTTCCTGTCGTTTCCAAGCAAGGGGAAAGGCCAAGCGATTGCGCCGCCTTCCCTTATTCATTGTTCATTCTCACGCAGGGGCGACGAATGCAAGGGCTATCGCCGTTTCACGAGCGGGCGTCAGAGTAGCTCCACCCCAGACAGAGACGATGGAGGCAGAAGGTTGCGCGGTGGAGGGAGAAGGTCTTTGACGGGCGGCACCTGCGCGGTGGAAGGAGGTGGTTCGCGCACAGAGGCGCACACAGAGTGGCTGGCAGAGCACGGACTCGGTGGCAGAGGGCGCGTCTGCTCTGTGCGTGCGTAGATGGGTGGCGCCTGCACGGTGGACGGAGGTGGTTCACGGGGCGGAGGCGCGCGCAATGGGGCTGGCGGATTGCGGTTGCGCGGCCTCGCGGTGGGTAGTGCGGCCGCACTGGAGGGTGGCGCTGGTGTGGCGGTTGAGCTCGTGCGGGGGCGCGACTGCATGCAGATCTGGAGGTGGAGCGGCTCAGGCGGAGAAGGTGGTCATAGGCATGGACGACGGTGCGCGTCAATGAGCGACGATGGGGGGTGGCGACCCTGCCGCCAATTTACCTGAAGGAGATGTATTGATAAAAATTGTATATTTTTTATATTTTTTATTTTTTTATTTTATCTTGCAAAACAAATGTTAGATAGAGAACATATTTTTTTTATTAATTCTACGAAATAAACGAGGACTCAAGCACGACACATCGGCTCGACTTATTTAAATAAAAAAATTTGAAATAGATGTGAATTTGGATCCAATGAAAAATGGAAGGATAGATCCGGTTCTCCGGCCACCGTACGTGGCCAGAATTGAGAGATTGTATGAGTTAGAACGAGAACGTGTCTGGATCGAGAAAATGAGATGAAAAATCGAATTCGAGGGTGGATTAAATTGTGATGAAAAATGATTAGCAACTAAGACAAAAAATATAAAAATATGACAACTAAATAAGAATGCAAAAATAAACTACGATTAATCACAGATTAAAAACACGAAAAAAATAAAAAAATGGATCTCACCTTAAAGTGGATGAATACCGTAATTGCCTTGACGAGTGTCGCCTCATTATCACTGGATGAGTCGGAGTCTGGGTTCCCTTCTTCTACAAGATGGCTCTCAGAAAAACTAGGCTCCTCTCCAAAAGATAGATCAAGAGGAAATGAGGGAGGAGGAGCTCAACAAAAAGGAGAAAAAAATCAAAAAAGGAAATAATTACAAATAAGGAATGTGTTTAGCGGTTAAATAAATAAATAAATAACATTAAAATGAATTTTGTAATTAAATAAAATATTTAAATTAATTAATTTACAAAAATTAATTAGCCACCTTAATGGTGGTTATTTAAGGTATAAAATCAAATCATATATACTTGGTATGTTTTCAAATAAAATAAATTAATAATAAATAAATAAATCAATCAAAATTTCGTAATTATATTAATTTAATTAATTAATGCTAGATAATTTTTTTGTGATTTTTATATAAGGAGGTTAATTTTATACATATCATATATACATAATGCACATTATACATAGATACAAATAAGGAAATAATTTTATACAAAATTTTTTTATTTACATTAAATTACAATAAAAAATATTTATAATTATAAAAAATGCAATATGTACAAAAAAATAAAAAAATAAAAAATACAATAAAAAATGGTAAAATTGCACAAACCACCCCAGAAAACTGATTTTTAACCATAACTCCAAAAACTATGAAATCATAACCATTTTAAAGATAATTTAATTTATAATACAATGGAAGTGAGTTTGATTTAATTCGAGTTCATATAAAGCTAGAATCGGTCTTTCAACTATCGCTTTACGGCTTTTTCCAAGTGTGGTTACTTTTAATTTGTATATGATTTTATTTTGTAATTATTTTTATTATTTACAAAACAATTATATTTACAATTTTTGTTTAGAAAATTATTTTATTTGAGGTCAATTTCTAGACAAATAAAATAGTGTAAGTTTTATACAAGTATACACAAAATAAATGAGAAGTATTTACAACCCATATTTTTTTGAATTTTCTGTTAAGGACCCTATCTCCCCCTACTTTATTCCTAGTCGATTAGGTCAAGTCTTGACCTTCTCTCGCGATTTGAGTCGGCCTTTATCTATTACATATATACAATCTTTTTTCTTTTCTTTATTTTTCCTTTATTTATTTATTTATTTTAGGTTATAATAATAATTAATATACAATATTTACAAATAGATACAAGTTAGTAAGATTATGGACTTAGTATTATATACATGTGTTCTATAAGGGATTTTAAGCTAAAATAATGAATAAAGATGATGAAATGCAGATTCATCAGCCCACTAATCCGTGTTTGATATTTTTTTAGACTGAGCCGTCGTGCTCGATTCAGTATCTATCTATTTTTCATTACATGTACATGATTTTCAAAAAAATAAAAATAAAAAAAGAAAGCTTATGTTCAAAAACAAAAAAAATACAAAAAAAGGACGGCAACCCCTCTCTGCCTCCCCCCCAGCCGCACATCCACTGATGTGCCATCCTCCTGACCACCGTGAGGAACGGCGCTGCGTCGCAGCCTCGAGAATCCTTCAGCACCAACATCCATCTGAAGCAGCGCCCACCACCCTCACCCCTTCCACCGATGAACGGAGCGTTTGTGTCGCCACCTCCTTCTCTCTGCTCCAGCCTCCAAGTTCCCCTTCCATCACCACCGCCCGCCAGCACGCACCACCGCAGGTCCACTAGCCTCCTGGCCAGACCTTCCCACCGTGCTCCTGCTGCCGTCGACCTCTGTAGGAGCAGAACGACCTCCATCATCGCATTCTACCGCCAAGCCACCGACCTGATCTCCTCCGTGCAAAGAGCGAGCAAACACCGCATCGCCGCCGTTCACCAGCCGCGCGACGACACCTCTCTTCCTAGGGCCCCCCCTTGTTTTTTGCTTGGAAACGAAAGAAAGAAGAGAAACCTAGGGGGGAAAATAAAATAATTTCAGCAAATATCAGATAAACCCTTAATAGTTCTTTAAATTACAAAGAAGCCCCTGCCAGAGCTAGAGCCAGTCATGCTCATCGCACGCCCATCATTGAGCAAATTGCGATTTTCTCTACAAGATTATTTTTTGTTAATTTCTGATGCACAAACTTTAAATTCTTGCAATTCAGTCCTTTAATTATATACTTAAAATTGCATGTTTCCTTATTGAAATAAATACTTTTGTTGGTAAATAAATTTTGCAAAAATCATATTATGTTTCTAATGTGTTCCTCTTCATTGTTAAAAAATTTCATTGCATTTTATTATCATTTAATATTATTAAAAAATAAAAATTGTCGTATTTTTTCCCTATTTAATATTTAAAAAATCATTAAAATTCAATATTGCATCAAAAATTCCAAAAAATTAGTTTTTTTAGTTTTTCATTTCCTTTTTTACAGATAATTTTCTTTAGTTTTCTTAATTTTTGCATTTATTTGGTATTTTGAAATTGAAAAATAATCCTATTTGCTCACTGTTTGCATTTCCCTTGTTTATTTTTATTTTAAAATCCTAAAAAATCTAAAAATCTCTAAAAAAATACAAAAATCATAAAAAATAATAAAAAAATACAAAATGATTTTATTTGGACATTTTTGAGTATTTTTATCATATTTTAAAATCTAAAAAAATTGCATCTCTTTTGTATAAAGTTGTTTTGAAAATATTATTTTTGAAAATAAAAAAATTTGCAATACTAAAAATCATTAAAAATTTGAAAATCAGAAAAATGAAAAAATAGAAATAGAAAAAATTTAAAAAAATTAAAAAGATAAAAATTTCACAAAAAACAAGATAGTTAGCATTTGAGAATCCCTTTTTTCTTTTAATTGATTTGTTTTCGATTATTTGAATAACCCTCAGGAATTGTAGCCTCACTGAGTTTGATCCTGTTAGCTATACAGGTAAATTAAATAACAAAATTCTCTTGCTACATTTTTTTGTAATTAATTGAACTTGAGAAGAAAAAATAATTTTTTTGTTGCATGATTATTTGGGTCAACGACACTTTTATTTCATATCTGATTTAAAAATCTCAAAAATCTCATTCAACAATATGGTACGTACCTATCAAAAGGGATAACACCTCAAAGAGTTGAGGAAGTGAATGCTAAAACTTCTTGCCCTTGTGCATCAGTTTTGAGAAGCCTGGTGTATGCTAGATATGTACAAAAGTTAGATACCTACCATACAATGGGAGTAGTAAAATGTTACTAATCTTACTATGGAGATAAAATGCTTGATTGTAGTAATAAAAACACCTTCAAAGAGGACAAGACTTTTGAGATAGTGGTCTCAAAGTCTAATCTTTAAGAACTTAAGACTTTATAGAAAGTGATCTAAAAGGTCTTTACTGCAAATGCCTTATAAAGCATAAGAGTGGGTCTTAGTCTTAGGAGATAGAGATCTCCAAAAATAAGGATATTCTGATAAGGATAATAGAAATCACATACTGGTTATAATTATTGAGTTGCAGTGTCAAGAACACTATACCTGCTTTAATAAAATTGAGTATTTGTTGCATAAGATGCAACATTCGCATTGGATGCGAGTACTACTACTAGGAGATATACAAGTACCATAAAAGGACTTGGCGCAGTCTCTCAGGAACAAAGTGACTAGTCAGCTTACCTAGATATTTTTCTAAATAGCTTATGATTAGCACATGAGTGTGGGTTTAAAGATTAGACCGTTAATGACTCTTTGGGCTAGTGGGAGATTGTTGGACATGCAAGCCCACTACGATCCATTATGTAATAAATGTTATTACAAATCATTCCCTGATCTGAAATGAAGAATAATTAATTTGCATAATAGGTCCCTTAGTACAATTAAGGCTATTACCATGGCCATCTTAATGATTATACAGTTGTCGATTTAATTGTTGAATCACAGAGGCCAGTGCTTGGATGATATCTAAAGAGTTAGATTGAGGATTCATCAAGCACCTTCAAATGATTATTAAGAGATGATCTCCATCCTGAGTAGGAGATGGCAATCCTTTCCCTTTTGGCTGATATCTGACCGATCTCTTGATGCAGTCCTCTGCATAGGATAGAGATTCAGAGGTGTCAGATAAGTTAAGTCAAAGAGTTGACTTAGCGAGATCGAGATAACCAAGGCCTATGTCGTAGCCTATTACCACATAGGCATGTATCCTCTGATCAGAGACAGATGTATTGCTATATGTCTAAATGTGCATATTTGGCAGACCGATAGGCTAATGGCCTAATCAAGGTCTATACACCGGCGAGCTAGTGTGCATACAAGGGCATATGAGTAATACGATCTCTCAAAGGGATCATACATGTTCACTTGTGAATAGAAAGAGATGAGATCAGTCATGATATATTGGGATCGATCAAATTCCATGCATGGTCGTCTTGCTTTGGAAGTATGGCAAGAATTTATAGGTATGATATGTGCTTTTGGAAAGCATATGATCGACAAAGACTCCCAATGACCTAATGAGAAACTTAATGATAAACCCTCAAGGAGATAGTATAAGAGGAAATCTAAAACTTCGTGTTTATTCTAGGTCTTCCAGTATGAAGGATGTACATGTATTAAGAATACCTGAGGGTGATGTGATCATAAACAATTGTATAAACATGACGCTTCCATTCTGAGGGAGTGATGAAGCAGGTCTGGATTTTAGTAACTCCTCTTATTAGAGTAGTGATCTGATCTTAGTACAAATGTTGGACATTAATATGAATGTGATTCAGATGCAATGAGAAGATTAGATCTACGGCCTTGATTTTATTAAGCATCTATGAGAGGTCCCTGAGATTGAGATTTGAGATGTGATCTCATTATCCAAGTCACTATACATGGAATGTACAATCGCCCTATCCTTATCTCCAAGTATCCGTGGAGAAAGTGCATTATTCTTGAAAGAGTTCAAAAACAATTCCAATGATGAATTATGTATCCATGCATTAAGGAAATGATAGTTAAATGTGATTTAATTATCATGAATAATGTGAATAAGATTTGTATTATTTACCTGCATGAGAATGATGATCCAAGATAATTAAATATGATTTAATTTACAAGGATATGAGTAATGTGATAACACTATCCATATTATTTATATATATATTATAAATGTGATCTATAATATATTAGAGAGAGCTAATTGTAAATAGTATCTGCGAATTAATTGCTTATGTGAATTGGATTCACATTAGATAATTAATTGAAAATACTATTTACATGTTATTTTGGGTATAATAATATTATTCATATTTTTTCAATGGCATGATTGTAATATTCACAAATTAATTTGGAATTACTTTTGTGAATATATTTGTAATAAAATTTGTTGCAAATATATATAGTATACGTGATATAAAATACCACATAAATAAAAAAGGATGATTCAACTTCCATATATGGAGGGTGGACGACCACCTTTGACTTGATCAAGAGTGGTCGTTCCCCCTATATTTAGAATGTAGACTCATTCTTTGTCCTCTTATCCAAATTGATTAAATTAAATTTTATTGATGATAATTCAATATATATATATATATATTTAATTTAAATTAATTATTTTTGTATTTTTATACAATAAAGTCATGTCCACTGAATATAAACACAAATCAATCTCAACCATTAATTTTGTGTTTCACATGGATTGTGATCCATATACTCTCAAAATACTATATAAGAAGAGGTATCCCTAGCTCTTCTTTTTACAACAACAATTAATAGTCTCTCTCTCTCATATTATCAAACACACTCTTCATAAAGAGTGGTCATCCACCTCTTGCCTTAAAGAAGATTGCCACCATCACCACGTCGTTGTGCTGCTGCTTTGACCGCTCGTGGATCTCCGTCTCCTTCGGTGCACTTTGCTCGTGAATACGATGTCGGATCTTGTGTGACGAGGTCAGGAGATTCTCCACTTGGATTATCAACTTGGATTGCGAGGTGCATGTGTTTCATCAATGCGCTCGCAAGCATCTCCTCCGTTGGATCGTACTTGAGACATGAGGTCTCATACTTTAGAGACACTATCAAAACCACACTTCAAGAGGTATTCTGATATATACTTCATGGTTTAGATGAAATGATCTGAGAATTGTTTTTGGATCATTTGCTTTCATCATTTAAAAAATTTTAAATTCCACTCCACCAAGCAACTAGTGCAACTAGTCTCTCCTGATTGCATATGATGCGATCTTCACGCTTCCGTGATGCGCTTAAGGTTTTATCCATAAACTTCATAGGGTCCATACACAACACTTGTATATGAAGTCTACTTTAGACATTATTGATAACATCCATCTCTCCATGTCATGATCCTCAGAAACTTCATCATATGAAGTCAGATCGTTGTCATACTTATTTGACACATGGAATCCATACCTCTCAAACTAATTTGAAGAGGTATGAGTGTTTCATGTTTAATTGTCCTTTTAGTTCCGATTTCAGGAGCCTCATTATCTTCTCAAGATTCAATGAGTTCCTTTACTTTATTTTCATCTTGATTCTCAAGTAAGTCATCACCTAAGAATCATATCCTTAGAGATGAAATCTTGTAAGAATCTCAAGCTCATAAAGTAGGTATCCTATGCCATCCTTTATATTTCTAATGAAGTAGCACTCTCTCATGCTAGATTCTGGCCTATTTGTCTCCATGACATGGTTATGGACCAAGCAACCCTAAATCCTCAAGTGTCCAACAATAGGCTAGGTTCCAAACTACAACTCATGATGGTTTTCGGGTTTGGATTTGCAAGGAATCTTATTAAGGATATATATTGTAGTCTCTACTACATATATATTCAGAAAATAAGAGGTAGTTATGCTAATATTTATCATTGATCATATCATATCATACACGATCCGATTGCATCTCCCTACAATTCTATTGACTTTAGGTGTATTAGGAGGAGTGAGACATGAATGATATTCCGTTCTCCATAAGGTATTCCTTGAATTCATCTAATAGATGCTTTCTACCTTGGTTAGATCAAATATATTTCATCTTACTTCAAACTTTGGTTTTAAACCAAAACTGTGAAATCTTTAAACACATCAAAGGTTTCTAAGGTGAAGGGAAGAAATCTCATATCACAAATATTCATCGAATGATATCACATATCATCAATGTTTATTATTATACAGATATTACACATACATAAATATGTATGAGATCTTGAATAACTTGGCATCTTACACCATTCTCAGAGAAGGGTGCATTGGATATTTTACTTTAATTCACAAGTATATAAGATTTGAAATTCAGACAGTCTAAAGTTTCATCTCTTACTAGTCTATTGATCTCATCAATAGACATATGTCTACGGCTTGATGCTAGATCATTATCAAATGATCTTCATCCTCCTTTTGATCTTTAATGTTTAATTTCAATATTTAGAAATGTTAATGAACCATTCGTTAATTTTCTAATTTAGTAGAGTCCTCTATATGTTAGATTACTATCTGGAATATATCCATGATAACTCTTAATGACATGTCTATTCCAGAATGCATATTTATTTCAAACATTTATAAATAAACAATGATTGTATTATAATATCTAGGTCATATAGACATTCTCTAAGACAAAGGGCTCTCCCACTGAAAATATGTAGTCTATCTATCTAATGGAGATTGTTGCAATAATTGCATCAACATCCATGTGGATGACTATTAAACCTTAAGATCAAATTTTCTAGTCTTCCCAAAGAGATGCCACCAATTGCCAGTGTTATTAGAAGAATGAGATGCAATTATTAGACTTTGATCTTATCTAATAAGCAAGTCAATTTCAATGATTATAAGTAGATTTATAATATGTCTGTGCACTATCAGAGTACTTCTCCAAGGATCCTAGATAGTCTAAATAATCATACTATCAATACATCGACTTGTTGCAATATTGGCATTCATCCGACTCTTTGGATGTCATATGTATGGAAGTCACAGAAGTACAATCAACTCTTTGACTTTCCTTCTTATATGGGTCAAACCCATGCTTCCACTTTGCTTCCTTCATCTATAAACAACCATTACTTAAGACAAAGGATCTCTTATGTTGAATTCAAAAGATTCAATATAAGAATATTTGAAGATTTATATATGCTTAATTTAATTTATACAATTTGAGTTTTATGAAGCTCCATGGATGACTAGAATATAGATAATAGAATGATGACACTCATCATATCTACATCGATCTTAACTAAAGGAGACTTTGGTTTAGGCATAGACTCAAACATTTTGAGTACACCTCCTCTTATCGAGCCACCATTCTACATAATGCTGTGAACCATATCATTCATGATTAAATGTCGAGAGCATATATGTATTCCAAAACATCTTCTTAGGTTTTTATAAGGATTTTCTATAATTACGATCATCATCGACATGATATTTCCAAAGCATGTTCAATGTGAAATCAAGACTATAGAGATATACAAACCCAAGGTTGTTGTACTATTGTATATTTAATTATCATTCCCCATTATTATGAGGAAATTTACACATTGCAACCACATACATTATGTGTCCAACTACAAGTACAATATCCTGATCATGAATCCAATTCATGATAAATTATTATTTATTATTGAGTATAATTTTGAGTGGATTTAATGTAGGTTATCTGAAATAAGATAGTTTGTATAAATACATATTTTACTTTGATTAAATATTTTATATCTAAGTTGTATTGCCTTGTCAAGTCTGAAAGTTCATTCCCTTATTCACTTTCAAAGTAAGAGATATACTTACCATAATGTCTCAAGCAAGATCTAGGATCTCTTTCTTACCTTTGTTAAACCACAATAATAAGAGAACCTATAACTCAGATAAAAAGAAGCGGGAACTCATTCCTCCTTACGAGTCCAACTTGCATTACCCAATTTGATCTTTAACACCTAGGCCCACCACCCCTAAGGCGATGTTGACCCGTCGTTAATTGGACCAACCGTCAACATGAATAACACTTGTTATGCACAATCCAATATCACCCCAATAATATGAGGATCTGATATTGGGGTCACTACGCATACGACCTTACTCTTTTGAGAACCAAAGAACCCAATCCATGTGTGCTTGTATGTAGGAGCTGTCACTTTGGACATGCGTCTCCTACTTACAATCCATGGTGACGGAACCCTTCACCTTGATGGGGGACCATGGATGTCACTTATGTGAACTTCCATATCATGTTCAAATTTTAATTAATCATTATGAGTCATATTCATTACGATTAATTCTTCCAAGGGAATTACATCTCTATTCATAATAGAGTATTTATTTTAATGGGATATAATTCATTTATTCATATTAAATCAATTATCAATCAAATCAAATCAACCAACAAATAATTAGGGCTTGCTTGATAGTACTATATATAGTACACACCCTCACAACTATGTATTTTTTTTGTATTTTAATAATTTGAGTACAACTTGACTTACTCATATTATTCTTTCCTAAAAAATGGATCCGGCAGGTACATTCGAGTTATGTTGGGAGGGATCATTTCATGCAAGGTGCAAATTAGTAAACCAAGCTAGCATACCCGTACTAGACATTTTCACCATTCCAATTGAGAACGATACAAAATAATATCAATGTACTTACGATTTTATCGATCAACTTTGATGACCGACATTATACTATATATAGTAATCACTGAGAGATTTAGGCATCTTTAAGAAAATTTTAAGGATATTAAAATTTTAGTCATATCAATCAAACACGTTCTTGGTTTTGCATGTAAAAATTGTCCTACAACTATTGTAGGATAAACTAGGGTTTTCATGAAATATACATTCAATGACAAATATGGTTAATCAATTATTTTTATAATTATTGGGAATCGTGATTAATCAAGGCAAATTCATAACTTCCATGATTTCCATTGAATGATAAGCACATTAAGTAAGAAGATTTGATGATCTAATCATCAATTTACCCATCTCCACTAAATATGGAATATCTAGGGCAAACAGAGTTGGAATCACATGAAATAAATTTGAGCGGTTTTCTAGGTTGATTCTCTACTTAATGTTAGTGTTTAGGTCATGTTTCATGACATAAAAACAATAAGTAACAATAATTTTCTTACAGATCTGCGAATACATGCAAAAATAATTTCGTAGCGGGATCTCTTCGAATCATATTTATGAACATTTGGTACCAATATAGGTTACTTTTTTTAAAGAAATATTTATACATTCTAAATACATTTTAATAACCACAAAACATGTCCAAACAATGCACAAACAATAGGGTTTATTTTAAGGAAAAAAACCAATTCGAATCTTGCATCCAATGCAAAACAACGAGTTCCCGTGCATCCAGTTACTAAACCATGTTAGCCTAAGGTTTTGGATCATATCCAAGACCTAATCTAGCTCTGATACCACTTTAAGGTTATGGAGAAAACCTTAAGCACATCACAGAAGTGTGAAGATCACATCATATATGGTCAGGAGCGAGTAGTCGCACTAGTTGCTCAAGACAGAAGGAAAAAAATTTATGTGATGAAACCACATGATCCAAGAGCACTTCTTGAATCATTTCATCATGATCTCAAACGAGAATTAGGACTAACTATTGAAGCATGCCGATGATCCTATCTCTAAATGAAGAGACCTCCTGTCTCAACTCCGATCTGACATGGATCGCACTTGCGGGTGTGAGGATGAATCACATGCTTCCCGTAATCCACGTTGATGATCCAAACAACAGATCTCCTGATTTCGTCTCACAAATCTGACATATTCTCCATGAGCAAGAGGCACCTAAGAAGATGGAGATCCACGAGTGGTCGAGGCGGTGACACACCGACATAGCGACAACGATGACTTTTTCTCCAACATAATGTAGACAGCCACAAGTGAGAGAAAAAGAGGGAGAATGTAGATGTGTAGAGAGAGTTCCTCAAGGGAATTAATATGAGCACAAAAGGCTAGGGTTACCCCTCCTTTTATACTAATTGGATATTCATGGATCCCAATCCATGTGCCCATACAAATCCAATGGTTAACATTGATTTGTGTTTTCAAAGAATTGCCATGATTTTATTATATAAATATATAAAAAAATTAATTTAAAAGGAATTAAATATATTGAATTATATTCAATAAATTTAAATCCATTAAATCAACTCATATGGAAAATAATGGAAAGGAGTGTAGCCTCCTTCCATACATAGAGTGGACAACCACCATTGAGAGATTCTCTTATTGGTCGTCCATGCTATGTATGGTATGGTGGCTATCTCCTTCCAATTTGGTGAGATCTCATATCTCACCAAATATTTCGCATGTGCAACAACTATTATTGCATAATTATTCACCAAAATAATTCCAAATTATTTTGTGATAATTTCAACCTTGCCATAGATAAATTGTGAATCATATTCACACATCCAAAATAAATTGTAAATTGCATTTACAATTAATTGTTCAATGTGAATCCAATTCACATCAACTAGTAATTCGTAAAAACAAATTACAACTATCTCTCTCTAATATATTATAAATTACATTTATAATATCCATGAATAATGTGGATAATACTATCCACATTATTCACATCCTTGATAATTAAATCACATTTAATCATCTTGGATGTCCATTCTCATGAGCCCAAATAATATGAGTCAAATTCATATTATTCATAATAATTAATCCTATTTAATTATCTATTTTGCTCAATGACATGGACCCATTTCTCATTCCATTTGTGGGAATTTGATGATTTATAAACCGTCCCGGAAGAACGATCGGAAAGCAGATTTAGTAAGATCTTCCTTTCTTCTTTCTTCTTTACCGCACGATGAATCACTTCGTGCCGACCTGTTGCTAATACACTTTCAAGAACAATGCGTTTTCTCCATGGATACTTGGAGATAAGGACATGGCGATTGTATGTTCCACGTATAGTGACTTGAGATCATATCTCAAATCCATATCTCGGATACCTCTCATAGATGCTTGATTAAATCAAAGTTGTAAATCTAAACTTGTCATTGCATCTGAATTACATTAAGATCATTGTCCAACATTTGGACTAAGATTAGTTCACTTCTCTACTGAGAGGAGTCACTAAAATCCAGACCTATTTCATCACTTCCTCAGAATGGAAACGTCATGATTATACAATCGTTTATTGATCACATCACCCTCAGGTATTCCTAATACAAGTACATCATGCATATTGGAAGACCTAAAATAAACCTGAAGATTAAGATCACTTTTAGACTGTCTTCTTCAAGGTTTTATCATTAATTTTCTCATTTGATAGTTCGTATCGATCACATACTTTCTAAAAGCATATATCATAACTATGTATTGATCATATACTTTCTAAAAGCATATATCAAACCTACAAATTCAGTTAAGCTTTCAAAGCGAGACGACCGTCCATGGAATTTGATCCCAATATCTCATGAGTGAGATCATGTCTTCCGGTTAAGTAATGAACCTGTATGATCCCTTTAAGAGATCGCATTACTCATATGCCCTTGTATGCACACCAGCTCGCTGGTGTATAGACCTTTACTAGATCATCAACATATTGGTCTGTCAAATGTACGTAGTCAAACATATAGTAATACATCCATTTCCGATCAGAGGATGTGTGCCTATATCGTGACAGTACGCGACATTGGTCTTGGTTATCTTTATATCGTTAACTCAACTCTTTGACCTAACTTACCTAACACCTCCGAATCTCTATTCCTATGCAGAGGACCTGCATCAAGAGGTGAGTCAGATATCAACCTATAGAGAAGAATTGCCATCTTTCTATCAGGCTAGAGATCCTCCCTTAATAATCACTTGATGGTGTTTGATGAGTCCTCAATCTAACTCTTTAGATATCATCCAAGCACCAGCCTTTATGATTCAACATTTGAATCAACAACTGTATTATCATTAACATGACCATGTTACATAACCCTAATTGTACTAAGAGACCTATTATGTAAATTTGTTTTCCTTCATTTCAGATCAGGGAATGATTTGCAATAACATTTATTACATAATGACTCGTCCTGGGATCGTATGTCCAACAAATCTGCCTAGTGGATCATGCCTCAAATTAGAAGATACATCATCAACATTAGAGAATCAACTCCATTGTCATTAGAGTCACTTCACATCTGGTATCTTTTTTGCTCTTGATTGAAGGATGATGGATGCTGAACTCTTGTGATGGCCATGGAATGGGATTTGGTTTGTTATATTTTGATTAGGATTTGCAAGTGGAGATGTTGATGACATGTGGCATTGGAGGTTCATTGATTCGTGTTGGGTAGTTGAATGCAGTTGGTGTTGGAGAAGGGATTTATGGAATTGGAGACAATCATTGTTTGGATTGGATGCTACAATGAATAAATGGTGTAGGAGTTAGGAGATGGTTGGAATGACAAGTTTGGTGTCGAAATGATGATTAGGTTGTTAGGCGATTGAATCACGAGATGGTAAAATGGTAGAAAGGTGCAGGTGGTCAGGGTTGTTGGGTTTTGTTCGAAGAAATCAGAGGGTGGAGGTATTGTTGACTGGATGGGCCAATATGGAACGAGATTATCCATTAAAGAAGGTCCGAAGAGATCGTTGATCATAGATCAACGAGCTGCACATGTGGAGTTGAAAGACCCAATGGGGCGATGACACAAGCCATGGGTTGACTATGGTTATTGACAGTACATTAAAAAATGAGAAAAAATTAAAAATAAAATGTAAGATGGACTTAAATCAAAATATGGTCTACATATAATTTTTAGATATCAATGAGATCTCGATAGTTCGTGAAGGACACAAACTAATAGGGTTCAACTATGCAAGATATGATTTTTTGTGGCATTTCTAGATATAAACTACCAACAAATTATATTTTATGTTTTTTCGTTGATTTTCTTTTAGTAAAACATGCATGATAAAATCAAATAAAATGTTAAATAAATATTTACAACTTTTTTAGATTTTTAATAATTAAGAAAAAAACAAAATAAATTGGAAAATATGATTATTGTTAATTGAATAAGACTAAATAAAAAAACTGGTTTTTATCATTTCCTCAACTTTTCTACTTTTTTCTGATTTTTATTTTCGTGTGATTAGTTAAAATAAATAAAAAATTGAAAAAAAAGAAAATAAAAGGTTAAAATATACACAACAAGATGAATTAAAGTTAGTCGGATTATACGACACACACACACGCACACATGTACACACACACAGACACCCACACATACACACAACACAACACACACACACATAACGTACACACACACACACACACACACACACACCATGCACACACACACACACACACAACATGCATGCACCCACCACACACACATGCAAACACATATACAAACACCCAATGCACACACCACGCGCACACACATACACACATACATACACCTAATGCATAACACACACATGTACACACAATGCACAACGCACACACGTACACACAATGCACAACGCACACATATAATGCATGCACACACCATGCACACACGTGCACATACCACACACACACACACACACCCACACCCACACACAACGCACACACGCACACACACAACATGCACACACGTATGCACGCACACATGCACACACACACACACACGACTGACACACACACCACACACACACACCACACATGCACAAACACACTCACACACACACACATACAGAATGCATGCACATGTCACAAACGTACTCACTCACGCACCCATGCACACACCCACCATGTACACATACATGCATATAGACATTCATGCACACACACACACACATGCACATGCATGGACGTGCACCCCCCCCACACAACACACTCACACACCATGCACGCATACACACGCATGCGCATGCACGCACACAGGCACACGCACACACACACGCACACACACACACACACGCTGCACAATGCACACAACACACACAAGCATACAATGCACGACACCCAACGCACAATGCACACACACAACGTACGTACGTACACATACACTCACCACACACACACACACACACACACAAAGTTAGGTCCCAAAACCCTATTTTCACAAATGAACTCAAATTCCTTTGAATTTGGTCTATTTTATAGATTATTTAATGTGTTAATTCGAAGGTGAGCAAAACTTTATAAAAGACTATATGGGTGAGATATTTGCTCTTTCAATTTCAGTCTTTTAAAATCAAGGTTTAGGTTATTTTACAATTTTTACAAGTTAAAAGTTTTTAGGATTTTTCATGGATTAAGATTAGTATTATGTATACAATGGAATTGATTTCATGTTTTTTGAAGTTATAATGGATTTGTTAGAAAAAGTTAGAAGATTGTACTATATATACACCTGAATATATACATGTTTAGATCTTTGTTTCTCATAATTTTATGTATTTTTTCCTTTAGTTTTTATGATGAGTTAATTATGCACAATTAGTCTACATTTTTTGCTCGATCAATTTTCATTATTTTTTCATTTGTGTGGATTTTCAGATGTTCTGCTTAGGAACTAAGGAGAAAATTCAAATATAAAGTAGATGAATCATAAATTCATCAACCCTCCTATACCTAAATTTTGATATTCCTTTGACAAACACTTATTTGAACAATAAGTGAAAAGGTTTTGGTTGAATTTCTAACAATGAGTGAGATTAGACGCCTCGTCAAGCATGCCTCAAGTTCTGGTGACTCATCAAAGTCGAAAACCGACCGACACTTACTTAAAAGGAACTCAAACTCTCAATAGTATAGTATATGTATATGGTATGATACTTATGTGTTGATTACATTGCTTTGTGTATTGTTGGTGTTTTGATGAAGATGCAAGTATGCGAGGCTCAGTGAGAGACCCAATTCAGAACTCTAACTTTAGACCTCAACTCATCTCAATCCACAATCTCTTTTGTTGTCGGACTGAAAAGGGTGCGAATGTGAAACACCAAGTATGGAATTATTGGGTTTGCATCTATTTTGTCTCCACACATTGGACAAGGGGTCACTCAAGTATCATATACACACTACCATATATAAATCTATTTTTTATTTGCTTATCGTGGAAACAATATGTCTATCAAAATTTTTAGACCACATGCACTTTTTTCTGGGAGTACACATAGATGCACCTTTTTCGAGTACATTGTACACTTACACACTCAGGCTTGTAGTATTTATAATGCCGAGACCTTTTTTGTGCTTGCATGGTCCTATTTTGCGGAACTGGCGTAGCACTATAAATATGTGATAATTTAGCCCATTTTCAATGTTCCAAATGGATACTCAAAAGGTTGGGAGAACTTTGCATCAGTGTTATTTGCAATTTGGTTTTGGTGGGAATTTTTAAGAAATTTTAAACTTTTTATGAATTTTTTCTTCACTAATTAGTTCCCCAATTCTTACCAAGTTGGTGTATGTTGATCTACAATTTTAAATATGTCCATAAATGCACACACGACACCTTGGATTTTCAAGATAGTACATGGATCCTTGTCCCGATATTAGTTATGTGTTGATAGTCAGGGTGTATGAGACACATAATACTCCTTCCCTTCCTCGAGAATCGGAAAATGAAGTCTTAGATTTATCCCTAACATCCTCGGTCCTTCGATGAAATGGTGACTCATCACTTAATACATGTAATCATGCAAGTGATTTGTGAGACACATTCATTTTTAGAGCTCAGAGATGCTAGTGATATCACATATATCTCTTCAATCTAGGGATTTTGAGTATTTTAGGTCCTACGATCCCAATGAAGAAGAGTGGCGGCTCTTGAACTTGAGAGAGTTAACTCCGAATCAAGTGAGAGTTAACTCGAATCAAGTGGCCTAATGTATTACAAGTCTTGAGTGCGTGACATGTATAAGGAATCTGAATTTTTGAAGATTTTTTTTATCATTTTCATTTTTTTGTTTGATTTTATTTTTTTTTCTTATTTTATATATTTTGAAATTTTTGGTATATATAACTTTAAAGTACTATATAATAAATTTATAGATTGTGCATTGTTGTGCATATTTTCACATGATTTTACACATTATTCACATTTCACATATTTACAAGTATTTATCCATATTCCTATACTTCATTGGATATTATATAGAAAGCACAATATGTTAATCCATCCTTGGCCACAAAGTGAGATTAAAATATGGGCAAACCATTCATCTCCATACTTTATATGGATATATGACATAATCTAGGTACATTCAACCTCTTAGATCGGGATTTTGCTTTGGTTGTTTCATCGAGATCATCTTATAATATGACTAAAGTTCATAGGGCCAAGTTTGCACCAGAGGTTGGCATGACAGGTCCTCTTTGTGATTGTGAGCCTAAGGATCTAGAATGTGATGCCTTACCCCTTCGATTACTAAAGTTGATGGGATGAGAGTGTTGGACATACAGTCCAAATATGTCCATTATCTCTTATACTAAGCAAACCAACTTATGCACATTAGATTAACATTTGAAATTTATAATAGTAGGAAAAAATGTATGAAATGAAATGTAAACTGCAATATTATTTCATTCTCATTAATAGTATTCATCAAGTACATGCCCACAAAATGAGATACAATATATAACTATAGACAGTGTAGTAGAAGCTCTCAAATCATCTCCTTACATTGTATCTCAAAGAAAACAGAAATAATGAAGAAGCAAATAAATCAATCTAAAAAGTAGGTACTCTGTATGGTAGGAATATGATGACTAGAAGCTCAATCTCCTTAAATCTCTATTGTAGCAGCAGCTGCTCAGCTGCACCTATTGGGTTCACATGAGCAATTACCCAATAACAAGGCAAACACTATAAACACTAATGTAAGGGCAAGCAAGGAAGGTGCACTTAAACTCTTTCTGGTGACATATTGATGAATGTGCATTTCATCATCTTTATTAATTTATTTCAGCTTAAAATCCCTTATAAAACACCTGTATATAATACTAACTCCATAATCTTACTAACTTGCATCTGCGTATAAATATTGTACACTCATTACCATTTTAACCTAAAAATAAATAAAGAAAGAAAGAAAGGAAAAATAAATAAAAGAAAAATACAAAAAAGAAAGAAGACGGTATATATGTAATAGATACAAGCTGACCCGAACCCCGAGAGAAGGTCAAGACTTGACCTGATCGACCACGAATAATGTAAGGGGAGATATGGTCCTTAATCAGAAAATCCAAAAAATGTGCGTTGTGTATATTTTTATATTACACTATTTTATTTGACATAAATTGACCTCAAATCAAATAATTTTCAAAACAAAAGTTGTAAATAAAAATGTTTCCTAATTAATAAAAATAATTACACAGTCAAATCATGTAAAGAATAAAAGCAACCACAATTGAAAAAAGCCACTAAGCGATAATTGAAAGACCAATTCCGGCTCCATATGATCTGAAATTGAACCAAACTCACTTCCATTGTATTCTAAATTAAATTATCTTTAAAATGGTTGCGATTTGATAATTTTTGGAGTTACAGTTGAAAAGTCGATTTTCTGGGGTTGTTTGTGTAATTTTACCACTTATTTGTACATATTGTATTTGTAAATATTTGTAAATATTTTTACCAATTATTTAAAACAAAAATAAAAAATAAAAACTTTAAAACAAAAAAGTAATTTGCTTATTTGACTATGTATATAATGTATCATATGTGTATAGTACATGTATATAGTTGCCATTCTTAAATAACCACCAGAAAAAATAAAAAAATATTTTTTTATTCAATTTAATTGAGTGACAAAAATACAAAAAATTAAATTTGGTAAATAATTTTTAATTTTATCTCATTTCAAATTTTCTCTCTTATCTCTTATCTTCATTCAAAATTTCAAAAAAAATTCAAACTCTTTTTTTAATCTATTAATATGGCTCTCTCTCCCTCATTTCAACTTGATCAATCTTTGGTGAGAGGAGACCATCTTCGAGAGCTTTCTTGTCGCAGAAGGGTACCTAGCCTCCAAGCCGTTCGGTGATAGCGAGTCAGCCTTCGTCGAGGCGATCACGGTCTTTTCTGCTCCTAAGGTGAGATCCATAATTTTCTTCTAGTTCTTTATCTAGGATTAATTGTAGTTTTATTTTATTACTCATATTTTTTGTTCGTTGCCATTTTTTTATATAAACCTTAGAATCCATTACGAGTTTTATTCACCTTCGATTCTGATTTTTCATCTCACTTTCTCGATCTCTACGCATTCTTTTCTATCTCGCACGATCTCTCACCTCCGACCACACACGGTGGTCAGAGATCTGGTTCCATCTGCCATTTTTCGCAGAATCACACTCGTTCACGTCTTCTGTTTTGATTTTGGGATCGAGTCATCATGCTCACATCCTAATTTATTTAGAAATAAAAAATTAAAAAAAAACAAAAAATATATTTTTCTCTTTCTTCCTAACATTTGTTTTGCAGGAAATAAAAAATACAATATATATAATAAAAAAGGGTTTCCAGCTTCTGATTTTTTTTACATACTCAAAAAAAATTCAAAAAAATCGAATACAGTTCTATTTAACAAAAAATAATAAAAAAATAAAATAAACACATCACGCGCCCAGCGCAGACCACCGCCTACGTCCGTGAACGCCAGCGCCACCTGCGACACCGCCTGCTGCCCCTCCCATTGCCAACCGTAGCCAGCTGCCTTGCAGCCCCGTGAACGGTCACGCTCCTGACCTCCTGGAACCGTCTCACGTCAGCATTCTTTGCTCTGCCAATCCCGCCGTCTTGCCCACCAAAACTCCTCCACTGTCCACGCGCGGTCAACGTGCCACCTGTGCGACCAACAACCACCGACCGTGAGGCTTGCAGTCCATCCGCCCGACGCCAAAGCACCTCCTCCAGCATCGTGTGGAGTCCACACCACCATCACCGCATGTCCAGCCAAGCCCCATCACCAACCCTCGCAACTGCCGGCGGCCCACCGTAAACGCCGCCGCCGCATGCCTTGGGAGAGGAAGAGAAAGGGGGCGGCACCCCCTTTTTCTTTTGAAGAAACGAAGGGAAGAAAAAACCCTAAGGGGCTAATATTTTTTTTGGGGAAAATTACAACTACCCCCGGAAGTTTTCAAATTTGCAGAAATGCCCTTGCTAGTTCATGCATTGGTCAAATTGCGTAAGATCCCACGAATGTTTTGCATATTGCGCAAAAGACCCTTCCAGCATTCAAGCATGTGCTTTGCATGTTACTATTGGGTAATTTTCACTTCCTATCCTCTAGTTATTCGTGTTATATTTTACTGTGAAAACTCTGAACTAATTGCATTTCAGTCCCTATTTCAAGACTATTTTTTGCTTGTATTTTATATTGAAATAAATGTGTTTTGTGTCTAAAAAATTCTCTAAAAAATTAACTCAGACTCCTGTTATGTGCATCTTCATTGTATAAAAATTGTATTTCATTTTAATTTTATTTTTTATTATTAAAAAATAAAAATCAGTGTCATTTTCTCTTCCTGAATTTCAAAAATTCATAGAAATTTGAATATTGCTCTAAAAATTCCAAAAAGATAGATTAATTTCCTTTCATTTTCTTTTAATTTATGTATAAAATTCGTGCATTAATTCTTTTCAAAATCCAAAAAAATTGAAAAACATCAAAAATCTTAGAAAAATCACAGAAAACTTTACAAAAAAATCCAAAAATCATTCACTTCCTATTTATAGTTATTTGTCTATAGTTTAGCATTTAAAGTTTTCCAGGAGTTTTGGCAATTAAAATATTTTTAAGTTGCAAATTACTCCAGATTGTGCAATGTTTATCATTTTTGCCACTGTTTGATTTTTAGAAAAATAAAAAATATCTAAAAATTCTACAAAAATTCCCAAAAACATTTCAAAGACTTTAAAATGCAAAAATATTTTCTATGGAATTTCTGTGCATTTTTATATAATTGAAAAATAAAAAAAGAGTGGTGTGCACATTTCTTTACTTGTGCATATTGCTCCTTTTTGAAATAAAAAATTGCAAAAAACAAAATCATTAATAAAAACTAGAAATAAAAAATTAATAAAAAAATAAAAAAATTCACAAAATCCAAGGATAGTATGCATTTGAGATTTCCTTTTTCTCTTAATTGATTTTCGATTATTTGAATAACCCTCAGGAATTGTAGCATCCCTGAGTTCGATCTTGTTACTATACAGGTAAATAAGTAGCAAAAAATTCTCTCGCTTCATTATTCTTGTAGTTATTTTTACAACTTGAGAAGAAAAAAAATTGTTTGTTTGTTGACGCTTGATTGGGTTGCAACGACATTGTTCATAATTAACATAATTAAAACCCTTCAAAAAGCATAGCAACAAAATGGCACTGTTGTCAGGGAGGCACAACGAGGGTAGTTAGGATTCTCTTTTGACCTGCTATTCTTGGTTGTATATATTTGTTTATATTTTTCCACATTCACTCCATTGTTCATATTCACTGTATTTATTTCATTTTTCTTGTTCATATTTGATAATTGTATTTCTTACACATTCTCTCTCTTCTTTTTCTTGCATGGGCCTACGGAGCGAAGGGGGCGATCCTAAGAGAACTGAAGCACCAAAGCGATGTGGAGGCGGCTTGATTCTTCACAAATCCACAAGATAGCGTGAGAGAAGGAGAAGAAGAATTGAAGGAGACAAAAAAAGATTATTTTTATTTTTTTCTAGCATTTGAACCCTTGTAAACGGACATTCATTTATTGTGGGGTCTGTTTTGCCAAGTGCCGATGCACTTGGGGGATCTCACCGATTTTGTTTTCATCGCCTTATTTTTCTTTGTTTCACGTGGATTTCGTGAGCTACCTATTGATTGCTTTGATTAATTTGCTTGAGCTGGGTAATTAAATAGGCCCCAAAACCCTAAACAATAATTTTTGTACCTATAGAATAGAGCATAGTTGGACTTAGTCAAATTAACCTGTTCTTGCCCGTTAATAGAAGCTATTGTTAGGAAGGTTCACTTGCATTTGCATATAGGTTAGTTTATTTTTCTGTATTTCAATTATATGCGGATCACCCTGCATGTAGACTGCTGGCGACAAGGTACGCATCTCTAACCCCTGCATGCATCATTGTGTTTAATCGCACATTAGCATTTCCCATCTCCTTCCATGTTTCACTCACATAAGTTAAAAAGGAAATTGGACACTCGGTAGGCGATTCATTGAAAATATTCAAACCAAGTTATAACTGCCTAAAAATCAGGACTGCTAAAGAAAACTCGACTCTAAAATAAATGTAAGGAAAAATCATTATTTTGAGGAGAGTAACCCCCTCATTGGTTGGTTTGCTTGGAGAGAGAGAGAGAGATCCACACACTAGGCTAGAGCCACACCTGAACTTCCATTAGACTACTAGTCTTGGGGTTAGTTGTTCTCCAGTGAGGATCTCTCAGGTAGTTGGTAAAGCGGCCCGCGACATCCTTAGCAGATTGAATTGATTGGGTAGCCGGTAAACGGTCTGCAATTCATACTGACTGGGAAAGATCTAACTTTGGGATTAGGCCAGTCTCTTGGGAGCATCGTGTTCCTAACAACTCTCTTAAACCGCTCTGATAGATTGTATTCCCACCAAACTCTAAAAATTGACAAGATAATTGACCGAACATTCACGGTCTTCACATTGTGTTGAGTTGGTTAACTGGGGGTTTGTATTGTGTTTGATTGCTAGTGATAGAAATCCTTCTGCGCAATTCACGCCTTCATTCACTTTCACTCTTGCATTGACCTTCATGCTCTCGCATCCTGCCTATTGATTTTGAAGATATCGGACCAGAGTATTTCTCGTTCAGACTCTGCAAACTCATTCTACACTCCGAGCTGTTCACCTTCTATTCGGGGAGACTCACTTCCTGAATATTCCTCTTTCTCCACTTCACCCTTCACGACATCCATAAACCCACTATTTGAGATTGGCTTTAATATCGAATTAATATATGAGACTCCATCAATTCTGAGCACTAATCGAGTGTCATGCACATTTTTAGAGTCAGACACCGAACACTTGATGCCACCAAAAGAGAAAGGGAACCATGTTGGAGCAGAGCGAGATCAACAACACCTTGATAGCCTCCATCCTGTCAACTCAAGCCTAGATAATAGAGCAGGCTACTTTTCATACCACATTGAGAGACATGATTCTCGAACTCGGACAGGAAAGAGAAGATAGGAGAGAGGAGGATAGAAAAAGCCCTGGAGGTGGGAATGGGGGAGAAGACCCTAACATAGAAGCTAGGGCTAAGCCTACATTAAAGGATGCTTATAATCTAGGGGCAGGACAGACAAATTCTTGGATACAAATCCCTGTAATTCATGGGCATTTCGATCTTAAGCCTACTATTTTGCCTCTTCTCCCAATATTCCATGGAAATATCAATGAAGAACCTTATATAAACCTCCAGCAGTTTGATCGCATTTGTGGAATAGTACACTATCCAAATGTCCAATTAGAGGTAGTGTAGATGACCGCCTTCCCATTCAGTCTGATGGACAAAGCTTTGTATTAGTTGAATCACTTGGGGAAGGTTGTTACTACTTGGGAAGAGTTGAGGTCCGCGTTTCTGAATAAATATTACCCGCTCGGATGACTCAACCAAATGCGATCTTTGATTGCTAATTTCTCCCAATTTCCCCATGAGCCTATTCATGAGGCGTGGGAAAGAATTATAGATCTGACGGAGAAATGCCCCCATCATGATATTCCAAAGACTAGCCTTGTACAAAATTTCTTTGGGGGTTTAATCATAGAGAATCAGAAGCTCGTAGACGTCGCTTGTGGGGGGAACCACTTTAACATGGACAAGGATGTCCTTTATCAAATCTTTGAGGAGACGACAGAGAGTTCAGCAGCTCTTTCTTCTTCACGTGTTTTTCAGAAGCACCCCATCACCTCCCCTACAGCACCCCACAAGGCTCTCAATATGACGACAGCACATGAAGTGGATAAGGTGGATAGCATTGACCTGGCCATTATTGGAAACCACCTATCCAAAGTGGATATTATTGAGAAACGATCCAAGGAGCTTGATAAGCTTCAAGTAATCGAGCAAAGGATGAAGAACTCGGATAAGCTGGATGATATAACAAAGCACTTGGAGCTTCTTGTGAGAAAGATCAGTGCAGTTCATAGTATGAGTGCATCAGTCGATATCTCTACTAGGGAGCAAACTTCTTCTACCCAGCAGAGTAGCGGAGGACAATCTACAGTTCAACATGTCTACTACGTGCAAACACCTGATCGGGTTCAACAACATTCACATCAAATAAATCCTTACCAACAGGAAGTAGCCTACATTCCTAGCAGCAGTCTCCACCTCCACATGTCATTCAGGAGGTGAACGACATATGGTTTGACCGTGAGCAAAACCAGCCCCGTCCGTCAGGGCAAGGCCAGTTGGATTTACAGTAGGGTCAGAGACCCGCACACCAGTTTCAAGGAGGCAGACAGCAATAGTACCAGCAACAGCAGTTCCAACCTCACTATCTGTCTCCACCACAATTCCAAAACTAGAGACAAGACCAACCACAACAGCAGTCTATGTATTTTCCTCATCCTACCCAGCAACAAACTTCATATCATGGACAATATCCTCCTCCTCCTCCTCATCAGAATCCGTATGGGTACCAACAAACTCCGTAGTATCAGTCTCAGCGACAGACAGTTAATGAGCAACTTGAGGCCCCTTCAGTCAACCAGCACTGGACCAACTTCCATTGCTCATGAAGAACATGAACGAACTAACTCATCGGATCGACGACCTGACAACCACCAAGACATTGATTCCAGCACAGGTCGAAGCCAACCCCAACAACTTCAGATGCAAGGAGCATGTAGCAAATAGCCTACCCACCCTCGAGAAAGGATACCCCTTGATTTTGCTTGTTTTTTTGATGCCATTCATCTCAGGAGCGGTAGGAGATTATAGTCGCCGACGCAACAGTTGGGGTTGGGAGATCGATGCACTGAGAGAGCATCATCTTCTACATCATATCCTTCACCAACAGTCAGGAGGACCAGTGTAGCCGCACAAGAGTCTGGAGTTTCACCGCCTTCACCACCACCTTTACTATGCAGAATATACCAGTCGCAGATTCTTCCTCTTCATCAGTAGCATCATCTTGTTCTGTTTTGGATTCTCTTTTTCCTTCACCTAGTTTGGACAATACTGTACAGACTGATTCTGGTTGTCCTTTTGTACATGAGGATTCTATTTTGAATAATGGAAATGAATGTTTGCATGTTTATTCTGATTCTATGCCATTTCCTTCTGCTCTCAAAGCTAAGAAAATTCAAAAGTTAAAATAGCCCTATCTGATCTTGGAGTGGTTGAGATCTTACAGATCATCTTTTTAAAGATGCCACTCCTTAAGGCCATCGAATACACGCCTACAATAAAAAGGGAATGGAAGAGGCATGTACGTGTGAACCAAGGCAGAACAGACGAAAGGAAACAGAGAAAAACATCTTGACCATGACCACAGTTCATGCCCTCAGTAACCTCCCACCAAAAAAGAAAGACAAGGGAGCACCTCACATCCGTTGCCATATCTTTGATCAAGAATTTAATCGTACTCTTCTCGATAGTGGTTCCTCCATTAATCTCATGCCTTCCTCTTTACTAACTGAATTTCGATTAACACCTCTTAAAACAACCAGAATGATCCTTCAGTTTGCTGATAGCTCGAATAAGAGGCCAAGAGGCATTTTAGAGGACGTTATTGTAACGGTGCAGGGAATGAAATTCCCTATTGATTTTGTTGTCATGGATATGGACACACCTGCACCGTTACTCCATACCCCAATCATACTAGGTCGACCGTTACTCCGAATGGCCGAAGTAGCAGTCGATTATGGTACTAGAGAGATTATTTTTCACTCTCGCAATGACAAGGTGAAAATTGAGATGATATCTGATCCTAGACCATTACCGCCACCAGCAGTAGATGATACAGAGAAAGTTATATCAGAGCCAGATGACTGTGATTTTCTTGCTTAATTCAAAGAGATAGATATTTTCACCGATTTTATAGATTCCCAGGAGTTCCTTTCCCAAAAGATCTCTATGGAAAGCACAATCTACATGAGTTCCCTTGGTGGCCCAATTGAGATAGTTGCTGATGGGCAGTTTGAGCTGATTTCTGAGAATCATCTGAGTTTCTAGAGGCACCTTCTGATATTCCTTTGACACACCTTTATGAGACTACTGATGATATGCCTATCTCTGTGAGTTTTGAGGTTCAAACATCTGAGCCATTCGTTGAATTTCCTGATTCATGCACAGATGAGAGACATATTTTCGAGATTATTGCTGAGATATATGATCTATTAATTGATAAGAATATTAAACACCCTAATGAGCCCCTCCTTTCTGAGCAGAGATCATTCATTGCATATTGATCAAATATTTTACTTGCTGAGCCATTAGTAGCCATGATGGACAGTCTACGGAGTACATATCACATACCGTCTACCAGTACAGTGGCAGAGGTTATTGCAGAGCCGATTCAGACCCCACCTGAGCTCAAGGTTTTACCATCAACATTGAAATATGCCTTCCTTGTGCCCCCCCAAATGTTTCCGATCATCCTCAGCTCGCAATTAACCGTTGAACAAGAATCTCACGTGCTAGAGGTTCTTGAGAGAAACCGTAAGGCCATAGGATGGAATATCTCAGATCTCCGTGGGATTAATACAGCGTTGTGCTCGCATCATATCTAACTAGAGGATGACTGTAAACCCTCCCATGAATGTTAACGCTGTCTAAATCCAAATCTAAGGGAGGTTGTCATGAAGGAGATCAGAAAATGGCGTGATGCTAGCTTGATATATCCCATTTCAGATTCCAAGTGGGTTAGCCCTTTTTACATGTGGTCCCAAAGAAATCCGGGATTACGATCGTAAAGAATGATCGTGGTGAGGACATTCTGACCTGGGTACCTACTTCATGGTGTGTCTGTGTAGATTACCGATGCCTGAACTCAACTACCAAGAAGGATCACTTTCCGCTGCCCTTTATTGATCAGATTATGGAGAGTTTGGCAGGGAAAGAGTTCTTTTGCTTCTTGGATGAGTACTCGAGATACAACCAAGTTGTTATCGCTCCTGAGGATCAAAAGAAAACTACTTTCACTTGTCCGTTTGGCACCTATGCCTTTAGACAGATACCCTTTGGATTGTGTAACGCCCCCGCTACGTTTCAAGGGTGTATGTTGGCTATTTTTGCTGACATGGTGTGTAATTTTCTTGAAGTCTTCATGGATGATTTCTCAGTCTACGGGGATAGTTTTGATACATGTC
Organism: Ottelia alismoides; assembly: GCA_037367405.1. Taxonomy (NCBI): domain Eukaryota; kingdom Viridiplantae; phylum Streptophyta; class Magnoliopsida; order Alismatales; family Hydrocharitaceae; genus Ottelia; species Ottelia alismoides. The sequence goes on along the minus strand of JAZKJV010004359.1, from coordinate 838,041 downwards.
TTGCTTACTTAGACCAAGTTCTTCAACAATTCTGTGAGGTAAACCTAGTACTCTCGTGGGAGAAGAGTCACTTTATGGTGATTAAGGGAATTATATTGGTCCATGTCATCTCCAAACATGGTATGGAGGTTGACCCGACTAAGATTAATGTGATTTCAAAGTTAGAGCCACCGTAGACTTTGAAGCAGATGAGGTCATTTCTGGGCATGTAAGATTCTATAGGCGATTCATAAAGGACTTCAGCAAGATCGCCAAACCTTTGACTGAGCTTCTGTGTAAGGAGAGTGATTTTATTGTCGATGAGAAAGTCCTCCTTGCATTCAATCAGGTGAATGAAATGGTTACTAGTGCTCCTGTCTTACAACCACCGGATTGGTCTTTTCCTTTTGATATTATGACGGACGCCTCAAATTTCGCAATTGGAGCTATTTTAGGACAGAGAAGGGATGGGATACCATTTGCTATACACTATGCTAGCAAGACCCTGGATGAAGCACAACGGAATTATACAATTATAGAGAAGGAGATGTTAACATTTGTGTTTGGGTTAGAAAAGTTCTTATTGTACCTTATTGGTTCACATGTTTTTGTATACACAGATCACACTGCCATACGATACTTGCAGGCAAAGAAGGATGCCAAACCACGCCTTATCAGATGGATCCTTCTTCTCCAGGAATTTGATTTTGAGATTCGAGATAAACCTGGAGTAAAAAATATTGTGGCAGATCACCTTTCCTGTATCACAGATGCAGAGACCTATGAGAAGAACATGATACCTATTTCCGAAACCTTTCCAGATGAGGCCATTTCATCTTTGGACTCACACCCATGGTATGCTGATATTGTGAACTATCTTGTCTCCGAGAAAGTTCCACAAGATTGGCCTAAGTACAAGGTAGACAGATTTCTATCAGAGATTCATTATTACCAATGGGAGGATCCATACCTATTTTGTTGGGGTGCAGATTGTATCTGGAGAAGATGCATTCCTTAGGAGGAACACACCAGTGTACTTGAGCACTGTCACAAACTAGAATATGGTGGACATCATTTGGGGAAACACACGGCAACAAAGGTTTTACAGAGTGGCCTATGGTGGCCCACATTGTATAAGGATGCTACAGAGTATGTTCGAGGTTGTACTGACTGTCAGAAAATGGGAGGAACCGTTGGTTCCAAAGATACCATGCCCCTAAGATTTATATACATATTTCTGATGTTTTTGATGCTTGGGGCATAGAATTCATTGGCCCATTTCCTGTTAGTCAGGGATTTCTGTACATTCTGATTGCCGTGGATTATGTTAATCGATGTGTGGAGGCTATCCGCACCCGAGCCGTAGATAATCGTACAGTGTTTTCCTTTCTCAAGGACCATATTATTGCATGGTTCATGATTCCTACAATACCGGTTTCAAATGGGAGAAGACATTTCATTAATAGAGAAGTAAAGAAGCTTGTGAAGGAGTACGCCATTGAGCACAGAGTTGCGTCTCCTTACCACCCTCAGACTAATGGCTTGGCAGAAATTTCAAATTGGGAGATCAAGATGATATTGCAAAAACTTGTACGTCTAGATAGGAAGAACTGGTCCCGGATGCTTGATTCTGTTCTATGGGCTTATCGGACGATGTACACGTCTCCTTTGGGTATGTCTCCCTACAGATTGGTGTATGAAAAGCCTTGCCACCTGCCAGTGGAATTAATTCACAAATCTTTATGGGCACTCTGTGTATGCAATCTTGATTGTGAGAAGGCAAGAAAGAATAGGAATTGGATTTGAATAGATTACTTGAATTCCGAGACTTTGCATATGATAACTCACTCATGTATAAAGAGAAAGTCAAGTGTTGGCATGATAAATACATTTGAAGGAAGACTTTATCCCCTGATCAGAAAGTGTGGTTATTTGATGCTAAGTTGAAGCCGTTTCCAGGAAAATTGAAAAGCAAGTGGTCAGGACCGTTCATCGTGAGAGCGATACGTGACAATGGGAGTATTTTCATATCTGGGTTGTCATCTGATGCACAACCATTTGTTGTGAACGGACAATTGCTAAAGCCATATCTAGATCATGATACATTCCTGTTCGTCATTGATTATGTATCTGTGGTATCAGACGACGATCTTTTGATTCCATCTTCTGCGTCTGATACATGAGCTGACAACCTTTTGTATATCCTTTCGTTTCATTCTTTCTTCTTCCATTTATCATTCACCCCTTTTCCGTGTGTGTGTATGCTATACTTAGGATGCCCTTTATCCTAAGTATCGGGGGTGAATGATTTGTGTTGTTCATATTCATCCTGTTCATTACTCCTGTTGTTGCCTATACATAGGGATACTTTACCCTAAGTATAGGGGGGGTGATGTTGTTCATATCGTCTTTTTTGTTTTTGAGTCCGTACATTCTCTGCATTGATTTTCCCCTTTTGTACAATCTTCTATACTTAGCATTACTTGATCCTAAGTATAGGGGGGATCACTGACCTCTATTCTTTTCATCTTCTCTTTAAGTCATTGTAGCATAGGAGTCTTTTCACCTTTCTATACTAAGCACAAGTTATGTCTTTCTTTACCTCTCTCTGATCACTATGAGGACATAGTTCGAGCTAAGTATAGGGGGTGTCATATGTATTGTATATATAATTTAGACATAACTCGTACTTTTGATTATTTTTAGGAATATGTATATAAATTTGTAAAATCCACGTGTGTATATAGACTTTGATCACCTTAAAAAAAACAAACCAAAAAAACAACAAAAAATAAAAACACAAACAAAAAAAACCAAAACAATCCTTGTATATACTTGTATACATTTTACTAACCCTTTTTCCTTTTTGAAAAAAAAACTACAAAACCAAAAATCTATAAAAAGTTGCATAATAAAAAAAATCTCTCTTTTCACATGTACATCATTTTCCTTTCTTTTCCAAAAATCCATAAAAAGTTCAAATTAGAAAATTGTTTCAAAAAAATTCTTTTTGCGTTGTACATATTTTCTTGCATTTACATGTGCATTTTTCAGGATAGTATTGACATTTAAATTAAGTCTAGAATAAACTTGAAGAATGGAGCTTAGTTGGGCCTTAATCCACTTAATTTCAAAGGAACCTTATAAGAACTAGAGTTAAGACTTTTTAGGTCCTAGCGACTTAATTCTTTGAGTCCATAAGACTATGTTCACATGTCATCTTGATTAGTCTAAGTAGAACATTTAACAACATACGCATAATTCTTTCAGACCGTGGCTTATCTTGGACAAGCACCCTACACGTAGCTCTTCATGGAGGAGGTACTGAGGAGGCAGAATCTTTTGGCTTGGAGTAGCATACGAGGGTGGTAATTCTAGGTGGAACCTCTCGTCTTTCTCTAGGAAGGGAAGTGCATCTCAACCTGGTCTGGTGGCATTGAGGTCTAAAGACAAGATGCTGTGGGGTTGCAATAATGCTTCAAAAGAGGGATAGTCTACTAGCTCAAGAGGAAAAACTCCTTATGTACATGATGCACCTTGTATATATTTCAAAAAAAGAGGGAAAATGCAAAATCTCCAAAAGTAGACAAGATTGATTGAAAAGTAAAATACCTGACGGAGTGTATATACAAGGATAAAAAAAGAAGTTAATAAGCGCTTCAAAGTCAATATTTTGTAAGCTTGCAGCTGGATGACTTGGCTACACTGGTCACACATCCAAGGATAGGTAGCTACACTAGTTACCATCCATTCTTTTCTCCATGTCGTCTTCTTGAGCTGGTTGTACTTGAACTTAGAAGGTAATATCCCCGCTCCTCGAGGAAAGGGATGCAAGACCGAGAGACCAGAGTTACCTTGTTCAGGGATGCTGTTTCTTTGCTACTTTTGAGATGGGGAGCTATATTTCACTTACACCGTACAAGTAAAGACTCTCAGTCATAAGAATTGGTGTATGTAGACTTGTTCTCATCTGTCTGTTGAGGAGACCTATATAGGAATCTTATGGAACGTAGAGGCTGCTAGGTTTTAAATCCATTTCTCATTAAGGTTCCGCCACAGTAATAATCCAAAGGTCTGACAGAGCTCCATACTACACTTTTATGAAGATAAGTTCAATACTCAATATTGTCGTAATTTCTTTATTTTTCCTTTCTTTTTCTTTTTATTCACTTATTCTTTCAAATAAGAGTTTGCTAAGGGACTAGCAAAAGTAAAGCATAGGGGGATGATGAATCTACATTTCATCATCTCTATTCATTTATTTTAGCTTAAAATCCCTTATAAAACACCTGTATATAATACTAACTCCATATTCTTACTAACTTGCTTCTTTGTGTAAATATTGTATATATTGTACACTTATTACCATTTTAACTTAAAATAAATAAAGAAAGAAAGAAAGGAAAAACAAAGAAAAGAAAATAAAAAGAAAGAAAGAAGATTGTATATATGGAATAGATACAGGCTGACCCGAACCCCAAGAGAAGGTCAAGACTTGACCTGATCGATCAGGAATAATGTATGGGGAGATAGGGACCTTAATCAAAAAATCCAAAAAAATATGTGCTGTGTATATTTGTATACTACACTATTTTATTTGTACATAAATTGACCTCAAATCAAATAATTTTCAAAACAAAATTGTAAATAAAAATGTTTCCTAATTAATAAAAATAATTGCACAATCAAATCATGTATAGAATAAAAGCAACCACACTTGGAAAAAAGCCACTAAGCAATAGGTGAAAGGCCAATTCTGACTCCATATGAATACAAATTGAACCAAACTCACTTGCATTGTACTCTAAATTAAATTATCTTTAAAATGGCTGTAATTTCATAATTTTTAGTTATGGTTGAAAAGTCGGTTTTCTGGGGTGGTTTGTGCAATTTTACCATTTACTTGTACATATTGTATTTGTAAATATTTGTAAATATTTTTACTAATTATTTAAAACAAAAATAAAAAAATAAAAATTTTAAAACAAAAAAATTCCTTATCTGGCCATGTATATAATGTACCATATGTATATAGTTGCTATTCTTAAATAACCACCATAAAAAATAAAAAACTATTTTTTTATTCAATTTAATTGATTGACGAAAATCAAAAAATAAGTAAATAATTTTAACTTCATCTCATTTCAAATTTTCTCTCTTATCTCTTATTTTCATTCAAAATTTCAAAAAATTTCAAACTTCTTTTTTTATATATTAATATGGCTCTCTCTCCCTCATTTGAACTTGATCAACGTTTGGTGAGAGGAGCCCGATCTCCGAGAGCTTTCTTGTCACAGAAGGGTGCCTAGCCTCCGAGCCATCCGATGATAACGAGTCAGCCTTCGTCGAGGCGATCGCGGTCTTTTCTGCTCCTAAGGTAAGATCCATCATTTTCTTCTTGTTCTTAATCTAGGAGTAATCGTAGTTTTATTTATTCCTCGTATTTTTATTTCATTGTCATTTTTTATCTAGATCTTAGAATCTATCACGAGTTTTATTCACCTTCGATTCTGATTTTTCATCTCACTTTCTCGATCTCTACGCGTTCTTTTCTATCTCGAACGACCTCTCACATCCGACCACATAAAGTAGTCCGCGATCCGGTTCAATCCGCCATTTTCCGTGGAATCACACTCGTTCATGCCTTCCGTTTGATTTTGGGATCGAGTCATCATGCTCACATCCTAATTTGTTTATAAATAAAAAATAAAAAAATAAAAAAAATATAATTTTCTCTTTCTTCCTAATATTTTTTTACAGGAAATAAAAAATACAAAAAAATACAAAAATAAAAAAGGGTTTTCAACTTCTGATTTTTTTACATATTAATTTTTTTTAAAAAATCGAATACAATTCTGTTTAACAAATAAAATAAAATAAAATAAAAATGCTGCGCGCCCGGCGTAGACCGTTGCTTTCCTCCGTGAATGCCAACGCTACCTGCGGCACTGCCCACCACTCGTCGCTCCGCTGACCGCAGCCAGCTGCCTTGTAGCCCTGCGAGCGGCTGCTATCCCGAGCTCCTGGAACCGCCTCGCGCTAGCAATCCCCACTCCGCCAATCCTGCTGTCCTACCCGCCAAAGCTCGTCCGTCGCCTACGCGCGGTCGACGTGCCACCTGCGCGACGAGCAACCACCGTTCGCGGGGCCCGTAGTCCGTCTGCCCGACGCCAAAGCACCTCTGCCAGCGTTCTGTGGAGTCCACATCGCCATCGCTACCTGTCCAGCCAAACTCCATCGCCAACCCCCGCGACCGTCGGCAACCCACCGCAAATGCTGCCGCCGCACGCCTGGGGAGAGGAAGAGAAAGGGGGAACTGCCACCTTTTGCTTTTGAAGAAACGAAGGGAAGAAGAAACCCTAGGGGGCTAATATTATTTTTTGGGAAAATTACAACTGCCCCCCCCCCCCCCGAAGTTTTCAAATTTACAGAAATGCCCTTGCTAGTTCAAGCATTGAGCAAATTGCATAAGAGCCCACAAACGCTTTGCATATTACGAAAAGCCCCTTCAAGCATTCAAGCATGTGCTTTGCACGTTTCTATTGGGTAATTTTCACTTCTAGTCTACTAGTTATTCGTGTTATATTTTATTGTGAAACTCTGAACTAATTGCATTTCAGTCCCTATTTCAAGACTATTTATTGCTTGTCTTTTATATTAAAATAAATGTGTTTTGTGCCTCAACAAATTCTCTAAAAATTTAATATAGACTCTTGTTATGTGCATCTTCATTGTTTAAAAATTGCATTACATTTTAATTTAATTTGTTATTATTAAAAAATAAAAAACAACGTCATTTTCTCTTCCTGAAATTCAAAAATTCATAAAAATTTGAATATTGCTATAAAAATTCCAAAAAATTAAATTAGTTTACTTTCATTGTCTTTTAATTTCTATGCAAATTTCGTGCATTAATTCTTTTCAAATCCAAAAAATTGAAAACATAAAAAATCTTAAAAAAATCACAAAAAAACTCTACAAAAATCCAAAAATCATGATTTCACTTCTTGTTTGTAGATATTTTTCTATAGTTTAGATAAAAATAATTTCCAGGAGTTTTGAGTATTAAAATATTTTAAAGTTACAAATTACTCCAGGTTGTGCACTGGTTATCATTTTTGTCAATGTTTGATTTTTAGAAAAATACAAAAAACATCTGAAAATTCTACAAAAAAAATCCAAAAATCTTTTCAAAGACATTACAACCCAAAAATATTTTCTCCAGAATTTTCTGAACATTTTTATATAATTAAAAAATAAAAAAGAGTATGGTGTGCGTATTTCTTTACTTGTGCATATTGCTCCTTTTTGAAATAAAAGAATTACAAAAATCAAAATCATTAAAAATTTGAAAATCAAAAAATAGAAAAAATAGACATAATAAATTAAAAAATTAGAAAGAGCAAAATTCCACAAAAATCAAGGATAGTTTGCATTTGAGATTTCCTCTTAATTGATTTTCGATTATTCGAATAACCCTCGGGAATTATAGCCTCCCTGAGTTCGATCATGTTGCTATACAGGTAAATAAGTAGCAAAAATTTCTCTCGCTTCATTATTCTTGTAATTATTTTTGGAGCTTGAGAAGAAAAAAAATTTGTTTGTTTGTTGACGCTTTATTGGGTTGCAACGACATTGTTCATAATTAATATAATTAAAACCCTTCGAAAAGCGTAGCAACACATATGGATATATTGTAAGAAATAAATTGTACCAGGTTATTCTAAGTTACACTGGAGTGCATGTTTAATTGATTTTATTTATTAATTTAATAATCATTTGAGGACACCATCAAATTGATCTTGAGAATGCCACCCGCGGGTTAGAGTCCACAACAACATAAATTGCAAATACTGATATCCTATCATAGACTATTTCACATATTAAACAAGCACATGCACATACACAACTCGCGAGCCACTGCTATGCAGGAATCGGTAGTTGATTAAGAGGTTTTGCACCGATATGCTAATCCAACAAGATCAACAATCGCTGCATGATCGACTGTCTCTTAAGCAACAATCAAGCCATGTGTGTGAACTAAAATTTATTATAACTCTACATAAATACATGTCTAGGCAGTAGAGTATCGAACACCGAAACATAAAACAAAGTGTAGTAATTATTACTAATTATTGCTAATTAATAATATGTATTTTTGTGTCTTCTTATCTATTTTTCTTATTTTGTGGGTTTTTAGATATGTTTAATTTTTATGGATTTTTTTAAATATTCTTCTCTGTTTTTGGTAATTTTTATGCGATTTTTCTAATTTTATGGATTTTAAAATGATTAAATGTACAAAACAGTGTATATAATAAATCCATGAGTTTATTTTAGGTTTAATAAATATTAATAAGTCTAAAATTAATCCAAAAATATTTTAATATATAATATATAATAAATAAAATTCATAAATAGAAAGAAATATTTTTGGATTTTCATATATTTTTTGTTAATTTTTATAACAATTTCAGGTTTTTTATTTTTATGTATTATATTTTGTATTTTTTCCTAAATTTTGGACATATGATAGAATATAATATATTATAAGTAATAATTTTTTTGAATTTTTATGGGTTTTAATGTTTAATAGGAGAAAATAACAAGTCTATGATTTTTAATAAATAGGAAACTTAATTAAAATGCCACAACAAAGATATACGAGATGCAATACAGTTCTAGACACTTTTAATTGATTTGCTAAGATTTAAGCATAATCAAAGACATTTAATAAAAGTGGAATACATAAAATAAAAAATTACAACAAAACATGGACTCAAATGCAATTAAAATAAATTATGCATACATTTAATAACAGATCTAGGAAGGATAAGGTTGAACGTGCCAATAACACATCGCCTTACATGGGATTACTGAAGGATATGGTTAGATCCTCAAGCGCATCACGGAAGCGTGAGCGTCGTATCGAATACGACGAGGAGCGACTAGTGGCACTAGTTGCTCGATGCAGCAGAATTTAAAAAATTTTCTTACGACGAACCACATGATCCAAGAACACTTCTCGGATCGTTTCGTCTAAACCACAAACAAGTAATTAGGATTACCTCTTGAAGCGTGGTTGCGATCAAGTCTCAAAACGAAGAGACCTCCTGTCTCAAGTCCGATCCGACGGAGGAGACGCTTGCGAGCGCGGGGATGAACCGCGTGCTTCTCGCAATCCAAGTTGATGATCCAAGCGGCGGATCTCCTGATCTCGACACACGAGATCCAACATCTTCTTCACGAGCGAGGCGCACCGAAGGAGACGGAGATCCACGAGCAGAAGAACGGGCAGCATAACGACGATGCCGCAGCGATGGAGAACCTCTCCATGGCATCCATGGTGGACGGCCATGAGAGGGAGAGAGAGAGGGCTGACCTCTAAAGAGAAAGAGAGAGGGAGAGAGAGATGCTTCTCAAGCATTTTTTGTGTGTAAAAAGAGAGCCAAGAGTGCCTCTCTATTTATAGGGTTTTGGGATCCATGGATCTCAATCCATGTGTCATATAAAATCAATGGTTGAGATTGATTTATGACAATCCAATGGTCAAGATTGTTGTTGGTAAAAGCCAACAACTTGTGATTTAATTTTGATTAAATATATTTGATAAATCAAATAAATATTAATACCAAATTAAATCAATCAAATAAGGAGAGAGAGAATAAAGGAGATCAAACTTCCCCTTTGGAGGGCAATCTCATGGATTCCCATGAGATTGCATATCTCCTTGATTTTCTCTCTACTTATTTTCCAACAACTATTTGTTGGGATTTTTATTCACCAAAATAATTCTCAATTAAATTTGGGAATATTGCAAATCTTGACATTGGAATATTGTGAATCATATTCAAAACCCAAAACAAAATGTAATTTACATTTTCAATTAATTAGACAATGTGTATCCTATACACATTAATAATTAATCTACTAATATAAATTATATTTAACTCTCTCTAATACATTATAAATCACATTTATAATATATTATGAATAATTGGATATTACTATCCACATTATTCTTATCCTTGATAATTAAATCATATTTAATCATCTTGGATCTCTTTATCTCATGTGTTCAAATAATATGAATCACATTCACATTATTCACATCTTTGATAATCAAATCACATTTAATTATCTAAGATAATTCTCCTTATAATATGAATCAAATTCATAATATTCATGATAATTAAATCACATTTAATTATCCATTTTCTCTATGCTCGGATACATATATCAACAATAGAATTATCCATGAACTCTTTCAAGGACAATGCGCTTTCTCCGCGAATACTTGGAGATAAGGACATGGCGATTGTATTGTTCCACGTATAGTGACATGGATATTGAGATCACATCTCAAATCCAGATCTCGGGCCTCCCATAGATGCTTGATTAAATCAAGACCGCAAATCTAATCTTCTCATTGAATCTGAATCACATTCAGATCAATGTCCAACATTTGGACTAAGATCAGATTACTTCTCTACTGAGAGGAGTCACTAAAATCCAGACCCGTTTCATCACTCCCTAGGAATGGAAGCGTCATGGTTATACAACCGTTTATGATCACATCACCCTCAGGTATTCCTAATACCTGTACATCCTGCATACTGGAAGACTCAGAATAAACCTGAAGTATTAGATCAACTTTACACTGTCTACTTCAGGGTTACATCAGTAAGTTTCTCATTCGATCATTTGGAAGTTGGTATCGATCATATACTTTCCAAAAGCATATATCATACCTAGGTCTTGATCATATATTTTCCAAAAGTATATATCAAACCTACAAATTCAGTCAAGCTTCCAAAGCGAGACGACCGTGCGCACGGAATTTGATTCTTCCCAATATCTCATGAGTGAGCTCATGTCTTCCGGTTCAGTAATGAACCTGTATGATCCCTTTGAGAGATCGTATTACTCATATGCCCTTATATGCACACCAGCGCGCCGGTGTATAGACCTTGATTAGGTCATCAACCTATTGGTCTGCCAAATGTACATACTCAGACATATAGTAACACATCTGTCTCCGGTCAGAGGATGTGTGCCTATATCATGACAACATATGATATAGGACTTTGGTTATCTCGATCTCGTTAAGTCAACTCTTTGACCTAACTAATCTGACACCTCCGAATCTCTATTCCTATGCAGAGGACCTGCATCAAGAAGTCGGTCAGATATCAGCCTAACTGAGAAAGGATTGCCATCTCCTACTCAGGCTGAAGATCATCTCTTAATAATCATTTGACGGTGCCTGATGAGTCCTCAATCTAACTCATTAGATATTCATCTAAGCACCAGCCTCTATGATTCAATAATTGAATCAACAGCTGTATGATCATTAAGATGGCCATGGTACATAACCCTAATTGTACTAAGGGACCTATTATGCAAATTATGTATTCTTCATTTCAGATCAAGGAGTGAACTGCAACAACATTTATTGCATAATGGCTCGCCGTGGGCTCGCATTTCCAACAATCTCCCACTAGCCCAAAGAGCCATTAATGGGCTAATCATTTAAACCCACACTCATGTGACAATCATAGGCTATTTAGAAAATAGCTAGGTAAGCTGATCAGTCACTCTGTTGCCAAGAGACTACGCCAAGTCCTTTTACGGCACTTGCATATCTCCTAGTAACAGTGTTCGCATCCAATGCGAATGCTGCATCTCATGAAACCGATACTCAATTTTGTTGGTTATAGTGTCCATGACACTACATCTTATTAATTATCATAACCAGTATTCCCATAATCCTTATTAGAATACCTTCATTCCTGGAGATCTCTATCCCCTAAGGTAACTGCAGTCAAGACCCTTATAGATCACTATCTACAAGATCTTAAACTTTTGAAGATAAGTCTTTGAGATCACTATCTCCAAGTTTTATCATTTTTGAAGATATTATTATTACTGCAATCAAGTGTTTTATCTCCATAGTAGGATTAGTAACAGTTTACTACTCCCACTGCATGGTAGACATCTGGTTCTTGTACACATCTAGCATACATTCAGCTTCTCATAACTGATGCACAAGTGCAAGCAGTTCTAGCATTCACTTCCTCAACTCTTTGAGGTGCTATCCCTCTAGACAGGTCACTACCACATCTTAAGGGAAGGAAGCTTTTCTTGGAATTGTCCAGAATATGGAATAATTCCAAGGTGTACTACTAATGCGACAGTCCCAATACCCTCTTCTCTTTGTTTCTGAACGACTTCAGAATTAAGATCTAAGAGGTATCCTTGAAATCGTATCTCAAGGTATGGAACAACCAAATTATAAAACACTTATCATTTATTCTTATATGATTAGAATAATATCTACATCAAGCACGATGAACACAATGGCACTCCCACTAAGCTTCACATGGTTCATCAAGATTTTATCTGAAATCATAACATTTATAATTTCATTAAATCTTATGTTCCAACTACAAGAAACTTATTTGAGTCCAAAGATGGAGTTTTTCAGCTAGCACACCTTGCTTTCCTCAACCATGAAGCCCTTGGGGCTACTTCATATGAATATCCTCAGAGAGGTATTCATAGAGGAATGCAATCTTGACTTACATCACGAAGATGTCATAGTCAAGTTGTGTAGCTATAGTTAGCAATATTCTGATGGGTTAAAGCAAGGTCACTGGAGAGCAAGTCTTATCGCAAGCGATGCCTTCTCTTCGATGTGTAGCTCATGGCTACGAACCGTGCTTTGAAGGTCTATACCTTCTCATCAGGTTCCCTCTTTCTCTTGAAGATCCATTTACACCTTAATGGGTCTGACCCATATAGGTGGATCCTCGAGGGTCCATATACAACACTTGTATATGAAGTCTACATTAGACTTTTATTGCTAACATCCATCCTTCCATGTCATGATCCTCAGGAGCTTCATCACATGTAGTCCGATCATTTTCAGATTTAACTGACACATGGAATCCATCCTCAAACTTATTTGAAGAGGTATTAGTGTTTCATCTTTAATTGTCCTTTCAGTTTCCAATATCAGGAGCCTCATTATCTTTTCAAGATTAAATGAGTTCCTTCACTTCATTTTCATCTTGATTCTCAAGAGAGTCATCCTATAAGAATCATATTCTCAAAGATGAGGTCTTTTAAGAATCTCAAGGTCATAAAGTAGGTATCCAATACCATCCTTTATTTTCCTAATGAAGTAGCATTCTCTAGTGCTAGATTCCAGCTTACATGCATGGAACCTTATTAAGTATATAATGCAGTCTCTACTACATATATATCTTGGAAACTTAAGAGATAATTATGCTAGGATTAATCATTGATTAAATCATGTCACACATGATCAATTGTATCTCCCTACAACTCCTTTGAGTTAAGGTTCATTAGGAGGATTGAGATAGGAATGATATTCATATCTCCATAAGGTATTTCTTGAATTCATCTAATAGGTACGGGCTACCTTGGTTAGATCAAATTCATTTCATCTTCCTTCAAACTTTGGTTCTAAACCAAAATTGCGAAATCTTTGAACATTTCAAAGGTTTCTTAGGTGAAGAGAAGAGATCTCATATCATACATAATCATTAACAGATATCACATATCCATAATGTTTACTATGATATAGATGATCTGCATACATCAATATGTATGAGATCCTTAATACCTAGGCATCTTACACCTTTCCCAAGGAAGGATGTATTAGACAATATTCACAAGTATGTGAGATTTGAATCTTTAGACAATCTAAAGTTTCATGTCTTACCAGTCCATTGATTTCATCAACAGACATATGTCCAAAATTTGATGCCAGATCATTGCCAAATGATCTTTATCCTCCTATTGATCTTTTAAAGGTTTAATTTTCAGTATTAGAAATCTTAATGAACCATTCAATAATTTTCTAATTTAATAGAGTCCACTAGATTTTAGATTACTATCTGAAATATTTCCATCATAACTCTTTATGATAGATTTATTACAGAATTCATGTTTATATCCAACAATTAGAAATAAACAATGAGTGTATTCTAATATCTAGGTTATAGAGACATTCTCTAAGACTAAGGGCTCCCACTGAAAATATGAAGTCTAATGATCTCATGGAAATTGTTGCAACACTTGCATCATTTTCAACATGGATGACCAATAAACCTTAAGATCAAATTTCTAATACATATGCAACCAATTGCAAGTGTCATTAGAGAATTTGAGATACAATTATTAGACTTTATCTTATCAAATAAGTAAGTCAATATCAATGATTATATGTAGATTATACTGATGCTCCATCCGAGTCCTTTTCTGAGGATTCTAGACAGACTTGATAGTCATACTATCAACACATCAACTTATTGCAGTATTGGCATTCATCCAACTCTTTGGATGTCATATGGAAGTCACAGAAGTACAGTCAACTCTTTGACTATACCTCTTACTTGGGTCCAACCCATGCTTCCACTGCACTCCCTTTGTCTATAAGCAACCTTTGCTCAAGACCAAGGATCTCTCATGTTAAAATCAAAAATTTCAATATAAGAGTATTTCAACATTTATACAAGCTTCATTTAAGTTCATATAATATGAATATTATGAAGCTTCATGAATGACTAGAGTATAGACAGTAGAATGATGACACTCATCATCTACATCCATCTAAACTCTTTGAAGCATCGGTTCAGGTAGGTATTCAAACAATTTGAATACATTATCTCTAATAGAGCTACCATTCTACATGATGTAGAGAACCATGTCATTCATGATTAAATGTCAAGAGCACATATATATGCCAGAATATCTTTATTGATTTTATAAGGATTAATTTGATAATTACGATCATCATCGACATGTCACTTCAAAAGTACATTCGATAAGATCAAGACTTATAGAGACATACAAACCCTAGGGTTTTAGTCCTATTGTCTATTTAATTATCACTTCTCATTGTTATGAGGAAACTTGCACATTGCAACCACATACATTGTGTGTCCAATTGCAAGTACAATATCTGGATTATAGGGTTCAATCCACGATATTTACTGGTTATCATTGAGTATATTATTGAGTGGGTTTAATGAAGGATTATCTGAAATAAAAAATTTGCATGAGTGTATATATTTATATATATACATGTTTTACTTTGAATTAGGAATTTTATATCAAAGTTGTCTTGCCATGTCAACAATAAAAGTTCATTCCCTTAATTACTTTCAATGTAAGAGATATACTTACCATTATATCTCAGCAAGATCTGGGATCTCCTCTTTATCTTTGTTACATCCCAATAATATGAGAAACTGCAACTCCAATAAAGAGAAGCGGGAACACATTCCGCCTTGCAAGTCCAACTTGCATTTCCCAATTCGGTCTTTAACACCCGGGCCCACCACCCCTAAGGTGATGTTGACCCGTCGTTAATTGAACCAACCGTCAACAGGAATAGAACTCGCTATGCGCAATCCAATATCGCCCCAATAATATGAGGATCCGATATTGGGGTCACTACGCATACGGCCTTACTCTTTTGAGAAGCAAAGAGTCCGATCCAGATGCGCTTGTATATAGGAGCTGTTACTACGTACAGGCGTCTCCTATATACAATCCCTGGCGACGGAAACCCTTCGCCTTGACGGGAGACCATGGATGTCACTTATGTGATCCTCCACCTCTTATTCAAATTTAATTAATTACTATGAATCACATTCATATAATTAATTCTTCCAAGGGAATTATTAACTCTAATCATATTAGAGTAATCTCAATTGGATATAATTAACTTAATCATATTAAATTAATTATCAATCCAATTTAATCAATCAAACTTAATTTTATGCTTGAATATACATATATGATATTATTCTCAAAGTACGTATTAATTCGAATTTTAATAATTAGAAAAATACATCATAATCCCTCGGACATTATCCCGGCCCTACCCGCTGTCATGGCCAGTACCGACGGGAGTGGGGCGGACCACATACGTTGCAACCCGCTGACCAGCGATCCCCGACTAGACACCATATCCACCTCGGGAAAGGATAATGCCAAATTGATTATTTTGTACTTGAGATGATCATCGGTTCTTCAACCGAAATTATACCATATAGTAATCAAAACAATTTTGATTTTAAGGAAATTTGCTAGGCAAATTCCCAAGTCCTATTCAAGCAAGAAGTTTGATGATTGTAATTCCAATTATGGTTTAGATCAAATCTAATCAACTAATTGGTTGGGGCCAAGTCAATTAGGCAAATAATCATGTTTCAATATTTCACAAATATTTTTCAAGATTATTTCACGAAATTAACAATTAATTTCACTAATTGACAATCACTTGGTTCTAGATTAGGAAAGCAATTTCAGCAGTGACCCCTACTTACTAAAATTGGCATATCTCAATCATATTAAATCCAAATTAAGCAAAGTCAATTTCTAAAGTTTGCTAATTTGATTTAGGACAGAACCTAAGTGATGTTTCACGCATTTCGAGGCAAGTCTAAACAGTAATTAACATTTTAATCACGTTCAGATTCACAGTTCCCGCAACAGTGCATACATGTTCATTAAAACGACCATATCTCGAGCATACGAAATCCGATTTGCGCAAACTCAGATCCTATGGTTTTCTTATTTAATGGGGAACATAATCCAAGTATAAAATTCGTGTTTAAACAATTTAAACAGTGCCGAATTTCTTTACTAAACAGATCTGCGAAATCAAATGCGATGAAAACTTTCGCGACCTTAACGAACCCAAGTCGTCTTTGGTTAACGAATCACTATTCGAAACCGTCAACCTGGCTCTGATACCACTTGAAGGATATGGTTAGATCCTCAAGCGCATCACGGAAGCGTGAGCGTCGTATCGAATACGACGAGGAGCGACTAGTGGCACTAGTTGCTCGATGCAGCGGAATTTAAAAAATTTTCTTACGACGAACCACATGATCCAAGAACACTTCTCGGATCGTTTCGTCTAAACCACAAACAAGTAATTAGGATTACCTCTTGAAGCGTGGTTGCGATCAAGTCTCAAAACGAAGAGACCTCCTGTCTCAAGTCCGATCTGACGGAGGAGACGCTTGCGAGCGCGGGGATGAACCGCGTGCTTCTCGCAATCCAAGTTGATGATCCAAGCGGCGGATCTCCTGATCTCGACACACGAGATCCAACATCTTCTTCACGAGCGAGGCGCACCGAAGGAGACGGAGATCCACGAGCAGAAGAACGGGCAGCATAACGACGATGCCGCAGCGATGGAGAACCTCTCCATGGCATCCATGGTGGACGGCCATGAGAGGGAGAGAGAGAGGGCTGACCTCTAAAGAGAAAGAGAGAGAGAGAGAGAGATGCTTCTCAAGCATTTTTTGTGTGTAAAAAGAGAGCCAAGAGTGCCTCTCTATTTATAGGGTTTTGGGATCCATGGATCTCAATCCATGTGTCATATAAAATCAATGGTTGAGATTGATTTATGACAATCCAATGGTCAAGATTGTTGTTGGTAAAAGCCAACAACTTGTGATTTAATTTTGATTAAATATATTTGATAAATCAAATAAATATTAATACCAAATTAAATCAATCAAATAAGGAGAGAGAGAATAAAGGAGATCAAACTTCCCCTTTGGAGGGCAATCTCATGGATTCCCATGAGATTGCATATCTCCTTGATTTTCTCTCTACTTATTTTCCAACAACTATTTGTTGGGATTTTTATTCACCAAAATAATTCTCAATTAAATTTGGGAATATTGCAAATCTTGACATTGGAATATTGTGAATCATATTCACAACCCAAAACAAAATGTAATTTACATTTTCAATTAATTAGACAATGTGTATCCTATACACATTAATAATTAATCTACTAATATAAATTATATTTAACTCTCTCTAATACATTATAAATCACATTTATAATATATTATGAATAATTGGATATTACTATCCACATTATTCTTATCCTTGATAATTAAATCATATTTAATCATCTTGGATCTCTTTATCTCATGTGTTCAAATAATATGAATCACATTCACATTATTCACATCTTTGATAATCAAATCACATTTAATTATCTAAGATAATTCTCCTTATAATATGAATCAAATTCATATTATTCATGATAATTAAATCACATTTAATTATCCATTTTCTCTATGCTCGGATACATATATCAACAATAGAATTATCCACGAACTCTTTCAAGGACAATGCGCTTTCTCCGCGAATACTTGGAGATAAGGACATGGCGATTGTATTGTTCCACGTATAGTGACATGGATATTGAGATCACATCTCAAATCCAGATCTCGGGCCTCCCATAGATGCTTGATTAAATCAAGACCGCAAATCTAATCTTCTCATTGAATCTGAATCACATTCAGATCAATGTCCAACATTTGGACTAAGATCAGATTACTTCTCTACTGAGAGGAGTCACTAAAATCCAGACCCGTTTCATCACTCCCTAGGAATGGAAGCGTCATGGTTATACAACCGTTTATGATCACATCACCCTCAGGTATTCCTAATACCTGTACATCCTGCATACTGGAAGACTCAGAATAAACCTGAAGTATTAGATCAACTTTACACTGTCTACTTCAGGGTTACATCAGTAAGTTTCTCATTCGATCATTTGGAAGTTGGTATCGATCATATACTTTCCAAAAGCATATATCATACCTAGGTCTTGATCATATATTTTCCAAAAGTATATATCAAACCTACAAATTCAGTCAAGCTTCCAAAGCGAGACGACCGTGCACACGGAATTTGATTCTTCCCAATATCTCATGAGTGAGCTCATGTCTTCCGGTTCAGTAATGAACCTGTATGATCCCTTTGAGAGATCGTATTACTCATATGCCCTTATATGCACACCAGCGCGCCGGTGTATAGACCTTGATTAGGTCATCAACCTATTGGTCTGCCAAATGTACATACTCAGACATATAGTAACACATCTGTCTCCGGTCAGAGGATGTGTGCCTATATCATGACAGCATATGATATAGGACTTTGGTTATCTCGATCTCGTTAAGTCAACTCTTTGACCTAACTAATCTGACACCTCCGAATCTCTATTCCTATGCAGAGGACCTGCATCAAGAAGTCGGTCAGATATCAGCCTAACTGAGAAAGGATTGCCATCTCCTACTCAGGCTGAAGATCATCTCTTAATAATCATTTGACGGTGCCTGATGAGTCCTCAATCTAACTCATTAGATATTCATCTAAGCACCAGCCTCTATGATTCAATAATTGAATCAACAGCTGTATGATCATTAAGATGGCCATGGTACATAACCCTAATTGTACTAAGGGACCTATTATGCAAATTATGTATTCTTCATTTCAGATCAAGGAGTGAACTGCAACAACATTTATTGCATAATGGCTCGCCGTGGGCTCGCATTTCCAACAATTACATACGACTTGGAAGGACCTATTTGTAATAATAATAAAGTGCAAGTCAAGATAGAAAATATTCCTAAAAATATTATACTCAATATTTAATTTATGAAACTAAGGATAAATACAAAATATGTGGAGGGTGTCAACACAAATTGCCCATGCATGGCTCGTGTGGGGAACGTGCATCACTGATTGATAGTTGAGGAGCTCCCACATAGCACCGCTTAAGATGATAAATGATCGAGGTGAGGCATCATATCGTCTAATTTAAACAACCAATATTAGATCTGGGTCGAGACTCTGATCCTACGGTCCTGGAGCTGTCACGAAGAATAGGGAAGAACACTTCCTTGTCTTCGCTTTAATCTCTGATGCCTTCCTCATCCGTCCACCTCGACACTATTGAATGGCTCAAAAGCCTACTGGGGACTTTCCGTGTCCCAATGGTGATTCAGTGGTGT
Organism: Ottelia alismoides; assembly: GCA_037367405.1. Taxonomy (NCBI): domain Eukaryota; kingdom Viridiplantae; phylum Streptophyta; class Magnoliopsida; order Alismatales; family Hydrocharitaceae; genus Ottelia; species Ottelia alismoides. The sequence continues at coordinate 818,197 of JAZKJV010004359.1, read as the reverse complement.
CCAGGCCTCATCAGAGGAGGCCTGGAGGACTGTTCTTTTTTGAGCACCAGGAGGTCCTATTTTTCCTTTAATTCCTCTCTCAGGTGCCTCGTGGGAGCTCAAACCTACACAAAAAATCTTAAAGGGCTCGAGATCTATGCTCTTAAACTTGGATTGAAGCTGAAAGCATGAAAAATGAGGGGGTGCCGTGTCTCCATCGATCATTAGAGGAAGAGACTCGATTCACCGATTTATGCAAAATTAGGTTGATCTGGTCATAGAAAATTGATGGAGAAGTGAAGAGTAATGAGATGGTATGGTTTGGGGTCAGAACAGGGGGTGAATCACGACAAAACAGAGGGCCAGACTGAAGCTCCGGCGAACTACGAATTGGGAAGTTTACACTAAAACAAACGAAATCAAATTAAACTAAACCTAGATCTATCCTAAGGAATGAAAATGCAACCTAAAAATCTAATTAAAACTAGGCCTTAACCGGGGATACCTGGAAGCTGGGACCTGTTGGGTAGAGATCTTTAGGGTTTTAATTTAGATATGGAAAATAAATGTGTCGTCGCAACCCGAAGAATCCCGCGACAAAATTTTAATTTTTTCTCAAGCCAGTAATTACATAAAATATATAGCAAGAGATTTTGCAATTTAATTTACCTGTATAGCAACATGATCGAACTTAGGGAGGCTACAATTCCTGAGGGTTATTCGAATAATTGAAAAATCTATTAAAAGAAAAATGAAATCTCAAATGCTAACTATCTTGGTTTTTGTGAAATTTATATCTTTTTATTTTTTAAATTTTTTTACATATATTTTTTATTTTCTGATTTTCAATTTTTAGTGATTTTAATTTTGTAATTTTTTTAAATTTTCGAAAATATAATTTTCAAAATAAATTTATACACAAAGGAAATGCATTTTTTAAAAAATGTTCAGATAAGACAAAAATACTCAAAAATATCCAAATAAAATATTTTTGTATTTTTGATGGTTTTTTATTGCTTTCGTAATTTTTCAAAGATTTTTTAATTTTTAGGATCTTTAAAATGAATAAAAATATGGGAAAATGTAAACAATGAGCAAATGGGATTATTTTAAAATTTTAAAATATAAAATGAAATAAAAATTGCTCCAATTATTTTTCCTAAAAACTATAACGAATTATCTACAAACAGGAAGTGAAATCACATTTTTTTATTTTTCCTTCAATTTGATATGATTTTTTAAGATTTTGAGTATTTAATATTTTTTTTGATTTTAAAAATAATTAATGCGTGAAAATTGGGTAGAAAATAAATGCATAGAAAAAAACAAATCTAATTTTATTGGAATTTTTTACATAATATTTGAAATTTTATGTTTTTTCAAATTTCAAATAAGGAAAAATGCTGTGTTTTTGATTTTTTAATAATAACAAATGATAAAAAATTCAATGAGAAGATTATGCTATAAAGAGACATACATCTGGAGTCCAACTTAATTTTTTGAGAATTTATTGAATAAAAATAACATTTATTCTAATGATAAAAGAATAAAAAATAGAGTATGTGATACAGGACTAAAATGTAATTTCTGAAAAGATTTCTAACAATTTATAACGCAGAAATAAATGCAAGTCTCTTTGTGCAATTTTCACTGTAAAGCATCTGCAAGTCACGTGAATGAATAACAACATAATTTATTCGCAAATACAAAGAACTCCAGGGAAGAATATGCAATTTACCCAAAAAATAATGTATGCTTGGATCTAATGGGGGCCTCTTTGCAATTCGTAGACCTCTGGAAGCGGAATGCAATTTTTACCCCCAAAATTTTAGGGCTTAGGGCGTTTCTTTCGTTCCTGTTCCACGCTAAAAAGGAGGCAAAGGGACGTGGGGCGCCGTCGCACCTTCCTCTCCAAGCAAAAGGCGGGTGCGCCGCGCCTCATGTCTTCCTTCTCGCGCTAGCAAAGGGCAACTACTGCATCAGCAACGGTGGCTTCAAGGACTGGTGGTTGGAGGTCCGCTAGGCATTGGTTGGGCTCAACGGGCTCCAAGCGGGTAGGGAAGAGGCGCGCCTCCGCGCAAGCAGTGGCGATGGCAAGATGTGCTCCTGGCGGAGTTTGCCTCACGTGACGGAGGTCGGGCTGCGGTGGTGTTGGTGGAAGAACGACGGTGATGCAGGTGTTGGGCGACACACTGGAAGATGATGGATGGTGGGCGGTCCGCGCGAGGCTGACGGTGGTGCAGAGGATGGTCCGCGCGGGTCGAGCATCAGCGGCATATGTGCAGCCTGGGCGACGGAGGCTCAGGAGTAGGTCGATGGCGGTTCTCAGACGTGGCACTTTTAGGAACCATGGTGGACGACAAGAGAACGTCGACGGCATTGACCGAACTGTGGTCGCGCAGCGGCGCCGTTAGTGGGGGCTGCGGCCGCTGCTCTAATTTTTTTTGTTTTTTTAGCAACATCACTTATTATTTTTTTGTAATATTTTTTTGCACAAACAACAACTGTAATTCTTTTTTCTTCTTTTTTTAAATTTCTTGTACCTACAATAAAAAAATAAATCCGACTCGAATACAATGATTCGATCCAAAATAAAATACGAAAAATATGAGTGGATGATGGATCCAGCGGTTGTGATGGAAGTTCCGTGTCTCCGACCTAGTATGCAGTCAGAGGTGTGAGATCATTTGAGGTAAAACGTAAAATGGGGAGATCGAGAATATGAGACGGTGATCGGTGCCAGATCAGAAATGGATAGAATCATTATGAATAATAAGCTACGATAAAAAACTATGATCTAACATTGAAAAAATTACAACAAAATTAAACTAAAAATTACATATAAAATTAATCTAAATGAAAGATGGAAATGGATGTGGATCTCACCAATTGGGAGCGAATGAACGTCGTGATGGCCTCAACGAAGGCCAACTTGTTGTCACCGGACGGCTCGGAAGCTAGACACCCTTCTGCGATAAGATGGCTATCTAAGAATAGGCTCCTCTCACCAAAAGATTGATCAAATTGAAATGAGGGAGGAGGAGCCACATTAAAAGTGAAAAGAATTGAATTTGAATTTCAAAAATATGAATGGAGATAAAGATAAAGAAAATTTGAATAGAGATAAAGATGGGGAAGGAAGTTAGGGGTGGAGTTAATAAATTTATTTGCATATTTTATTTCTTTATTTATTTATTTTCACCACTTTATTAAATAAATTAATAATATTAATTATTTATTTTTTGGTGTGGGTTATTTAAGGGAATTAACTATATACATATACTATATACATATGTTACATTATATACATAGTTAAATAAGGAAATTAGTTTTTTTATTTTATTTATTTTTATTTTTATTTTTATTTTAAGTAATTATTTTTCAAAATTATTTACAATTATTTGCAAATACACTATGTATAAAAATACATATATATGATAAATAAATAAAAAATTACGCAAACCACCCCAGAAAATCGTCTTTCAAACTGTAACTCCAAAAATTATGAAACCACTACCATTTTATAGATAATTTAAGTTAGAATATGATGGAATGAGTTTGGTTCAATTTGATCTCATATGGAACCAGAATTGGTCTTTTAATTATCGCTTTATGATTTTTTCCGGATGTGGTTATTTTTATTCTGTACATGAATTATTTTGCAATTATTTTTATTATTTAGAAAATACTTCTATTTACAACTTTTGTTTTGAAAATTATTTAATTTGATGTCAATTTATGTACAAATAAAATACTGTAAGTTTTGACAAATATACACAGAAAAGTATTTACAAAACATTTTTTTGATTTTCTGATTAAGGACCCTATCTCCCCCTACTTTATTCTTGGTCGATCAGGTCAAGTCTTGACCTTCTCTAGTCTTTTTTATTTTCTTTACTTTTCCTTTATTTCTTTATATATTTATTTTAGGTTAATATAATAATATATGTACAATATTTACAAGCAGATGCAAGTTAGTAAGAATATGGATTTAGTATTATGTACATGTGTTTTATAAGGGATTTTAAGCTAAAATAAATGAATAAAGATGATTAAATGCAGATTCATCATCCCCCATGCTTTACCTTTGCTAGTCCCTTAGCAAACACTTATTTGAAAGATTAGGTGAATAAAAGAAAAAGGATGGAAAAATAAAGAAATTAGGACAATATTGAATATTAAACTTATCTTCATAAAGTTGTAGTATGGAGCTCTGTCAGACCTTTGGATTATTAGTATGGCGGAACGTTAATGGAAAATGGATTTACAACCTAACAACCTCTAAGTTCTACAAGACTTCTATTCAGGTCTCCTCAACAGTCAGGTCAAAACAATTCTACATGCACAAATTCTTATTACTATGAATCTTTACTTGTACGATGTAAGTGAAATATAACTCCCCATCTCAAAAGTGACAAAGAAACAACCTCTCTCAACAAGGTAACTCTAGTCCCCCCGGTCTAGCAACTCTTTCCTCGAGGAGTGGGGATATTCCCTTCTAAGTTCACGTACAACCAGCTCAAGAAGAGGAGATAGAGAAAAGAATGGATGGTAATCAGTGTGGCTACCTATCGTTGGATGCATGACTAGTGTAGTCAAGTCATCCAGCTACAAGCTTACAAAAATTTGACTTTGAAGCTCTTATTTTTTTAACTTTTTTATACTTGTATATACACTCTGGCAGACATTTTACTTTTCAGCCATGCTTATCCACTTTTGGAGATTCTGCATTTTTCTCCTTTTTTTGAAAATATGTACAAGGTGCAGCACGTACATAAGGAGTTTTCCCTCTTGAGCTTGTAGACTATCCCTCTTTTGAAGCATTATGCAACCCCACAACATCTTGTCTTTAGACCTCAATGCTACTAGATCAGGTTGAGATGTACTACCCTCCCTAGAGGAAGACGAGAGGTTCCTCCTAAATGTACTACCCTCGTATGCTACTCAAAGACAAGAGATTTTGCCTCCTCACTACCTCCTCCATGAAGAGCTACATGTAGAGTACTTGTACAAGATAAGCCAAGGTCTGAAAGAATCATGCGTGTGTTGTTAAATATTCTACTTAGACTAATCAAGATGACATGTGAACATAGTCTTATGGACTCAAAGAATTAAGTCACAAGGACCTAAAAAGTCTCGACTCTAGCTCTTATAAGGTTCCTCTAAAATTAAGTGGATTAAGGTCCAACTAAGCTCCATTCTTCAATTTTATTCTAGAAAAAAATGCATATGCAAATGCAAGAAAATATGTACAATGCAAAAAGAAAGCAAATTTTTTGGAACCATTTTTTAATTTTGAACTTTTTATGGATTTATGAAAAAAAATGATGCACATGTAAAAAGAGATTTTTTTGAAATTTTAATTATGTAAATTTTTATAGACTTTTGGTTTAGCAGCTTTTAGGGATTTTTTAAGTGAAAAGGGTTAGTAAAATATACAAGTATATACATGAATTATGTAATTTTTTTAATATAAGAGGATTTTTTTGTTTTTGTTGTTGTTGTTTTTTTGTTTGTTTGTTTTTTGTTTGTTTGTTTTTTGTTTGTTTGTTTTTTTGTTTTTTTTGTTTGTTTTTTGAATATGAAAAGTGAAAAGTCTATATATACATATGGATTTTACGAATTTATATACATATCCCAAAAATAATCATGTTTAAAAGTACGAGTTATGTCTAAAGTATATATACAATATATACGACACCCCCTATACTTAGCTCGAACTATGTCCTCATAGCTATCAGAGAGCGACAAAAGAAGACATAACTCGTGCTAAGTATAGAAAAGTGAAAAGACCCCTATGTTACAATGACTCATAGAATATGAAATGAATAGAAGTTGGTAATCCCCCTATACTTAGGATCAAATAATCCTAAGTATAGAAGACTGTACAAATGTGGAGAACTGAGGAAGGGAATGTACGAACTCAACATCTCGACTTGCCCCCTATACTTAGGGTAGAATAGCCCTAAGTATAGAATATCATCAAGTTGGGGGACAATCGAGAAATCAGAAGAATAAAAACACAAAGGGACGATGTGAACAACATCACTTCCCCTATACTTAGGGTAGAGTATCCCTAAGTATAAGAAACAACAAGAGTGATGAACATGACGAATATGAACAACACAAATCATTCACCCCCTATATCTAGGACAAAGCACAACTTAAATATAACATATATACATACAGAAAGGGGTGAATGATAAAATGGATTAAGAAAGAATTGAAGGATATACAAGAGGTTGTCAGCTCATGTATCAGACGTCGAAGATGGAATCAAAGGATCATCGTCTAATACCACAGATATAAAATCAATGATGGACATGAATGTATCATGATCAAGATATGGCTTCAGCAACTGTCTGTTCACAACAAATGGCTGTGCATTAAATGACAACCCAAATGTGACAATACTCCCATTGTCACGCACAGTTCTCACAATGAACGGTCCTGACGATTTGCTTTTCAATTTTCCTGGAAACAACATCAACTTAGCATCAAATAACCACACTTTCTGATCAAGAGAGAAAGTCTTCCTTTGAATGTGTTTATCTTGCCAACGCTTGACTTCCTCCTTATACATGAGTGGGTTATCATATGCAAAGTCTCGGAATTCCAGTTATCTATTCAAATTCAACTTCCTGTTCTTTCCTGCCTTCTCATAATCAAGATTGCATACACAAAGTGTCCATAAAGATTTGTGAATTAATTCCACTGGCACGTGGCAAGGCTTTCCATACACCAATCTGTAGGGAGACATACCTAAAGGAGACTTGTACACCGTCTGATAAGCCCATAGAACTGAATCAAGCATCTGGGACTAGTTCTTCCTATCTGGACTTACAAGTTTTTGCAATATCGTCTTGATCTCCCTATTTGAAATTTCTTCCAAGACATTAGTCTGAGGGTGGTAAGGAGATGCAACTCTGTGCTCAATGGCGTACTCCTTCACAAGCTTCTTTACTTCTCTATTAATGAAATGGCTTCCCCACATCTTAAATCAATATTTTAGGAATCCTGAACCATGCAATAATGTGGTCCTTGAGAAAGGAACACACTGTACAACTATCTGCGGCTCAGGTGGGGATAGATTCCACCCATAAACTAACATAATCCACGACGAGCAGTATGTACTAAAATCCCTGACTGACAGGAAATGGGTCCATGAAGTCTATGCCCCAAGCATCAAGAACATCATAAATCTGTATATATCTTAGGGGCATGGTATCTTTGGAACCAACAGTTCCTCCCATTTTCTGACAATCAGTACAACCTCGAACATACTATGTAGCATCCTTAAACAATGTGGGCCACCATAGGCCGATCTGTAAAACGTTTGCTACCACACGTTTCCCCAAATGATGCCCACTAGATTCTAGTTTGTGACAATGCTCAAGTACACTGGTGTGTTCCTCCTGAGGAATACACCTTCTCCAGATACAATCTACATCCTCGTGAAATAGGTACGGATCCTCCCATTGGTAATAATGAATCTCTGACAGAAATCTGTCTACCTTGTACTTCGGCCAATCTTGTGGAACTTTGTTGGAGACAAGATAGTTCACAATATCAACATATGGGAGTGAGTCCATAGACAAAATGGCCTCATGTGGAAAGGTTTCGGAAATAGGGATCATGTTCTGCTCAGAGGTCTGTACATTCGTGATACGGGAAAGGTGATCTGCCATAACATTTTTCACTCCAGGTTTATCTCAAATCTCTAAACAAAATTCCTAGAGAAGAAGGATCCATCTGATAAGGTGTGGTTTGGAGTCCTTCTTTACCTGCAAGTATCATATGGTAGTGTGATCCGTGTATACAATAACGTGGGAGCCGAGGAGGTAAGATCTGAACTTATCTAACCCAAACACAACAGCTAACATCTCCTTCTCTATAACTGTATAATTTCATTGTGGTTCATCCAGAGTCTTGCTAGCATAGTGTATATCAAATGGTATCACATCCCTTCTCTGTCCTAAAGCAATTCCAACTGCGAAATCTGAGGCGTCTGTCATGATCTCAAAAGGAAGAGACCAATTAGGTGGCCGTAAAACAAGAGCACTAGTAACCATATCTTTCGCAGTTGAATGCAAGGAGGACTTTCTCATCGACAACAAACTACTCTCCTTACACATAAGCTCAGTCAAAGGTCTGGCGATCTTGTTGATGTCCTTTATGAATCACCTATATAATCCTACGTGTCCCAGAAATGACCTCAACTACTTCAAATACTGCGGGGCCTCTAACTTGGAAATCACATCAATTTTAGCCGGGTCAACCTCCATACCATGTTTGGAGATGACATGGTCCAATACAATCCCATTAGTCACCATAAAGTGACTCTTCTCCCACGAGAGCACTAGGTTTACCTCACAGCAATATTGAAGAAATCGGTCTAAATGAGCAAGACATGTGTCAAAACTATCCTCATAGACCGAGAAATCATCCATGAAGAACTCAAGGAAACTACCCACCATGTCGGCAAAAACGGCCAACATACACCTTTGGAATGTAGCGGGGGTATTACACAATCCAAAGGGTATCCGTCTAAAGGCGTAGGTGCCAAACGAATAAGTGAAAGTAATTTTCTCCTGATCCTCAGGAGCGATTGCAACTTGATTGTATCCTGAGTACTCATCCAAGAAGCAAAAGAACTCTTTCCCTTCCAACCTCTCAATAACGTAATCAATAAAGGGCAATGAAAAGTGATCCTTCTTGGTAGCTGAGTTCATGCATCGGTAATCTACACATACATATCATGAAGTATGTACCCGAGTCAGAATCTCCTTACCACGGTCATTCTTTACGATCGTAATCCCGGATTTCTTCGGGACCACATGTAAAGGGTTGACTCACTTGGAATCTAAAATGGGATATATAAAGCCAGCATCACACCATTTTCTGATCTCCCTCATGACAATATCCCTTAGATTTGGATTTAAACAGTGCTAACATTCACGAGAGGGTTTACAGTCATCCTTTAGGTAGATATGATGCGGGCACAAAGCTGGGTTAATCCAACGGAGATCCGAGATATTACATCCTATGGCCTTGCAGTTTCTCTCACGAACCTCTAGCACACGAGATTCTTGTTCAACGGTCAACTAAGAGTTGAGGATGACCAGAAACATTGGGGAGGTGGGGGGGGGGGGCACAAGGAAGGCATATTTCAATGTTGATGGTAAAACCTTGCACTCAGGTAGGGTCTGAATCGGCTCTACAATAACCTCTGCTACTGCACTAGTAGATGGTATTTAATCTCTACTCTGTGGATTATCCACCTTGGCTACTAATGGCTCAACAAGTAGAAACTATGATAGATCTGCAATGAATGATCTCTGCTCAGAAAGAGGGGCTCATCAGGGTGTTCAACATTTCTATCAATTAAAGGTTCAGATATAAATCTCTCATCTGTACATAACTTAGGAAATTCAATGAATGGCTCAAATATATGTACCTCAGAACTCTAAGAAGGAGGTATATAATCAGTAGTCTCAGAAAAGTGTGTCAAAGGAATATCAGAAGGTACCTCCAAAAACTCATATTGATCCTCAGAAATCAGCTCAAACTGCACATCAACAACTAGCTCAATTGGACCACCAAGAGAACTCATGCCGATTGTGCTTTCCAGATAGTCCTTTTGGGAAAGGAACTCTTGGGTATCTATGAAATCAGTGAAAAGATCTGTCTATTGGAATTCAACAAGAAAATCGCAGTCCTCTGGCTCTGATATAACTGTCTCTGTCTCATCTGCTGCTGGTGACGGTGATGGTCTAGGATTAGAGATCGTCTCAATTTTCACCTTGTCATTGTGAGAGGGAAAGATGATCTCTCCAGTACCACAATCAATTACTGCTACAACCGTTCATAGGAATGGTCGATCTAGTATGATCAGGGTATGGAGTAACGATGCAGGTGTGTCCGTATCCATGACAACAAAATCAACAGGGAGTTTCATTCAATACACGTTACAACAACGTCCTCTAAAATGCCTCTTGGACTCTTAATCGATCTATCAGCAAACTGAAGGATCATCCTGGTTATTTTAAGAGTCCCTAATCGAAATTCAGTTAGCAAAGAGGATGGCATGAGATTAATGGAGGAACTGCTATCGAGAATAGTACGATCAAATTCTTGATTAAAGATATGGCAACGGATGTGAGGTGCTCCCTTGTCTCTCTTTTTAGGAGGGAGGTTACTGATTGCATGAACTATGTCCATGGTCAAGATGTGTTTCTCTATTTCCTTTCGTCTGTTCTTCCTTGGTTGGCGCTTTTGTGTGCATGCCTCTTTCATTCCCTTTTTAACTGCATGCATGTATTCCATGTCCTTAAGGAGCAACATTCTTAAAAAGATGTTCTGTAAGATCTTAACCACTCCAGGATCAGATAGGACTGTTTTTAAATTTTGAATTTTTTTAGATTTAAGAGAAAAAGGAAATGGTACAGAATCAGAATAAACATTCAAACATTCATTTCCATTACTCAAAGTAGAATCCTCGTGTACAAAAGGACAATTAGAATCAGTCTGTACAATGTTGTCCAAATTAGGTGAAGGAAAAACTTAATTAAAAACAGAATGGGATGCTGCTGTTGGTGAAGAGGAAGAATCCACGACTGGTATATTCTTTCTTTCTGATGGTGATCTACATCTGCCTGGTGAAGGTGGTGGTGAAGACGGTGAAACACTAGACTTGGGTGCTGCTACACTGGGCCTCTCAACTGCTGGAGAAGGAGATGATGTGGAAGATGATGCTCTCTCAGTGGTTCGATCTCCCAACTCCAACTGGTGTGTAGGAGGCTGAAATCTCCTACCGCTCCTGAGATGGATGACGTCAGATAAACATGTAAAATTAGGGCCATACATGTCTCGAGTGTGGGTGGGCTATTGGCTACCTACTCCTTACGTCTGAAGTTGTTGGGGTTGTCTTCGACCTGTGTTAGAATCAATATCTTGGTGGTGGTCTGGTCGTCGATCCGCTGAGTCAGTTCGTTTATGTTCTTCATGAGCAATGCAAGTTGGTCCTGTGATGGGTTGACTGAAGGAGCCTCAGAATGCTCATTGACTGGCTGTCGCTGAGACTGATAGTATGGGGGTTGTTTGTAACCATACAGATTCTGATAATGAGGAGGAGGAGGATATTGTCCATAATATGCACACTACGACTTGTTAGGATGAGGGAAATATGTAGACTGCTGCTGCTGCTGGTCGGCCTCTAGTTTTGGAACAATGGTGGAGACTGATAGTGAGGCTGGAACTGCTGGTGCTGATACTACTGCTATTTGCCTCCATGAAACTGGTGGGTGTATCTCTGACCCTGCTGAACCTAACTGGCCTTGCCCTGATGAACGTGGCTGGTTTCGCTCACGGTCGAACCAGATGCCATTCACCTCCTGAATGACATGTGGAGGTGGAGATTGCTGCTTAGGAATGTAGGCTACCTCTTTTTGGTACATATCTATCTATTGTGAACGTTGTTGGACCTGATCAGGGGTATATATGTAGTAGGCATGCTGAATTTTGGATGGTCCTCCGCTACTCTACTGTTTGGAAGATGTCTGCTCCCTGGTAGAGGTATCGGGTGCTGCACTCGCACTGTGAACTGCACTGATCGTACTCACAAGAAGCTCCAGGTGCTTTGTTATCTCATCCAGCATATCGAGGTTCTTTGTTCGATCACTTGAAGCTTCTCAAGCTCCTTGTAATGGTCAGTGCCCTTGGATTATAAGCATCCTTTAATGTAAGCTTACCCACATGTTCTACGCCAGGGTCTTCTCCCCCCATTCCCACCTCCACCATTGTTTCTATCCTCCTCTCTCCTATCTTATCCGTCCTACCTCAGCTCGAGAATCGTGTCTCTCAATACGGTCTGAAAATTATCCTGCTCTCTTAACTGGGCTTGAATTGACTGAATAGAGGCTAACATGGTGTTGTTGATCTCGCTCTACTCCGACATGGTTCCCTTTCCCTTTAGTGGCATAAAGTATCCGGTGTCTGACTCTGAAATGTGCATGACACTCGATTAGTTCTAAAAAATGATGGAGTCTCAGATACTAGTTCGAGATTAAATCCAATCTCAAATAGTGGGTTGATGGATGTCGTGAAGGGTGAAGTGGAGAAAGAGAAATATTAAGGAAGTGAGTATCCCCGAGTAGAAGGTGAACGGATCGGAGTGTAGATTGAGTTTGCAAAGTCCGAACGAGAAATACTCCGGTCCGACATCTTTAAAATCAATTGGCAAGATGCAAGAGCACGAAGGTCAATGCAAGAGCAAAAATGAGTGAAGGCGCAAATTGCACGGAAGGATCTCTAGCACTAGCAATCAAGCACAATACAAACCCCAAATTCACCAACTCAACGCAATGTGAAGATCATGAAGATTCAGTCTATTATCTTGTCAATTTTTAGAGTTTGGTGAGAATACAATATTGGAAAGAGTTAACGAGCTGTTGGGTGCTTGTCTTTCCCTACAGACTGGACTGATTCATATGACTAGTTGCATCCACTTTCAGTCAGTATAGGAGTAAGTACGGACCGTAAGAATACGGCTACCCATGTTACTTGATGACTGAGCCTTACATAGAGTCCTCTTAACCTCCCACTCTGATAAGGAAATTCGGGCCGTTTACCAACTACCCGTAAGTCCTTACTGAAAAGTGGCTAATTGTTTTTGAGAACCAATAGTCTATCTGAAAAGGCAGTCGTGGCTCTATCCTAGTGTCGTCCCTCTCTCACTTTGCAAATAAATCAAACAATGCAGGGGTTACTCTCCCCAAAATAATGATTTTCCTTACGTTTATTTTAGGGTCGAATTTTCTTTAGTAGCCCTCTATTTTAGGAAGTTTTCACTTGGTTTGAATATTTTCAATGAATCACCTATCGAGTGTCAAATTTCCTTTTTAACTTATGTGAGTAAAAACAAGGAAGGAGATCAGAAATGCCAAAATGTGATTAAATACAATGATGCATACATGGGTTAGAGATGCGTACCTTGTTGCCATCACTCTACATGCAGGGTGATCTGTGCAAAATTTAAATATAGAAAAAATAAACTAACCTATATGATGCAAGTGAACCATCCAAACAATAGCTTATATTAACATCAAGAACCAATTAAATTAGACTAAATCAAATTTCGCTCTATTCTATAGGTACAAAAATTCTTGTTTAGGGTTTTCGAACCTAATTAATTAGATGACTCAAGCAAATTAATTAAAGCAATCAATAAGTAGCTCATGAAATCCGCATGAAGCAAATAAAAAAGCGATAAAAATGAAACCAGTGAGGTCCCCCAGGTGCACCGGCAATTAGCGAAACAAACCGTGCAACAAATGAATGCCTGTTTGGAAGAGTTCAAATTCTAGAAATAAATAAAAGAAAGTCTATTTTTTTCCAAATGCTCAGACTCCTTCAAATCTTCTTCTCCTCCTTTCACGCTCTCCTGCGACTCGATGAAGAATCAAGCCACCTCCGCTTCGCTTGGGTGCTTCGGCTCTCATAGGATCGCCTCCTTCGCTCTGCCAACCCTCGCAAGAAAATAGAAAGAAAGAATGTGTAAGAGATACATGCATATAAATATGAGAAGGGAAAATAAATGAGATACAATGAATATGAACAATGAATTCAATGTGGTGAAATATAAACAAATATTTACAACCAAGAATATCAGGTGGTTGATCGTAAAATCACCCTTGTTAATTTAAATGTGTTGTTATTGTTGTAGTCGGGCAATCATGATCGATCAAAAAATTGACCGCACGAATCGATGAATCAAATAATATGCGGTTTGATGTATTTTTAAACTGAGCAAGCCACATGGTCGACTCAAGGAGGCAAACGAACAACTTCAAATCATATTAGATAAATTAGCTCACAGTTTTCTAAGTAGGATTTTTTTGGTATATTTTTATGCGATAAAAATGCAAATGCAAAAATGCTTTTGAACTAGGTTATTAAGGAATCAAGCAACTTAGTCATATTAATTTTAATGTGAAATTAATTCAATTTAACCCAGTTTTATTTTTCTTGAAAACCTTATCAAACGAAGAATGCAAAATTCATTTTTTTGGAATTTTGATTTAAATGCACAAATGATAAATGCAAACTTTTAATCGGTTTATATGCATTTTTTCGTGAAAAAAGAATGTAAAAATTATGAAATTTTTAGTGGAAGGAAATATGATGAAATGAAGCTACACTATTTTTTTGGAGTAATCTGAGAATATATGATTTTTTATGATTTTTTTACTGAAAACAAAGTAACTGTTAGTGTTTAATTTTTCGTAAATCCACAAAATCAATTTATACAGAAAGCAATTTATCTCAAATAGATATTATAATTAAAAATCTAGGTGAGTTGAAATTACGTAAAAATGATATTCCTGGATTTAATTAAAAATTAATTATAGAAATCACTTAAGAATTTTTTTAGCCACAAGACAATTCCATTTACAGTGAAATTTGGACTATATTTAAAGCACAACTAGAGGCATCAAATCTGATTTTCTCACAATTTTTGGAGCAATATTCAATTATATGCAAATTTTAGAGTAAAAATGGGTAAAATATCACTGAATTTCAAACCATGATTTTTAATAAATTATACATTGCTCACAAAAATGCAAATAAATATCCAAATACAAAGAATTAGTTTCTCAATAATTGCTATTTTTCATTAAAATAAATGATGCAAAATTGTTGTCCAAATTAATGCATAATTGTATGGGTGTCTATGCAATATAAGAAATAAAATTTAACAGAACAAAATGCGCACAAGGCACTTTTGTAATTAAAGAAATGTTACAGGCGTAAGATGCAATTTTCACAAAAAAAAAAAATAAAATAAAACCTTTAGACGTGGGCTCCAAAAATGGAACCCACCTCTTCCCAATGTATTAGGTCTGGCTCGTGAGGGAGGCGTATGGGCGGCGTGACGACTGGAGGGCGGGACCACACGGCCGACGGTGACAGGTGGTTAGGTGCAGGTGGACGTTCGCCGGAAGGTGGAGACGACGGTGTGGCCTGAAGCACCGTAGGGGGTAGCGCGGTCGTCTAGAAGACGACGCGAAGCTGCTTCGCCATCGCAGGGTGCAGGCGGCGCGAGGCGGATGGCCACCCGCGGTGGTGCACGCGGTCGCTCGCACGTCTCGTGGACACGATGGAGCAGGGGCATGGGTGAGCGTGGCTGCGCGCAGATGAAGGCGTAGGTCTCGGTTTAGGGGCACAGTCGCATGGGTAATGCACGATGCAGGGGTTGGCGCATACACTGTGGGAGCACGCGCTGGGTTCCGGCAGAGGGCGTGGCTGCACGAGGAAGCACACAGGTCAACGGCCGGGGCGCAACTGTACGTAGTGGTTCTCGATCTGGAGGCCGTGCGCGGGGGCTACGCGGAGCTGTGATTGCGGTGTGTGACCGGGGGTTGCTACACTGGAGGGCAGGTGTGCAGACTTGCAGTGGAAGGAGGAGCAGGGTGGTGATGGTGGTCAGCCTGCTCAAGGAGGAGGGGCTGGTGGGCAGTGCGAGGCGGATGGCCGCCCACAGTGGTGCACGCGGGCGGAGGCACGCTGCAGGAGGGCAACCTGCAATTTTTTATTTTTTTGTTGTCAGGAAATAAAAATGCAGAATGAAGAGGGGGTGGTGATGTTGTATGATGTTTGTGATTGTATGTGGTATACAAATGAAGATGATCAAGATAATAAAAAAATAATTTTAGATAATAAAAAATAAAAAAAATCCGAAAGTAAAGATAGATGATTTACATGTGGTTCACCAAATTTTATAGGAGCTTTGCTACAGCTCCGATCGTCGCCTCGAGCGGTGTGGCGGATGCGTCACGAAGATGAGCGTGCTTGATTGGAAGCTCGTGACATGGCAATGGTAATGTCGTGGATATCGCTATTGAGGTTGTCGTTGCTCAACTCGTCTCCTATAACTGTCACTTGAAGGTTAAAGGGGCTCGACCTCTATTCTCTCAAAACGACGGATGAGGACAAATGGGAGATGAGAAGAGAATAGAAAGGAGGAGGGAGATAGAAAAGAAATGGAGAAAGTGGAGGAAGTGGAGACTTGGAGTAGGGAATAAGTAAAGAAGAAGTAAAAGGATAAAATATAAAAAATAAATAAAGTAAATAACTAGGCTATTTAAAAATAATGAAAGGAAAATAAATAAAAGAAAATAAATTAATAAATATAAAAATAAATAATTATTAATTAAAATAAAAAATAATAATCAAAATAAATAATAAATAAAAAAATACAAAATTAATAAATAAATAAAAAATTAAGTGACACGTGGCGGCTCCCAGAAAAATCACAAATTAAATGTAAATCAAAATAAAAAAGAAATAACAAATGGGGTCAAATCAAAAAGTGGTCAACACAAAAGTTGCTCGTCTCGACAAGATATATAACTTTTGTGAAGGATCAAAAATCAAAATAAGCCAAATGTACAAAGTGTATTTTTTGGGTGGTATTTTATAGGTATAAAATACCGTATTTTTATGTTTTGCATATTTTTCTATTTTTAAATAAGAGAAAAATCAAAATAAAAATAGAGAAAATATGAAAGGAATATTTACAATTTGATCTATTTTTTGGATTTTTAATAATATAAAAAGATAAAATACAAGGGTAAAAAGGTCAATATGTAATATATACAATAGGGGCCCAAAAACCAAGTTTCACATATGATCTCTAATTTTTAAGAAATTAGTCTTGTTTTGAAGGTCTTTGAATGTATATTACTTTAAAAGTGAGTATATCTAAATCGGTCACTATATGAGAGAGATATGCACATTTTAAAGTTCATAGTCCCAAACTTGGATTTGGATTTTATTGGTCAATTTTACAAGTTAGTATTTTTTTGATATTTTCCTTCATTATTGTTAGTAATATACAAACTATAGAGTTTATTTTATTGGATTTGGGGTTGGCATAAAATATATACGACTAGGTGATTTTGGATAATATACAAGTGAATATTTACAAGTGAATTGGGCTTCTTATTTAATGCAAATATGAATGCTAAAATACAAATATTATTAACATATGCATGAATGGTAATTATGCAATATAAGTGATGAAATGCAACCAATTACTAGGGAACAAAGCTTTATTTTCATCTTTTAGAGTGATGAATCACAGATTCGTCAACCCCCTATACTTAAACCTTACTCTTCCCGAGCAACTAAAATGAAATGCAAAAGTGAAATTATTTTGGGTTCCATACCAATGTCATGAATAAAAGGTGAAAATGGATCTTGACTCAACCTTTGCATTAATAGTTTGGAGGAACCTCATTAGGAATTAAAGTTAAGACCTAACCACCTTTAAGTTCCACAAGTCTCTTATTCAAGTCACCTCAACAGTCAGGTCAGAATAGATCCTCATACACAAATTCTGATGACTATGATTCTTACTTGTACCGTGTAAGTGAAATATAACTCTCCACATTAGAAAGGGTAAAGAAACAACCTCCTCTAACAAGGCAACTCTAATTCCCCGATCTAGCCACTCTTTCCTCGAGGAACGGGGTATTCCCTTCTAAGTTCAAGTGCAACCGTCTCAAGAAGAGGGGGTGGAGAGAAGAATGGACGGTAGCCAGTGTAGCTACCTATCCTAGGATGCTTGACCAGTGCAGCCAAGTCATCTAGCTGCAAGCTTTGAAGCTCTTCTTATTTTTCTATACTTGTATATACACTCCAGCAGGCATTTTACTTTTCAATCCGGCCTGTCCACTTTTGGAGATTTTGCATTTCTTTCTTTTTTTATTTTTTTGACATATATACAATATGCATCATGTACATAAAGAGTTTTTCCTATTGAACTAGTAGACTATTCCTCTTTTGAAGCTTTATTGCAACCCACAACATCCCGTCCTTAGATATCAACAACCACTAGACTAGGTTGAGATGCACTACCCTCCCTAGAGGAGGACGTATGTTTCCACCCGTGCGCTACTCCAAGCCAAAGGATTCTACCTCCTCACTATCTCATCAATGAAGAGCTACGTGCATGGTGCTGGTCCAAGTTAGGTCACTATTTAAAAGAATCATGCGTGTGTATGGAATATTCTATTTAGACCAATCAAGATTACATGTGAACATAGACTTGTAGACCTAAAGAATTAAGTCACTTGACCTGAAAAATCTTTACTCTAGTTCCTATAAGGTTCCTCTGAAATTAGGTAGATTAAGGTCAAATCAAATCCATCCTCGACATCTAT
The DNA here is from genome assembly GCA_037367405.1 of Ottelia alismoides. Classification (NCBI taxonomy): domain Eukaryota; kingdom Viridiplantae; phylum Streptophyta; class Magnoliopsida; order Alismatales; family Hydrocharitaceae; genus Ottelia; species Ottelia alismoides. Next base: position 799,994 of record JAZKJV010004359.1, on the reverse strand, counting down.
TCATAACTTCATTCAGAACCCACTAACTTTTCACTTCACATATGCTAGATATATAATGAGATGCAGATGATATGCTATAGAAATGAATGAAGTGCAAGACAAATTCTTTTAATGCACGATGATATGCAAGAGTAAATAAGAAGCCTATTTGTTTGTTATTTTGTTTTTTTGTATACCACCTATTTTACAACATTTTTTACAAAAGTATTACAAGAATTTTACAATTATACAAGTGTTATACAATATACAAGTATACAAGTATACATGCATTTAAAAAAGTTTTCAATTTTTACCCACCCCGTAATTATTGCATAATATATAAAAAAATACGCGAAAGTACGAGCTACAAGTAAAGTATATATGTAATATATACACGCCCCATATACTTAGCGTGTGCTATGTCCTCAGAGCATGAGAAGCGAGGAAAAAGACATAGCTCGTGCTAAGCGTAGGAGAGCTAAAATAACAAAAAGTATAGAAGTCGCTCCACCCTCTATACTTAGGCTCTGGCAGCCTAAGTATAGAAGATGATCAAAAATGGGGAGGGCGAGGTTAAGAGGGGAAATGGATGAGTATATATACATGATGGGCATCGGTCTCCCCTATACTTAGGCTCTGATCAGCCAAAGTCTAGGACGAGAGTGAGTGTGAGAACCGATGAGATCTGAAGAATGTATAGAGAATGATGAAGAGACTCGGGTCATTATTCCCCTTATACTTAGGATCTGGTCATCCTAAGTATAGCCATAAAATGAAATGATATGGAGCTGGAGCGAGTGATTCGAATCATTGGGGAGGGAGGGAAAGAAAATATATACAAGGAGGAGTGAGAATATACAAGGATAAAGAAGGTTTGTGATGAACCTTCTTGCGTGAACGAGGAGGTGGGTAATATACATGTGTCACTGTCAGAATCATCCTCAGATAAATAATAATGAGGTAGGGATTCTCCCCACGAGGATCGACACACGTCTGCTTGCTCAGATATGGCTTAAGAACAACCGAACTGAGCTCACTCATATAAACCACCTCATCCGGACCTGATGAGGATTCCTGCGAAAATTCCTTCTCCAGAATGTTGAAGGAAACTTTCTTAGTTGGTTTTCTAACACCTGAATCATTAAGAGGGAGTGGAGAGTGACACACCTTGAGGGGTTTGGGGGAACACCTCGAGGAATCAATTCTCAACTTCATCTAACTAGATAATCGACTAGAGGAGGGAGGGGCAACCATGTTTTTGGGTGGGGTCAATTCAGTTCTGGTTGTCTGCTTTAAAGGTCTGAGATGTGGTGCGGTGCTGACCATGGGTTCCTTATCAAACGAGTCACCATATAGATTATAATATTCCTAAAGGGTTAGTGCACATCTCAGAAAGGTTCTAGTGATCTAAGTTGGATCGGCATTATTTGTCACAGAGGTATCAGGTCATCGAAATGGTCAAGACAATCAGCAAAAGTCGTGCCCGACTCAATAATAGCTTCAGATTGTGTGTCTTTTATTGATGCTGACATAGTGGTGATGATGTAAGCAGCGAGAGTAATGGATGTGTGGGGAGTCTCTAAACCAACGGTAGGCTCGATAGTTGGTATCTCAGGTGTAGCAGAGAGGTGGGACTCATCTACCTCTCGATGGTTACTGACGGTCTGATAATCGCGCGCGTAAAATATGTTTTTATGCTCTGTTCATGTTAAAAGAATAATGCCGTTCGTTGTAGGCGGCGATCGGAATTGGTCAAGAAATAACCACAAATAATTATTCAATTTTTAATCAAGTGGTTTTATGTTTATTTTACTTGGACAAGTCCCAAGGACGATCACAAGGAGGCAAAGGAACAATATAGAATTATGTCTATCAGGATTCGTGCACGGTGTTTGAGGCGGTCTTTTTTTTGGAATTTTTAATGTAAATAAAGGGTGAAATATGCAATTGGCCTATTTTGGGGACTAAAATATCAATTACATTCAAACGATGTCTAAAAAAGATGAAATTTGGCCACGATACAAAATGTGATGAATTGAGTGCAATGTATTTTTTTTGAGATTTTTGGATGCAATATGAATTTTTTATGATTTTTTTAATGTAATCAGGATGAATTTCAATATTTAATTATGATAAATAGTAAACCTACTTCTTTTCAAGGATCAAAAATATCTAAGATCTATCACTAGGTGATCGATCTAAGAAAATCCAAAACCTCGAAAATGTGAGATTTAATACATATTAAAAATCAAATATTGAAATATGCAAAATAATTTTTACAGGGCAAATTATGCATGCAAACACAAATCTTTTTGGGCACAATGTCAAGTACAACTAATTCTTCAATGTTTGATTTTTTGGGAATTTTTAGAGCAACAGTTAATCAAATATGAATTTTAGAGCACAAACTGGGAAAAATATGCAATTTTTCACAAAACAATTAATTATTAATTAACCACTGATCACAAAAAATATCCACAATATGTCAACATGTAGAGAATTAATTGACAAACAAAATGCTATTTTTGAATTAATAAAATAATGTAGAGAAAATGTTCAGAACAGAGGGGGAAGATAGGGGTATAAATGCAATTTAAATAAATAAATAAAATGCAGAAGGGGGGGTGGACTGAAATGTAAATACCAATAACATGGGGACTTTTCTTGCAAAATTCCCAGTAGGTCACGTGCCCTGGGGTAGATGGACTGAGCTGCGAATAGGGAATCCCCGAGGGTGTCCTCTGCATTTTTCCCAAGGTCACGTGCAAAGCACGAGACCTCAGGGTGTCGTGCACCTCACGTGATCCCTCCGCACATGCACCTCACGTGGGAGGGCCTCGGGCTAGAGCCCGGCCGGCTGGTGGACTGCGGGGCGGTGGAGGAGCTTCACCACCTCCCCTTTGCGTCGCTGGGAAGGAGATGCGGCTGGTGTGGTGCTCCTGGTGCGGTGATGCGGTAGTCGATGATGACGTTGGCGGTGATGGAGCATCGGTGGTGATTGTTGATGATGGCGAGGTTGTGGGAGATGGCCGGTGGAGGAGTTGCTGGTGAACGGGGCGGAGCAATAGAGATGTACGGTGGTCGTTGTGGATGCACGAAGCTTTGTTGCTGGAGATGATGAACGTCGTGGCGGAGTCGGTGATGAAGATGGCATGGTTGTCGATGAATCGGTGGCAGCAAGGCGGCGAAGAGGCGCGTCTGCAACGAAGGCCGCGGGGACCTTCGGATCTCGTCGGAGTAGAGCAGAGCTCCGGGCTGTCACCACCAGGGCTCTGTTCTCGTGCAATCGGCGGATGAGGTGGAGGTGGAGGCTCGGAGTTCTTAAATAGGAGAGGGAGGTGAGTTAGGCGGTGGAGGTTGCAGAGGGCGTTGGAGGAGCGGCTGTTGCAGAGGCCGTTGGAGGTTGCGAGATTAGGGGATGAGAGGCGGCGCGACTGGCCGTTGGCGGAGATCAGGGGGGAGCGGCGATAGAAGCGGAGGTGGCTGCGAAGATCAAGAGGCGGAGAAATCGGGGGTGGGGGGGGGGGTGTTGGGAGGTTGAAGATGACGGGTCCCAGGCCATTCGATCGGCCGAGATCGAACGGCTGTAACCGCGACACGTGGCGGGAGTGTGAGAGAGGACGGGGCACGTGCAGAGCACGTGCTTGGGGGCACGTGCGAAGGTTTTTAATTATTTTTTTAAATTTTTTTATATGAAAAATGAATAAATAAAAGGCTAAAAAATGCTGACATGTGGCGGCCTCTGGGGCTGCCACGTGTCATCACCAGAAAAATCGAGAGAAAAAGATTTTGTAAAATCAAAAAGAAATAGTAATGACCTCGACTTGAAAAAGTTTCTTCACAAAAGTTTCTCGTCTCGATGAGATCTACAACTTTCATGAAGACATCAAAACCAAACTCAATAAAATGCACAAAGTGAATTTTTGGGGTATCCCATGTACATAGAATACCTTGATTTTTAGGTTTTGTAATTTTTTTTGTTATTTTTAAACCCGATAAAGATCCGGAAAAAATAAGGAGAAATCAAAGATAAATAAAAGACATCTAAATCTAATTTTTTTGGTTTTATATTAATTAAGAAAATGTGTACATAAAATACGGGTCGAAAACCGCTAAAATACACAATGTACAAAAGAGGCCCAAAACCCAACTTTCACATACGAACTCCGATTCACTTGAACTTGGTCTTGTTTTGAAGGTAATTGAATGTGCATTAGTTCAAAAGTGAGTAGGATCAAATCGGATACTGGACGGGGAAGATATGGGGCTTTTAGTCAGAAAATTTTGAAACTAGGTTTGGGTTTTTGGTCCACTTAACAAGGTTAGTGGTTTTTTTTGTATTTTTTATTTATTCTTGTTAGTGATATGCACACAGTAGTGTGGTTTTGTGTCATTCGGAGTTAGCATGAAGGAGTTAAAAATCCGTGAAATTAGGCTATTTACAGGACAACTATGGCTTGGATTTTTGGCTTCTTATTTTGTGCAGAAATTATGGATAAAATGCAATTCTTAGGAAAACATGCATGAATGCTAATTATGCAGAATAAATGTAGAAATTCTGTTTATTTTGAGGGAATAGAGCTTAATAAATGAGATTTAGAGTGATGAATCCAAGATTCATCATCCCCTATACTTAAACCATGCTCGTCCCTGAGCATCAAAAAGAAATACCATGAGGTGAAATGAGATTGGGTTTCATACAAAGACCATGAACTGAAGGTGAAAGTGAAACTAGACTCGACCTTTGGATTATTTGTGTGTTGGAACTTCTGTGAGACTTAGAATTTTAAAAGCAACAACCCTCAAGTTCTACACATCATTGTTACAGTTTCGGCTCAGAAGTCATCTTAGATCAATCCTCTTCCCAAAGTATACCCTATGAATATTGAATAACTGACTCATGTGTGTGAAAGGTTTTAGCTCTTCCCATCCAGAATGCCGGACTACCATGCTCCTCTCCTCTCCAGTAACTCGTCCTCGGGGAGTCAGGTATTTCCTTCTAAGGTCTGTCGCACTGTGTTCACAATCGAAATTGAGGGAGAAGTTAGAAGAAGGGGAAAAGAAATGGAGGGTGGCCAGTGTAGTCACCTCTCCTTGTGAAGATGGCCAATATAGCTGAGTCTCCACCAAGATCTGCAGGTTTTCTTGAAGCTTGGACCTTATTGGTCGGATTTTATTTGGTAGTTGCTTCTTTGTATTTGGAATTTTTGGTGGTTCTGCTTGGATCTTGTTGTGCCCCTACGGATATAGAATCTTTTTGTTCCGCAAATTTTTTGGGGTCTTAGAAAAAATTATGCCCAGCCGTCCATCCCTTTTTCGAAGCTTTATTTCAACACATACTCCGATCTTTAGATTTCCACGCTACCAGAAAAGAGACTTACACAGCCTTCCAACATCCCGTCTGAGTTGAGCTAAGTGCATAGTGCGAGAGTACAAATTAATTCCCTATTCCAGAGTTGTACCCAAAATGAAGAGACCAGGTTATACACTAAGAGTCAAACGCTGTACATTGTCATGTGGAACTTAAAGAATTAAGTCAAAAGACCTGAAGCTCTTAAAATCCTATTTCTTGGTGAGGTTCCTCTGAAAATTAGATGGATTAAGGTCAAGTACAGACCACTCTCGATTTCTACTCATAACTCGGTTCAGAACCCAATGACTTTTCACAGATGCAAATGCATGTGATGTTGGATGAAGTGCAGGTGTGTGAAATGCAGACACATTTTTTTTATGCAAGGGATTTTTTTATGCAAAAATGAAATAAGAAGCCATTTTTTTTCAAAAATTTTTTGGGCACAATTAGTGTTAGTAGCAAAACTCTTTTTTTTACAAGTTAGTACCCACCCCGTAAATACATATAGACTTACGTGAAAGTACGAGATATGGGTAAAAATACAAAGTATATATAAAGACCCCCCTATACTTAGCGAGTGCTGTGTCCTCAGAGCACAAGAAGCGTAAAGAAGACATAACTCGGGCTAAGCGTAAGAGAGTGAAAAAAATGAAAAAATGAAGCGATAGGGATATGTAAATGAGGAGAGTATATACAGGTCGATGTCGGTTCCCCCTATACTTAGGCTCTGGACAGCCTAAGTATGGAAGAAGGGTGGAAGTGAAGTGATCGGGAGAAGGAGAAGGATGGTATGCACAAATGGCATCGGTCCCCACTATACTTAGGCCTTGGCCTAAGTAGAGGAAGAAGCTGTACAAAGAGACCGATGTGGTCGGGAGGGAGGGTGGGTAGCTGATGATCAAGGCGGTTTTTGGCTGATCTTCTTTTGAGCCTGTGATGGGAGATCAAAGTAACGAGACGAAGATGAAGCATATGATTCCCAACTATGATCAGTGTCATCCTTAGAAAAATTATGATGGATAATAGATGAAGTGTTTGAGTCAGATGAAATATATCCATCATCGTAGTTATCCTCAGAGGAATAGTATTTGAAAGTGGACACACTCCAAGTATTCATGTCTTTTTGTTTCTTCAGTTGTTTCCTCAGAATTCGTTCCTTCTTGGGGTCAATCGGTTTGTCCTCAGATGAATACTCAGAAGCACCGGTCTCAGTCAGCTCATACAAAATAATTCCAGTGTACTTGAAGAGTGTAGGAGCATCAGCTTTGGATGAGTAGTAGTTAGGAACGAGAGTTGTCCAACGAGAATTGAATTTTGGATCCTTACGAAGATATGGCTTTAGAGCTGCCGAACAGACTTCACTCATGTAGACTACCTTTTCCGGACCTGATGAGGGATCATCAACTGATTCTTCTTCCGAAAGGTCAAAGGTAACTATCTTTTTCTTTCTTCGTGAAGGTGTCAGTTCACTTGAGTATCCAGATGAATAGCCATTAGAGTTCTTCTCCTTGGTCGGTTTGCATTTTGTTTGTTTATTCTTGGTCTTCTGAATGCTGGTGCACTCTCAATTTGGGATGATTTGGTCCAAGTATTTAGAGAATGTTGCTCCAGGGTGCGATCATGCATATGTTTCAGGATTGTAGTAGAAGTGTCTATTTTGAGATCTGCAGGAATTGAAATACTGGGGAGAGTCTCTAAACCAATAGTCTCATCAATAACCGCCATCTCAGGTGTAGCATCGGGGTAGGGCTCTTCTACCACTTCATGGTTGCGGCTGTCGGGGACTTCGTGGGTTTCCTCAGAAGATCATGGTTCCTCAAAGACAGGGTCAGATCTAAGTGCTTCAATGCTGTGAAATTGATTTCCTGAGTCTCACAATCAATAATTGCCTTGGCCAATGCCAAGAATGGTTTTCCGAGAATGATTGGAGACTGGGTGAATTCTCCTTGATGCTCAATATCAATGATCGTGAATTCTACTTTGAGCGGAGCACCTTGGAATTTCATGATGACAAAAATGATTCCTCTCGGCTGCTTTATTGAGTGATCAGTCAATTATACAATCTCTCGTATCTTCCGAATCGGTCCGAGTTTGAGTTCATGGAAAACAGAGGTCGGGAGGATATTGATTGGTGAATCGTCATCAATCCGAGCATGGGTAAAAATTGTGTCTTTGTTTATACAGTCAAATCTGGGCAACCGCTTCACTATGAGGCTCTTGGTTTTTCTCCTCAACACCAAGGAGGAGGTCATTGACAAGATATGTCTCACGGTCTTGGTTCTAATCCTGCCCGACTTTTTCATAGTTAATTTTTTCATTAAAAATCTTTTAAGGCCGGGGAAGTGTTCAATGGCCTGTAGAAAGGGAAGTTCCAAAATCAATTTCTTTCCTAGTGCTTCCCGTAAAGTAGGATCCAAATTCTTCAAATCTTCTTCAGTTTCAATTTTTATGTATTTTTCGAGATTTTCTATTTTTTTGTGATTTTTGAATATTCCGATTTTTTGGTATTTTCTGTGTGGTGTAGTGATGTGGTGTACTCCTCAAATGAGCAGGGTTCTGATGTTCAGATAAGGAGTCAGATGCATAGTCATGTCTAGGGGAATAATAAGCAGAAGTGATGTTCACATAATCATCCCTAGGTTTTTGAAAATCCTCAAAATTGTCAAAATGAGATCCAATCATTTCCTCATTCATTCTTATGTCCGAGCTCCCATAGAGTAAAATTAATCGGTCGGTAAATTTTTGAAATCTATCCTCTATTGAATTGAATCTCTTATTTATCCTCGAAATATCATCCTCAAAATTTTGTCCACCTACTTTGAGCTTATGTCAATTCTTGAGGACACTAGTGTACTCCTCCTGAGGAATGCACCGATGCCAAGTGCAATCGACACTGTCCGTAAAGAGTTACGCATCTTCCCACTAGTAAAAAAATGAATATCTGACAAAAAGTTATCCTTTTTATTCAGGTCCAATATCGTGGAACTTTCTCAAAGATGAGATAGTTCACAATATCGGCATAATAGGGGAGCGATGCAACACTAAGAATAGATTCATCGGGAAAGGTTTTTTTTATTGGCACCCTTCTTAGCGGAGTCTCTGTACATTTGATTATGGATAGATGATATGTTACCACATTCTTGATTCCGAGTTCATCTCCAATTTCCTAATCAAATTCCCAAAGCAAAAGGATCCAATGGAGAAAACGTGACATGACATCTTTCTTTTGATGTAGGTACTTGATAACAAAGTGATCGGTATAAATGATGACTTTTGAACTGAAAAGATGCAAGCGAAACTTCTTGAGGATGAAAAACCACAACCAACAGCTCTTTCTATATTACCATATAGTTCTTCTGAGCTTTATCTAATTTTTTTGTTGGCATAGTGAATAGGCAATCCATCCCGTTGTTGTCCCAAAACAACCCCAATGTCAAAATCCGATGCATCCATCATGATCTTGAATGGATGAGACCAATCGAGTGGCTATAAGATAGGCACCTGAGTGACTAATTATTTCAACTGATCACATGCTCGAAGGACTTTGTCACCAACAATAAAATAGTTCTCCTTGCCTAGAAGCTATATGAGAGGTCAGGCAATTTTTTTGAAGTCTTGAATAAATCTTATGTAGAAGCCAACATGCTGAAGGAAAGATCTAACATTTTTCACTATTCTTGGTGGCTCAAGTTTTGCAATCATATCCACTATTGCCGGGGCGACCTCCATACCTCGTTTGGAGATGACATGGACCAACACAATTTATTCTATCACCATGAAGTGACTCTTCTCCCATGAAAGCACAAGATTCGCTTTGTGGAATCTCTGTAGTACTCGATCTTGATGCGCAAGACAAGCATCAAACTATCACTGTAGACCCGAAAATCATCCATTAAAACCTCAAGAAAATTTCCCACCATGTCGGTGAAAACAACCAACATACACCTTTGGAGTGTAGCGGTGCGTTACACATCCAAAGGGCATCTGCTTGAAGGCATAGGTGCCAAACAGATAAGTGATAGTCATCTTCTCTTGATCTTCTGGGGCGATTTCCACTTGGTTGTATTTAGAGTACCCATCCAATAATCAAAAGAACTCTTTCCCTGCCAACCTTTCAAGCACTTGATCAATAAAAGGAAGAGGAAAGCAATCCTTCTTGGTAGATGAGTTCAAGTGCTGGTAATATAAATAGACGTGCAATGATGTAGGTACTTGAGTAGAGATCTCCTCTCCTTGGTTGTTAGTAACCACTGCAATTCCGAATTTCTTCGGAACTACATGCAATGGGCTCACCCATTTTGAGTTGGATATGCGATAAATGAAGATAGCCTCACATCACTTCGCTATCTCTTTCATGACAACATTGTGGATGTTAGGATTAAACATATTCTATAACTCGCAGGATGAGTTTCTGTCATCCTCTAAGTATATGTGATGTGAGCACATGGCTGGATTTATCCCTCGAAGATCTGAGACAGTCTAACCAAGAGCCTTGCATGTTTTATCTAGAATCTCTAGAAAGCAAGATTCTTGATCCGTGGTCAATCACAATCTAATGATGATCGAATACATTTTGAGCTCACTCCCAAGGAATGCATACTTTAGATTCATCGAAATAGGCTTCAATTATGATGGAGTCTAAGTCAGCTTCTCAATGATTTCTGAAATTGTACTAGTTGCTAGTGTATGATTTGACAATAAGGTGCTGTCCACCTCTATCACTCTTGGCTCAGGTAATAAAATAATGAACATTTCGGTAATTATATCCTCTTATTCAGTTTGGGATAAATTTTCATCAGACAAATTGATCTTCTCATCTTTAGTCTCCCTGTTGGCAAAGGAATATAATTTGACTGTGCTTTCTAGGTCCTCCTATGAGAAGAGGATTTCTTGTGTAAAGATGTCATTCAAAGATAAATTTGGATCTCTGATAGTATCAACAACGTCACAGTCTTCTACATTCAGTTTTGGATCACTTTTCTCAGATGTGCTCTCTACAACTTTTGGCTCATCGATCATATCAATGGTTACCTTATCACTGCAAGAGTGGAATGTGATATTTCCAAACCCATAATCAATTACCACCTCATCTGTTTGAAGGAATGACCGACCAAGTATGATCAATGTCTAAAGTAGTGGTGCAGACAAATCCAAGTCCAAGACACCAAATTCCATTAGTAATTTCATACCCTGCATGGTTATAATAACATATTCAAATAAGCCTCGGGGTTGCTTAATGGATCGATCAACAGACTGAAGGATCATTCTAGTTGGTGTAAGCGGACCAAGCCCAAATCCATTAAGAAGTGATGCATGCATGACGTTAATGGAGGAACCACTATCAAGCAACATTCACTCAAAAGTCTGATTAAACATTTCACATATGATTAAAGGTACTCCCTTGTCTTTCTTTTTAACTGGGAGATCGCTGATCGTATTCATAGTACCCATGGTGGGGATGGGCTTTTCTGAACAGTTGTGTCTTCTTTTATGGGGTTGATGCTTAGATGTACATGCATCTTTTAGCCCTTTCTTCACTTCAGGCATGTATTGCATGGCTTTCAAGAGGGGCATTTCTAAAAAGACAGTATGTAGAGTTTCCACAATGGCAGGATTGGACAATGCTATTTTCAACTTTATCTATTTTTTTGGAATTTTTTATAGCATCAAGGAAAGGAATATTTACATCACAAAAGTTCTTATTTACATTAGAATCATCTTTTATAAATGACTGACTAGAAGTAGTACATTCTTTCAAAATAGGGGAAGGAATAAAAGCGGGAAATTCAATAGGAACAAGATCTGCTACAGATGTTGGCTTCTCCTTAGCTTGCATGGCTCGACCTTGGCTATTATTCTATTGTTGTTATATTTTATTTTCTTTATTTTTGTGTTTTATTTGGTGTGACTCCTCCTCCTCCTCCTTCATCCGCACTTGATGCGGGATCTGCTGCTCGGGGTGATGATGACTGGCCCTTATTCTCCTCTACTGTTGTAGAAGGTTGTAGGGATCTACTGCTCCCGAGAGTCACAACATTAGATAACATAAAAGAATTATTCATACCTGATTTAGAGGAGGATAAATCGTGACAGGATACCTTCTCCTTATGACAGAAGTTATTAGGGTTGGCTTCGATCTGCATAAGAATAATCATCTTTGTGGCAGTCAGGTCGTCCGACTTCTAGCTCATCTCCATCAAGTTCTTCACAAGCTGAGCCAAATAATCAAGTGCTAGATTCAGTGATACATCCTCGGAGGATTTAGCGGCTGACCACGCTGACTTTGGTAATGGTGTGGAGGTTGCGACTGATAATTCTGAGAAAAACTGTGAGGAGGGAATTGTTGAGAATGTCGAGGAGGGGGATATTGATTGTTATAATGAGAAACCGACTGATAATGATGGTACCACTGTTGGTGGTATGCTAGCTGCTGATAGCTCTGTCTCTAAGTGGGTGCTTGGTGTGGTACTGGTTCTGTTGTTAAGGCTGGTGGTGGATAGTTCTTCCACCCTTAAGGTTCTGGTGGAGTGGGCACATGGCCGATGACTGACCCTGATGGTGTCTGCTAGGATGGGATAGTTATGTGTCGTTGGTCTAAACACTATTCACCTTCTGAATGTGGGGGCGAAGGTGGGAAGAACAACTCGAGAAAAGATGGCTAGGACTCAGGATGGTAGACCACCATCTGTTGCTGCGGCTATTGTTATAATACTTGGCCAGGGGCCTGCAAGTAGGATATATGCTGGACTGGTGACAGATGCCCTTGACTCTGCGGTTGATTTTGCGGTCGGCAGAAGTCTCGACTGATTGGCTCGTAGACTGGCATGAATTGATGGAATTGACCAAGAGCTCCAGTTGTTTGGTGATCTGGTCAAGGTTGTCCAAATTCTTCATCCTCTGCTCGATCACAAACAGTTTTTCTGGCCCTATGACCTCTTCTCGATTATGTCAACTTTGGATTGGTGGTTACCAATGATGCTGAGATTCGAGATCGCGTACCTGTGCTCTTCCTGTGAAGCTGCCATATTGACTGATTTGTGGAGGATCCACAACTATTTCTGATAAGTACGGGATGAAGAGAGAGCATCCTCTCCCTTAGCCATTTCCTCAAAAGTTTGCTAGACCACATCTTCATCCTTGTTGAAATGTGATCCTCCAGAGGCGGCATCCACCAGCTGTTGGCTATTCTTAGTCAAGCCTCCAAAAAAATGGTGGACCAAGCTGGTCTTTGGAATGTCATTATGGGAGCATTTTTCCAATAAATCTTTAAACTTTTCCCACGCTTCATAAATTGATTTGTGGGATCCTTGGGAGAAGTTAATAATGCATGCACATATCTGATTGAGATAACCCAAGAGATAATACTTGTTGAGAAAATCTGAATTCTACTCCTCCCAGGTCGTTACCCCTTTCCCTAATTGATTGATCCAATATAACGCATTGTTTTAAAGGTTAAAGGGAAAAGCGGTCATCTTGACAACACTCAACAAGATGTTGGGGTAATTTGTGGTCCTATAGATGTGACCAAATTATTATAGATGAATATAAAAAATGGTAGAGTTGTGGCTGCTTGAAGTGTATGTGAATCAGTGGAATCTGGATCCACTCGATCATCTGGCTAGTGCAGGATTATATGTTTCTTTCAGTGTAGGCTTAGGAGCCTCTCTTCTCGCTTCTTCCTCTGTTCATTTACATGTGCTTCTCCTCCTTCTCCTCTTTGTTCTCTATCTCTCCTCAGCTCCAGGAGCATCTCTTGGAAGGTGACCTGTACATCGGCCTATGTAGTCAGCTATTGTTGTATCGCCTATATGGAGGCGAACATATGTGCATTGACTTCATTCTGCTCAACTTGACGTACCTTCCCTTTTTGAGGAGTCATGGTAGTTTCTAGATCTGACAAGAATTGCAGATCAAGCCTTTCAGCTGTAAAAGAAAATATACCCCGATCAGACAGGAAAATGTGTCAAATTTGAGAAATGCTCAATATCAGAGTTGGTCCTTTATTTTATTAGAGTTGGAGATGTGAATGGAGATTGGTCTATATCCATTCAAAAGGAAGAGAATTTGAGACAAGAGTGATCCCGATTATTTGTTGAAAAAGAGTGGGGAGTCCCAGGAGACATTTGCAAGGTCCAAATGGGTAGCTTGGAAATCACCCTGAATTATTAGAGGTGTCGACATCGGGGAATCGATATAGGTGTTCACGAAGTTTGAACAAATCCATCCCTAAGTCGACATCTTGAGAAATAAAATGAAGTGAGATGAGGAGTAAGGAATATGAAGATACACACAGAATAAAGTGAAGATAAAAAGAGTCCAGTCTCAAAGCAAGAGAAAACGAAAAGGAGAAATAAGAAGAAGTGCAGGGATATGGTGCAAGTGGATGAATTTTTTTATCTTGACCTTTAGTAAAAATCAAACACAAAATAAGTGTGGGTTCACCAACTCAGCTCGTGAAGCCATAAAGAGTCAACTATTTATCTTGATCGTTTTTATTGTTGTTTCAAGCAATCTTTCTAGATTAAGCTAAGAGCTACCCCTATAGGAGAGTTAGTACTACCAGACCATCATCTCGTACTTCCCACTTCCTTTCTAACCAGTAGCATGTACTTTTTCAAGGTCCTTGTTATTAGATCTGGGCATGCTACTCAACCAAAGAAGTAGAGAGTAAGTCGATGGAGTGATCAGATACTTCCCCCTAAGGGTACTCGGATGTGGTACGATGAGACATGGTCCTGCTGTTACAGTACCCCTATGTTCAAGTAATGCAGACCAAGTTTGCAAGCGAACTCAACCCTACTCACCCATGTGCCAATAGAAGTGCTATTACTTCACAAGACCATGCAATACACAAGGTAGTAAACATGCTAGATTTTGGGCTCTAATCCTTAAGGGTCATGCCTCACTCGGTTTGGAAAGTACTAGAAGACGATGGGGGCTTTATGAATCCCAAACAATGATGTCCATTACGAATTTAAATTATGGTCAAGGTTTTATTAGCAGTCCCTTTTTTAGATTTTTTTCCACTTTTTACTTTTCTTGAGTATTTTTCAATGCAACTCACCTAACAAATTTTCCGATTTCCTTTTTATTTAGACCCAAAAAATCAAGGTATAAAGTCGGAAAATCCGATGCACGACAATCTATAAATGCATGTAGTAGATAGAGATGCGTACCTTGATCTAACACTCTACATGAAATATGATCCATGCATGAATTTAAACCTAATCTATATGCAAATACATGTGAGAACTATCCTAAACAAGAATTTCATTAGTGAGTAGCATCGATTAATTTTACTAAGTCCAAACATAGATTTCTATTGGAATAGATAGTCTAATTAGGGTTTAGACCTATTAATTACCGGACTAAGCACACAAAAAATTTCTAAGTCTAAGATCTCAAGCACAAAAGATGTGAAATGAAAAATAAGTCGAAAAACTAAAAGGTCAATAAAAAAAATAAAATAAGGAGAAAAATAGGGAGAATAAAACATAGAAGACGATGAAAACTACATAAAAAATAGTTAGGTCCCCTAGGTGAACAATCACCCAATGAAATGGACCCGAATAATCTAAGTGTATGAGAATGTCAAATTATTACAATTATCTTACCAAAAATAAAATAGAAGCTAATCTAATCTACCCTAATTATAAACTAATTCTAATTAGCTCTTGGTCTGCTCTTACTGCCCTCTTCTGTTGGCTCAGGCAGAATAAGTTAGCACCCACCTTGCTCGGGTGCTTCAGGTCTCCTAAAAATCCTCCATCGCTCCGTAGGCCCTCGTAACAAAATCAAACAAAGAGAGTGATTACAACAGTTAAACAAAATATAGATAAAAATAAATAAATAGAGCAAGTAAAATAAAACAAAATAGACACTCGGTACAAACTACCATTGCATCCTCGACAATGATGCCATTTGATTAAGAGGTTTTGCAGTGGTCTTCTAATATGAGAAGATTAGCAACCACTGTGTAACTGAGTATCTGTTAAGCAACCATCAACCCACAATATATTAAGTGATAAACATGTGTGATTCAAAATTTATTATAACTCAATATAAATATGTGGATATGCGTAAATAGGCAGAGTGCCAAACACTAGGCCCCAAAACACAGTGTAATAATTATTATGAATTATTGCTAATTATTAATAATTATTTTGTTATCAAATTTTCCTGTTTTTGTGAGGTTTTTAGATATATATAATTTTTATGTATTTTTAACTGTTGTATATTTTATATTTTTATATTTTTATATATAATTTTTATTTTTTCTAAAATGTAATTCCTTTTTGATTTTTAAAATAGGAGAATTAATTTCATAAAATAATAGATACAATATCTTTTATATATGTAATATATAGTATATACAATATTGTTATTTATATTTTTAATTAAGTCAAAATACAGTTAACATATAGAAAATAAAATATTTTTTTATCTTTTTAAAATATTTTTCTTTGTTTTTTGGTATTTTTATGTGATTTTTCTAATTCATGGATTTTAAAGTGATTAAATACATAAAACAATGTATATAATAAATCAATGAGCTTATTTTAGTTTAATAGATATTAATATGTCCAAAATTAACCCAAAATATTTTTAGTATATAACTAATAATAAAGAAAATTCTCAAAAAGAAAGAAATAATTTTGGAGTTTCATATATTTTTGGTAATTTTTATAAGATTTTTAGGGTTTTTATGATTTTTATGTTTTATATTTTGTATTTTTTGTTATGATCTTTGGATGATAGAATATGGTATATTATAATTATTATATTGTTTTGGAATTTTTAAGGGTAGTTTTGAGTTTTTATGGATTTCTAATGTTAAAACAGGAGAAAATAGAAAGTCTTTGATTTTTAGTAAATAGAAAACTTAATTAAAATGCCACAATAAAAATATATGAGATGCAAAACAGTTTCATGCACTTTTAATTGATTTCCTAACATTTAAGCATAATTAGAGGAATTTAATAAAAGTGAAATACATAAAAATAAAATTTACAGTAGAACATGGAGTCAAATGCAATTAAAATAAACTATACATGCATTTAATAATATATCCAGGAAGTTTAAGGCCGAACACACCATTAACCCAATGCCTCACGTGGCACTACACATGAGATGGAAGGACCTATTCATAATATCAATAAAGTACAGGGATCAAAAAGAAAATATTCATAAAAACTCTTAATATTTAATCTACAAGACTGAGAATAAATATAAAATGCACAGAGGGTGTCAACGCATATTACCCAGCTGCAACTTGTGCGGGGCACACGTGGCTCTCATGAATGGATGAGGGGATCCCACATGGCGCCACTTAAGATGATCAATGACTGAGGCAAGGCATTAGTCTATTTGATTTGAACGACCTAGTTTAGATCTTGGCCGAGACTCTGATTCTACGGTTCTGGAGCTATCACGAAGAACAGGGAAGAACACTTCCTTGTCTTTGCTTCAATCTCTAATTCCTCCCTCATCCGACCACCTCCGACATTTATGAAGGGCTCAAAAGCCTCTTAGATACCTTCCACATTTGTAGGGTGTTTCAATGGTGTTCATTCCTCGTTAGAGGAGGCTTGGAGGGCCGTTCTTCTTCGGGCACATGGAGGTCATGTTCTTCCTTCAATTCCTCTCCTAGGTGCCTCACCCTGGAACTCAAACCTACACAAAAATCTTAAGGGCTCGAGATCTATTCTCTTGACCCTATATTGAAGCTGAAAGCACATAAAATGAGGGGGATGATGTGTCGCAGGCGAGCGACGACAAAGGAGACTCGATTCACTGATTTATGCTAAATTAGATTGATCTGGGAATAGGGAATCGATGGAGAAGTGATGAGGATTAAAATGGTCTAGTTTGGGGTTTGAATGTAGGTTGTATCATGACGAAACATAGGGCTGGTGAACTAAGAATTGGAAATTTTACACTAAAACAAATGGAATCAAGATAAACTAAACTAGATCCATGCTAAGGAATGAAAATGCAATCTAAAAATCTAATTAAAACTAAGCATCAATAGGGGATACCCTGGAAGCTGGGACCTTCACCTGAGACGGTCTCCAGCAAGGTGGATCTCTCCTCAGAACTGCTTCTCCACATCACGAATCCAGCTCTCCACCTTCCCGTCACTAAGGGAAACAAGCACAAAATGATTCTTTAGGGTTACGGTGGCTCAAAGAGGATCAAAATGGGAATGGAAGGTGGAGGTTTTTATTTATAGACATGGCGGTGGGGGAAGTTGACATGGAGATTGCATGCGATTGGAGGTGAAGGATAGGTCTTATTCCATAGCACATCACGGAAGCGTGTAGATCGCATCGAATACGATCTAGGTCAACTAGCCATACTGTTTGCGAGGAACATCAGAATTTAAAATTTTTAAATAGATGAAATCACATGATTTGAGAAAACTTCTCAAATCATTTCATCAAGATCACAAACGAGTAATTAGGATTACCTCTTGGAGTGTGTTTGCGATCGTTAATATCGAAAGTAAGAGATTCTCCTTTCTCAAGTTTGATTCATTGTAGAAGCACTTGCGGGCATGTAGATGACAAGTGAAGTTCCCACACTCTGAGTTGATGATATGACATTGGAATATCCTGATTTCATCTCACGAAATACGAATCCTTCTTCATGAGCAAGGAGCACCGAAGAAGGTGGAGATCCACGAGCAGTCAATCCGGCAGCACAACGACATCACGACGACGGTGAGGTTCTCAACTACAATAAAGTGGACAACCATAATATTGAGAGAGAAAGGGAAAATGGATGCATAGTAGAGAATGAGAGAGAGAGAGATTTGTCACTCTTGCAACTGTATAGTAAAAGAGACTAGGGCTACCCTTCCTTTTATACTGAATTGAATGGTGGAGTTGCACTCATAGTTCAAATCAATGGTTGAGATTTTTTTGCAATAATTTGCAATAAAAAATAATTAATTGAAAATAAAATAAATGTATTGCAAGTAATCTTAGCATATTTAATTTTAATTAAATCAATAGATTATCATGAATAAAGTAGGACTAAAAATCCACATTCCATGTAATGGAGAAGAAGAAAGCCTCCTTTCCTTATGGGGCTTGGGCATCCATTCCTTGGATTGGAGAGAGAAAAATATCTCTCCAATCCTTATGTAATCTCATCACATCAAATATTTATTCATGGAATTAATTATCAAAATATTTTTTGTAAATTATCTATGAAAATTGTAATCAAGCCTTTGATAATTATTAATCAAATTCAACCGTCCAATATAAAATAAATTGCATTTACAATTAACTGTCCAATGTGAATCCAATTCACATCAACATTTAATTTGTAAATTCTATGTACAATTAAATCTCTCCAACATATTATAAATCATATTTATAATATTTATGATTATTATGGATAGTAATATCCACATTAATCACATCTTTGATAGCTATATCATATTTAATTATCTTAGATAACTATTCTCTTGTGTCCATATAATATGAATCATATTCACATTATTTTTGATACTTAAATCATATATAATTATCTATTTCCCAATGCTCAGATACATTACCAACAATTGAATTATTTTTGTACTCTTTCAAGAAAAACGTGCTTTCTACATGGATGCTTGCAGATAAGGACATGGTGATTGCATATTCCATGTATAATGACTTAGATATTGAAATCATACCTTAAATATAGATATAGAAGACCTCTCAAAGTTATTTGGTAAAATTAAAATTTTAATCTAATATTCTCATTGTACTGAATCGTATTCAGATCAATATCCAACATTTAAACTAAGATCAGACTACCAACCTACTAAGAGGTGTCACTAAAATACCAACTTGTTTCATCACTCCTTGGGAATGGGAGTGTCATGGTTATAGAATCATTTATGATGACATCACTCTCGAGTATACCTAACCCCGAACATCCTACGTACCTGAAGACCTAGATTAAACTCGAAGTATAAGTTCATATTTGAATTGTCTTCTTCAGGGTTTTATCATTAAGTTTCTCATTTGATTGGGAGTTGGTATCGATCATATGCTTTCCAAAAGCATATATCATACCTACAAATTTAGTCAATCTTCCAAAGCGAGACAACCATGCACAGAATTTGATCCCAATATCTCATGAGTGAGCTAGTGTCTTCCGATTCAGTAATGAACCTGTATGATCCCTTTTAGAGATCGTATTACTCATATGCCCTCGAATGCACACCAACTCACTGGTGTATAGACAATGATTAGATCATCAACCCATTGGTCTGTCAAATGAATATACTTAGACATGTAGTAACACGTCTAACTCCGATCAAAGGATGCATGCAAATATTGAGTGAAATGCATGGAGTCGAATGTGTCCAACAACCAATCTTGGAGGGCCTACAATGTCTGACAAGTCGGATCCGGCAATCGCTGTATCAACGCCTCTCTAGGCTCTTGACAATCAACTCAAGTGTGACCTCAACAATTAACCCACGACAATGATTAAGTAAGTAAAAGTGGGTGTTCTAAAATTTATTATACCCTACAAAAATGTGTATAGTATCCAATTAGTAGGGGTCAAACCACAAAGGAGTGCACGAGGTAGGGCAAAAAAATGAATATACAACTCATGACATAATTTTGTATTTTTAATTTTGATGTTTTTGTGGGTTAAATTTTTATATCTTTTTTATGTTTTAATTATGAAAAATTTTAATTTTTATTTTGAAAATAAAATACATATTAATATACAATATATAAGTATATACATATGGAATATATAAAAAGTATAAAAGATATGTCTTTGGATTTTTCAGATATAACGAATAAACTAAAAAATCCAAAAATTAAATATTTTTGGGTTTTATAAATGTTTCTTTGTTCTTTGGTAATTTTTGGATAATTTTTGATATTTTTAGTGATTGTTTATTAAGGAAATACATAAAATAAACAAAATAATAAATTAGGGAATTTGGTATGGACTTAATAGATATCTATCAAATTAGATTGAGCCCTAATTCAATTTTCCTGACTACTACAAAATGCAAGGAAAATGTAGAAACTTAAAACATTTTTATGATTTTTCTATAATTTTTTTATATTTTTTTATTAATTTTTTTAGTTTGTGATTTTTAGGAGATTCTCTTAATATTTTGCAAAAAAATATTTGATCAAAAAATCAAATATAGCTGATAAACTTATAAGATTTTTTAGATTTTTTCAAAACATTTTTATTTTTTATGGATTTTGAAATGCAAAACAAAAGAAAATGCAATGTTTCTGTATTTTATAAATAGGAAAATAATTTTTATTTCCACAAGGAAAATATATGTGATATAATATGGTTCCAAGAACTTATGAGAATTTTCCTATAATTTTTAAATGCAAAATATTAATTTGAACAATTAAAATACAACTACAAAATTAAATCTACAATATATGGACCTAGTTGTAATTTCCACAAAGTTTCAATGCATTTAATAACACTTATAGATGAACTATTTTTGCAATTAAAATATAGTCCATATTAACAAGGGTATAAATGCAAATGATCAAAACAATAAGCCCAAGCATGCAAATTCACCAAAAGTAATACAATTGATATTTAAAGTTTCTGGACAAAAAATAAATACACAAACCTAGGAGAGTATCCACACAAAATACTTGCCCCCTCATGCGCACAAGCACGTTAGGTGATGTCGAATGGACTAAAGTACAAAAAGAGGAAAGCTTGTGGTCCTTAGTGCAAAAATAATAGAAATATTACAACTACAAATGAAAGTTTATAGACTAAACATAAAATACAAAAAGGTGAAGTAAAAATATGTAATATACCCCTACATGCACGTTGACGGATGGTGAGGATGCGCTTACTTATCCACGTGGCAAGGTCGCTACAATGGATGACGCTTCGTTGAGGAGCATATAAGATTAGATCTCAGTGCTTGATCTGATGGCGTTGGGGCGTACGATCAAACGACAGTTGTATAATATGGAGCGGGGGCTTAATCCAACAGTGTTGATCCCTCTTGAAAGAACAGGGAAGAACAACTTGGTAGCTGAGCTTTGATTGAGCCTTTGCCTGATCCAGATGGTCTCCTTCATTGTTGAGATGGTCTACATGTTCCTTGGAGTGTTCCACAACTGATGAATGCTTCAAAAAGATCCAAACCACATCAGAGGAGGCCTGAAAGGTCAGAGAAGAATACGGCTACCTTGAGCTGCAAGCTAATCAATTTGATCGCCCAGATGGGGTCCTTTCGGACTTAGACATGCACCAAAAGCTTCAAGTCTCGAGGGCGGATCTCCTCGACTTAATGTTGAACAAAAAATGGAAGAGGCCATGATCTTCGGCGACTAGCAGAGGAAGGAGATCTGATTCCCAGGTATGAATAAGATCTGGGATGAATAATGGGTCAGCGTGAAAGAAGATGATGAGGTGAAGGTGTGAGGGTGGTCAGTGAGTCAGTCAATGGTCAGATACATGGTGAACAGAGGCTGGAGGCTAGATCTCCGGTGAACTACGGTTTTTGGATTTTAAGATATAATATATGGAATCAAATGAAAGAAAAGGCATGACTCTGCCACTACTACTCCTAGGACAAAAAAAGGCAAAGAAAATAGAAGCTTACCTTCCTGATTTGGCTGAGAACAGA
Source organism: Ottelia alismoides (assembly GCA_037367405.1). Lineage (NCBI taxonomy): Eukaryota > Viridiplantae > Streptophyta > Magnoliopsida > Alismatales > Hydrocharitaceae > Ottelia > Ottelia alismoides. The sequence continues at coordinate 778,020 of JAZKJV010004359.1, read as the reverse complement.
AGTCACACGGAGGAGTTCTTATGAAGGTGGAATCACCTCAGATTTCCCTTCCTCCTCATTGTGGCTATATGGTAATCACTCACTATCATTGAGGATTGCTCTACGCTTCGATCCAAGGGGTCAAAAGTGAGTCAAGAGGGATTAAAATTCATATATCGACTGCCTGCAATGGGGTCTTCACCTAGGGTTTTTACGTAGATTGATGGTTGACTAAGATTGAGCATTGATGCGCATGAAAGCTGATCATAGGTTGTAGAATAATGCTAAAGAAATTAGGGGTAGATGAGATCTAAGGTAAGCCAGAAAATTTAGTGAAAATGAGGAAAATACATGGTACAGACTGGTCCAAGAAGGGAGTGCGGAGTTAACCTAGATCAACCAGGGCCACTCCCTGATTGGTCCATGTCTGCCACAAAGAGACAAAATATAAATGAAAGTAAAAATAAAATGAAAATAAAGTAACAAATTATTAAAATTGTCTTAAAACATGAATGTTTTTCTTATTTATGTACCATTTTAGTGTTATTTATTTATGTCAACCTATTTATTATATGTTGATTTTTTTGAAGTATAACTAAATGAATAAATAAATATATAAAATGTATTTGATTTTTATTTTGCATTTTATTATTTTATTTACATAATTTATATAATTATAAATATTTAAATATGTATTTACATATTTATTTTATTTTTCTGAATTCATTTATACACTTAAATAAATATGGGTATGCATAACATAGGTATAAGATACTTATATATTATATTACATTTCTTATTTTAATGAATTTTTACTAGTTTCTTTTTATGTTTGTATTTTTAATATAATTCAAATAATATTTACAAGTATTTGAAAATATAAATAGAAGGAAAATATAAAGAATTAATTAAATGAATAAAATTATATATGTATATAATACATGGGACCACCAAAAGCCAACTTTTGTATCTTTAATCAAATTTTAATGAAACCACTTCAGATAGATAATTTAATTTAGAGTACAATAAAGGTGGGTTTGGTTAATTTTGACTTCATATGGAGAATATATTGATATGTGAAGTTTTGTTTGTGGCTTTTTCATCTGTGTGTCCCCGTCACATAGTGTGTCATTTTTATGTGCACTTATTTTTGTAATTTACTAGGTATTATTGTGTACATGTTTTTTTGTAGAAACTATCTTCATTTGAGCGTGTAAGAGTGTGTATCGATTAGTGTAAGTTTCAACTATTTGTGCAGTGCATCATGCACCTAGGTTTCTTAGTGACATTGCTATTTTGTTTGTATCTATTTGTCCTTATCTCCGATACTTTATTCTTTGTTGCCCAAGTCAATATTGACTTAGTCTCGGGGTTACAGATCAATCAATATTTACAATACTTCCTTTATTTTTATTTTCTTTTATTATTCATTTTTTTGTGTTTAAAAACATGTATTTAAGTACAGTTTACAGACAACAGTCAATATGTTAATTTGTTCAAGTTAGCTATATTTACATGCATTTATCTAGTGATTTAAAGATAAAATAAAGGAATAAAGGAGAATGAATGGCTATTCATCAACCCTCTACTTATCTTTGCTAGTCCCTAACAAACACCTATTAGGAGAATAAGTAATGCAAAAAAGAAAATAAAGAAAAGAAAAATAACGAAGATATAATGATCGTGATTTTTAAATTTGTCTTTACAAAATCAAAGTTTGAAGATCAGTTAGGATATTTGGATTATTAATGTGTACGGGACCATCTTCAGGTTAGTATTTGGACTCAACAATCCTTAGGTTCTATGCTCCTTTATATAGTTTAATTCAACAACTTAGTCAGAACCATCCGTTCTGATGTATACTCTTGTAACCATGAAATGATAGATACCTAGTGTGTGAATTTTGTCAGGTCTTCCCAAACAAGTAGTTGAACTACCCGCTTGTCTCTTCTGGGAACTCATCCTTGGGGAGATGAATATTTCCTTCTAGGTTCAGATACATTCTAGTACACAATGAATAAGGGAGAATCTAGAAGAAAGAGAAAATACGTGGAAATGAACCAGTGTAGTCACATTTCCTTGTGAAGCCAGGTCAGTGTAACCACGACTCCATCAAGAATCAGGCTTTTTCTTATGCTCAAAAGTTTTGAAATTTTTTGTAACATCTTTGTTTTGGATATTTCTTTGTTTTGACATTGCCCTGCATTCCTTTTTTACCCCTACGAATATAGAATATTTTATTCCTCCCATGTTTTTGGGTCTTGGAAAAATCATGCTAGCAAATCATTCCTCATACAAAGCTGTATTTCAATCCAATCTCCAATCGTTAGATGTCCATGCTATCTGAGAAATAGTTGATTGAAGTACCAGTTTCGACAATCCCCAAGAGTGGTTCCTGATCCATCCTTGACGCAGATTTCTAGTATCATCCAAACTTAGACTTTCAGATTTTTCAACAACCCATCTTAGGTGAACTAAGTGCTGAGTGTGAGGTTTCAAGTCAAACCATTATCTCAAGAATCGTCCACATGACATGAAGGGTTCTAGTTAGTCACATTGAATTGATTCATGAACACAATCTCACAGAACCTAAAGAATTAAGTCATAATGAGCTAAAGCGTATCAATTCCAGTCCTTAATAGGCTCCTATGTAATTACGTAGATTAAGGTCTAGATCAAGCTCCAATCTTCAGATTTTATTTGGAATTGTTCAATTGTAAAAACCATTCAAAAAAATGTTAATGCAATGCTAGATAATATTTTTATGAAGACATTTTCTTGTTTTGAACTTTTTATGAATTTTTCAAGTTTTGTAAAATTTGTGGAATTTTTGAAAACATTATACAAATTTCTAGGCATTTTGGATTTTTTCAAAATTTTATGGGGTTTTTGGAAAAGTAAAAGGAGCTATTGTATTAGTGTCATGTGCATATTTTTATGAATGTATTCTTTATAGTTGATTTGTTATATACCCTTACCCAATGTATTAGCCATATTTAATGAAAATACACAAGTATGAGTTATGGTTATGTATATATACGTATATACGACCCCCTATACTTTGCTCAAAGTATGTCCTCATAGTGAGCAAAGAGCAGAAAGGAAGACGCAACTCGTGCTAAGTATGGAAGAGTCTAAACTAAAATAATAAAGAAGAACTTAGCTCAAACTATGTCCTCATAGTGATCAAAGAGCAGAAAGGAAAACATAACTCGTGCTAAGTATAGAAGAGTCTAAACTACAACGATTCAAAAAATAAGAAGTCGACCATCCCACCTATGCTTAGGATCAACTAATCCTAAGTATAGCAGATTGTACACAAAATGGTGATGATTGAGGGTTAGAATGTATGAATTTATCAGCTTGGCCTATCTCCCCCTATGCTCAGGGTGAAGATGCCCTAAGTATAGAAAAGGATTATTAGCAAGTTGGGAGGTAGTTGAGGGACCAAAGAATGAATACTTGAGTCAGTAACCCCCTTATATTTAAGAATAAACATATCCTAAGTATAGAAATGATGAAAAGGATGACTGAGTCAACCGAAGAATAAAAAGGAGATGAAAATAAAAAAAAGAAGAAAATAAGAAAAAGTAAAAAAATTTTCAAGTGTTTAGTTGTCTGGTTCATCAACATTAGGGAGATCTTCTTGGAATATCACTTGAATTGAATCTACAACAGATAGGAAAGTGTCATGCTCAAGATACAATTTCAACAGCTATCCGTTTACTACAAAATATTGTGTACAAATGATAAGCCTGATATTACAATGCTACCATTTTTGCCTGGAAACAACTTTAACTTAGCATCAAACAACCACACTTTCTGATTTGGCTCAAAGGTCTTTCGTATGATATGCTTGTCATGCCATCACTTGACCTCTTCTTTATACATGAGGCTATTGTCATATACAGAGTCTTTGAATTCCATGAAACGATTCAGGCCCAATTTTCTGTTCTTCCTGGCTTACTCTCTATGCAGATTGCATACACCAACTCCCCATAAGGATTTACGAATGAGTTCTACAGGCAAATGACATAGCTTGCCATATACTAGGCTGTAGGGAGACATGCCTAAAGGAGTCTTGTATGCTATTCAATAGGCACATAGAATGTAGTTAAGCAACTGTGACCAATTTTTTCTGTCAGGATGCACAAGTTTCTGCAGGATTGCCTTGATTTCCCTGTTTGAACATTCATTCAAACCATTAGTCTGCGGGTGATAGGTGATACATAGATTTTACTACGGTTAATTCTGATGTCAGATGTAGAGAATTGCTGGAAAAATCCAATATATCAAACAAAAGACAATAAAATATAGGAGAGACAAAGAAGAAATGAATCATGAATAATAGACAATTCTCTCCTAAATTTTAATGTTCACTAAATATTTAACAAGGAAAGTGCTTCTAGGACGAACACAAGGAGGCAAAAAGACATGCTTAGTTTTTTAGAATGAAGAAAATAATTTTGTGATTTTTTATCTCGCTCTTTTCTTCGGTGAGAAAATTTTTTTAGTTGGTTTTATTTTTTATATTCTTTATTTGATTATTTTCAATCTATTTTTCAAAATGATAATTTTCGAACAATTGAACTACAATATAATATATAGGGATTATAGTAAAAATGTAGTTATACTATATAGTATATTAATCGAGAAACACTCAAGCAATGTGCTCGAAATAGAACTCAAAAAGAAATCAAACATATTGAAGATAGAAGAATAAAATATCAATTAAAATACGATAAAATTCTTTGAAATTCGATTCAAAATAAAATGTAGAAAAATAATATGCTAAGAATAATGTCCAATAGTCCACAAATGTTCAAAGAGTCTAATGTTCAATGTATAAAAGAAATACAACAAAAGAAGAAAGCTTTCTTACAATTAGTTCCTTGGTCAGGGACCTAATTGAAAGAAAAGTAAGGAACTCTTACATTTAGGTCCTCGTCTGGGGACCTAAATGTAGTAAAAAATCTTCTGGAGCATAGGTAAATTCTGGATTTTGAAGCAGGTTTCTTCACAATTTTCCACCGGTTCACTACTTGACGGTCATGATTATAAGAATGTGGCTAATCTGGGCCGTCAAAATTGGACATGTGGAGGCAGCATGTGCTTCAAGTTACTGGCACCGTTCCTCCCCAAATCTTCCTCATGGCAGTGACGGATCGTTCTTCTATGTGATGTCAGATGATGGCACGGTTCCGACGAGTCCTGTAGGGCCAGAACGGGACTCCTTCCCCTTCAAGCTCGCCTACAGCGTGGGATGAGCGGAGAAGACGACATCGAAAACTTGGAAGAAAGACAACTAGGGTTTGGACATCTGGAGATGGATGCTGCTCTGACGCTCAAAGGATTCAATCGGCGAAGAAGATACGGCTCCAAATGATTGAAGTGAAGTGCTCCAGATACTCCTGCATACCTATAAATGAAAATACAATGCTCGATTAGTAGCGGAATCAACCAAGAAATATGGAATTTCTAGCTCAATATGGGTTCCAGGAAAGAGATATAATAGATGAAAAATTGATGGATTTTGATCTAATCAAGGTATTAGATGTGCTAATGAAACATTGAGATTGAGGCTAGGTAATGATGGGACTAAATGTCTAATCGATGGACAAAGATCGAGGGAATCAGATGATGAATTAAGTGCTTGGGTTTTGAAGGTTTCAGACCCACAAGGTAGTTGCTCGACAGGTGATTACCCAGAGCTCTACGCAGCTTGAAGCGACGATGCAAGGCCAAGGATGACCTTAGAACCTTCCTATGACATTCCTTCTCCGACGCTAGATGGCCACAAAGCCCTTTCACAGCTGGAGGCAGGTCGAGTGCGGTGGAGAAATGGGGTAGTCGACCACTGGAATTTCGATTAGGGAAGAGTTATGTTGGAATGACTGAAGTTTGGTTCAATAAATAATGGAATCGAAGATGTGTTGAAGTTAATTGGATGGATGGCGAGTATCAAGGTTATCGAGACTATATTTTGGACGGTTGAGATTAGGGTTTGGATGAAAAGGGAAGTGGGGAAAATCCATGAACTCTGTCGGTTGAAACAAAAGCTGCAACAACTTCTTGAAGTTTGAAGATGGATGTGGTGCTGACACTTGCCAACAACATATTATCCAGAATATTAACAAGATGATTAACAAATAGATATTAAATAATAGATAACCTTATTTTAGAAAGGTGTAAAAAATAAAAGTATAAATAATTAATTTATCTAATTTATGGTATTATTTCTATATATTATAAATATTTTATAAATTACAAATATAGTATTAATAAATATATATATATATAATATTTAATAAATATGTGTTGTATTTTTAATTATATAATTTCATAAATAATATCCATTTTATATTTTATTAATTTATATAATAATAAATAAGAGTAGTGTTATTTTTAGGGATTTTAATAAATTAATTTATATGTATTAATAAATACATGTATCTTACACAAATCAAATTCATCTATAATTTAGGTTTTTGAATTATTTAAAATATTAAATAAAGGTTTTAAATTCTATATTTTTATACATAATCTACAAAATCAAGAAAATAATTAAAAATTATAAAGTCAATGATACTATAAATAGAATGTTCAAAATAAAAAAGCATAGAAACCCACATTAGGTCCCAAAACCAATTTTTGCAAACAGACTCTGATTTTAGTGAAATCACATTCATTAATTAGATAATATTTTTTATGAACTTTAAAGGTGAGTATAATGAAATTGGAGTTTGTATGAAGAAGTTATGAGGACTAGAAGTTAAGAAATTGATAATTTGAAAGCTGAATTTCATGGCATATATATAGGTTGGGATTTTTTATGATTTTTATATTTTTATATACTTTTAGGAATATATAGGAGAAGAGTTCATTGAAAAATATTAAAAATGAATTAATTAAAAGTCATTGAAGTTTTGTTAAATAATGGATAAATAAAGTTAATTGTTCTATGTACATAATTAATTCTTTTTATTGTTTTTCCTTATCTCCCCCTACTTTATTGTTTGTCGCCAATCCATGCTGACTTGGTCTTTAATGTTAGGTTATATAAATATATCTTTCAGTTATATTTATATTTAATTTAGTCATACGATATACATATTTACAATCATCCTCTTTTTATTATTTTATTTATTTACATGTTTTTAATGCATAACGTGCATTTTTATTCATGAATGTTATTTTAATAAGAAATGATGTTTAACACATATTTATATGTATTTATTAAGGATTTTAATATAAAATGCATAAGAAAAGTTAATGAATCATGGATTCATCAGTAGGGAGAAGAGACACGATGTTCAATGCTATATTGTTTTGTTAGCTTCTTGACCTTTTTGTTTATGAAATGGCTTCCCCAATATGATATCAGTATTTTCTGGATCCTGTTAAGAAGTTGTTTTTTTATTCTTCGTGTGTGAAAATAATTAAAGTCGTTCGTTGTAGGCGGCGATCGGAAACGGTCAAGAAATAACCACAAATTTTTGATCAATTTTAATTCGGTGGTTTTTATGTTTATTTTACTTGGGCAAGTCCCAAGGTCGATCACAAGGAGGCAAAGGAACAACCTAGAGTCGTGTCTATCCAATTTTGTGTTCGGTTTTCAAGGCGGTCTTTTTTTGGAATTTTCAATGCAATAAAGGGATGCAAAATGCAAATTCGGCCTATTTTAGGGACTAAAATGTAAATTTCAGTCAAACGATGTCCGAAAAATATGAAACTTGGCCGAGATGATAATTATGACAAAATTAGTGTACTGTAATTTTTTTGGAACTTTCTGATGCAATGTGAATTTTTTTATGAATTTTTAAATGCAAACAGAATGATTTTCAATATTTAATTATAATAAATATTAAACCTACTTATTTTCAAGAATTAAAATTATCTAAGATCTATCACTAGGTGATGGATCTCAGAAAAATCCTAAATCTCGAAAATGTGGGGTCTAATACCTATTAAAAATTAAACAATGAAATATGAAAAATGATTTTTTACAGAGAAAAATATGTATGCAAATGCAAAGATTTTTGGGCACAATGTCAAGCAAAATAATCTCTATAATATGTGATTTTTCAGGGATTTTTAGAACAACAGTTAATCAACTATGAATTTTAGAGTGCAAATTGGGCAAAATATGCTAATTTCCACAAAACAATTATTTATTAATTAACCATCAATCACAAAAATACCCACAAGATGTCAAAATATAGAGAATCATATGAAGAAAACAGTGCTATTTTTAAATAAATAAAATGATGTAGATAATAGGTCTAAAGTTACGGGGGAACACAGGGGTATGAGTGCAATAATTAAGAAAAGAAAATGCAAAGCAAGGACCTAAATGAAATTACCTATAACTGGGGGTAACTTGCTGCAAAATTACCAGAGGAGCACGTGCATAGCACGTGCCCTCTAGTTGGCTGGAGTGGCGCAGAAATAGGGGAACCTCTAGGGGGTTTAATGTAAATGACCCAGGGGTCACATGCAAGTCGCGTGACGCCCTGGATCTCTTGGCGAAATGAGGAGATCCTGGGGGTGTCGGTGCAAGTTCCCCCAGACTCACGTGCGTAGCGCGTGAGTGGGGGCCTCGGGCCTTGCCCGGTTGCGCGATGCGGAGGGGGGAGGCGGTCCGGCTGAGCCTCTAGCTGACGATCGAGGGTGCTGCTGGCGGTGGACTCCGGCCGTGCTCCTGTGGTGGAGGCGAGAGCGTGGTGGCGCTCCGAGCTCCGGCGGAGTAGCTCGAAGATGGAGTCGGTGGCGGGCGTTGGCGTAGAAGATGACCGAGGAGCGGAGGCGTCCGGTGAAGATGGACCGCTCGGTGGAGGCTTGCGGCAGGTCATCGGAGTAGCTAATCGTAGATGGCGTAAATGGCGTGGGCTTCGTCGGTGGACCCAATGGCCGACACACGGCCGGCGGGCGTCGGTGCAGTGGGTGAAGTCGGCGGCGATGGTGAGGTCGAAGCAGCTCCTGAAGACTGGGGAAGATGACGATGGTGATGCGTGCGAGGGTGGAGTCGGTGACGGGTGTCAGAGTTGACCGGTGGCGTGGCGCGGATGTCGATGAAGTCGATGGAGCTTCGTTGGTGAAGACGAGGACGTGGATGTAGTTGGCGGAGGAGAGGCGAGCAGGTGGCCGTCGGTGGTTGCCGGTGATGGCGATGGAGTCGAAACAGAGATGTGGGGTAAAGCTCCGAGCGAAGCGAAGAGCTCGGAGGCGGAGAGATAGAGAGAGAGACGGTGAAGTGAAGGGGAAAGTACCTGGGGAAGATGGCTCGATGGCAACGATCGGCCGGAGCTGGAGCAGTAGCTGGACGCTGTACTGCGACGAGGTATATGCTGCCTCAGATCACGCCGGCTGGACGAAGGAATCGGTTGTCACCCCCGAGGACGTCCTTCTTGATGGATTGGCGGATGGCTGGTCGGGTCGAAGGCCTGGAGCTTAAATAGGGAGAGGGAGGCGGCCGGTGAGGAGATAAGGGCGGAGGAATCGTGGAAGGCGTTGGCGGCGCGGGCGGTTTAAGCGAGGATAGCGGAGGAGGTTGGTTGGTTGGCGCGCGGATAACGGAGGCGTGCGAGATTGGGGCGGAAGTCACGGAGGTCAACGGGGTTGCGGGAGGCCGTTGCGGAATTGGGGGAGGCGGATCCAGAGGAGGAAGACGATGGACTTGGGCCATTCGATCAAGCGAGATCGAACGGCCACTCGAGTGCCACGTGGCGGTGAAATGGGGAGGGCGGAGCACGTGCTTGGGAGGCACGTGCGACGCACGTGCGGGCGTATATTTTTTCATTATTATTATTTTTTTATTTTTTTATTTTTTTAAAAAATGAAGAAAAGAAAAGCCCAAAAACCACTGACACGTGGCGGCCTCTGGGGATGCCACGTGTCAGCTCTAGAAAAATCCGTAAATAAAAGATTTGTAAAATAAAAAAAAATAGCAAACAACCTCGGATCGAAAAAGTTCCTTCACGAAAAATGCTCGTCTTGACGAGATCTACAACTTTCATGAAGACACCAAAGCCAAAATCGGTCAAATGTAAAAAGTGAATTTTTGGGGTATCCCATGTACATAGAATACCTTGATTTTTGGTTTTCTAATTTTTTTCATTTTTAAACACGATAAAAATCCAGAAAAATATGGAAAACTCAAAGATAAATAAAAAACACCTTAATCTAATTTTTTTGGATTTTTATTAATGAAGAAAATATGTACATAAAATACAGGTCAAAAACCGCGAAAATATACAATGTACAAAAGAGGCCCAAAATCCAACTTTCACATACGAGCTCCGATTCACTTGAACTTGGTCTTGTTTTGAAGGTAATTGAATGTGCATTAATACAAAAGTGAGTAGGATCAGATCGGACACTAGATGGGGAAGATATGTGGCTTTTAGTCTGAAAATCCTAAAACCAGGGTTTGGGTTTTTGGTCCACTTACCTGGGTTAATTATTTTTTTGTATTTTTTATTTATTCTTGTTAGTGATGTGTACACAGTGGAGGTGGTTTTGGGTTATGCGGTGTTAGCATGGAGGAGTTAAAAATAAGGGAAGTTAGGCTATTTACAGGTCATTTATGGCTTGGATTCTTGGCTTCTTATTTTATGCAGAAATTAATGCTAAAATGCAATTCTTATGAAATCATGCGTAAATGCTAATTATGCGAAATAAATGCAGAAATGCAGTTGATTTTGAGGGACTTGAGCTTAATTAGTGAGACTTAGAGTGATGAATCCGAGATTCATCATCCCCCTATACTTAAACCATGCTCGTCCCTGAGCATCAAAATGAAATGCCATGAAGTGAAATGAGACTGGGTTCCATACCATGACCATGAACTGAAGGTGAAAGTGAAACTAAATTCGACCTTTGGATTAATAATGTGTCGGAACTTCTGTGAGACTTAGAATTTTAAAATCAACAGCCCTCAAGTTCTACACATCATTGTCACAGTTTCGGCTTAGAAGTCATCTTAGATCAATCCTCTTCCCAAAGTATACCCTATGAATATTGAATAACCGACTCATGTGTGTGAAGGTTTTTAGCTCTTCCCATTAAGAATGCCAGACTACCATGCTCCTCTCCTCTCCAGTAACTCGTCCTCGGGGAGTCAGGTATTTCCTTCTAAGGTCTGTCGCGCTGTGTTCACAATCGAATGAGGGAGAAGATAGAAGAAAGAGAAAAGAACTGGAGGGTGGCCAGTGTAGTCACCTCTCCTTGTGAAGATGGCCAGTGTAGCCGAGTCTCCACCAAGATCTGCAGGTTTCTCGAAGCTTGGACCTTTTTGGTTGGATTTTTTGGTAGTTGCTTCTTTGTATTTGGAATTTTTGGTGGTTCTGCTTGGATCTTATTGTGCCCCTACGGATATAGAATCTTTTTGTTCCGTACATTTTTTGGGGTCTTAGAAAAAATTGTGCCCAGCCGTCCATCCCTTTTCCGAAGCTTTATTTCAACCCGTACTCCGGTCTTTAGATTTCCATGCTACCAGAAAAGAGACTCACACAGTCTTCCAACATCCCGTCTGGGTTGAGCTAAGTGCATAGTGCGAGAGTGCGAATTAATTCCCTATTCCAGAGTTGTACCCAGAATGAAGAGACCAGGTTAGACACTAAGAGTCAAACGCTGTACATTGTCATGTGGAACTTAAGGAATTAAGTCAGAAAGACCTTAAGCTCTTAAAATCCTATTTCTCGGTAAAGTTCCTCCGAAAATTAGGTGGATTAAGGTCAAGTCCAGACCACTCTCGGTTTCGGCTCATAACTCGGTTCAGAACCCAATGACTTTTCACAGATGCAAATGCATGTGATGTTGGATGAAGTGCAGGTGTGTGCAATGCAGACACATTTTTTTTGAATTTTTTTTGATATTTTATGCAAGGGATTTTTTTATGCAGAAAATGGAATAAGAAGTCTTCTTTTTTTCAAAAATTTTGGGAACAGTTAGTATTAGTAGCAAAACTCTTTTTTCTTCTTCTTTCTTTCTTTCTTTCTTTTTTTTTAAAGTTAGTACCCACCCTGTAAATTCATATAGACTTACGCGAAAGTACGAGATATGGGTAAAATATATACAAAGTATATATACAAACCCCCTAAACTTAGCGAGTGCTATGTCCTCAGAGCACAAGAAGCGGAACGAAGACATAGCTCGGGCTAAGCGTAAGGGAGTGAAAATACAAAGAAAAATGAAGCGATCGGGATATGTGAATGAGGAGTGTATAAACAGGTGGATGTCGATTCCCCCTATATTTAGGCTTTGATCCACCTAGGTATGGAAGAAGGGTGGAGATGGAGCGATCGTGAGGAAGAGTGTGATCCAGGAAAATGATATATACAGATGGCATCGGTCCCCCCCTATACTTAGGCCTTGGCCTAAGTAGAGGAAGAAGCTGTACAAGGAGACCGATGTGGTCGGGAGGGAGGGTGGGAATGATCAGATAAATCTTCAATGTCCTCGCTCTGCGTGAAATAGATGACCTCAACTTGAACTGTCTGCTCTTTGGGTGATCCAATACATGGCTTCAGCATTTGTCCATTTACTGAGAAAGGTTGTGCATTATCTTTGAGTTCGGCAATATCCACGCTTCCATTGGTATGCACATCGATGACAATGTAGGGACCCGTCCATTTTGATTTTAGTTTCCCATGAAAAATCTTCAACCGAGCATTAAACAACCACACTTTCTGTCCAGGGACAAAGGTTTTATCTCGAATGTGTCTATCATGCCATCTCTTGACCTTGTCCTTATAAATCACACTGTTGTCATATGCACGATTTCGGATTTCAATTAGCTCATTCAGATTTAAGTCTCGACATAGTTTCCCAAGGTGACAACTCCAATTCAACTTTTTGATCGCCCATTCAGATTTGTGAATCAATTCTGCAGGAAGATGACATGGCTTGCCATAGATCATCCTAAAAGGTGAAGTACCGAGTGGAGTCTTATAGGCTGTCCTATAGGCCCATAGAACTTGGTCCAACAGTTTCGACCAATTGTTTCTATCGGGACGAACCAACTTCTGAAGAATGCCTTCACCTCTCTATTAGAAACCTCTGCCATGCCATTAGATTGTGGATGATATGGGTTGGCTATTCTATGCTCAAATTTGTACTCCTTAGCCAAAGATCTCATCTCCCTGTTCACGAAATGGCTACCTCCATCAGAAATCAATACTTTTGGTATCCCGAACCTCGCAATGATATTATCTTTGATAAACTTGCAGACGACTTTGCTATCTGCGGTTCGGGTTGGAATAGCCTCTACCCATCTTGATAAATAGTCAACCACTAACAAGATGTACTCAAATCCATTGCTGTTGGGAAAAAGACCCATAAAATCAATCCCCCATGCATCAAAAACATCACTGAAAATTATTGGTTGCATGGGCATTTCATCTCTATATCCCATAGTCCCTCCCATTCTTTGACAAATCGGGAAAGACTGTACAAATTCAATAGCATCCTGAAATAAGGTCCGCCAGTAAAATCCACATTGGAGTACCTTGTGCGCGGTTCTCTTTCCCGAATGGTGTCCTCCCGCCTCAAGAGAATGACAGTGTGTGAGGACACTCTGGTATTCCTCCTGAGGAATACATCTTCTCCAGACACAATCCGATCCTTCATAGAAAAGGAAAGGATCGTACCAATGGTATTTTCTCAAATCTGACTTTAATCGATCAATCATTTTTTTGGTCCAACCATAGGGAACCTTCTTGGAGACAAGATAGTTCACTATGTCAGAATACCATGGGATTGAATCAATGACGCAAACCGATTCATCTGGAAAAGTCTCCTTGATTGGTCCGATATCAGGATGATCGTTTTGCTCGATTCAGGAAAGGTGATCAGCAACAACATTCTTTATTCCAGGCTTATCCTTGATCTCCAAATTATACTCCTGGATTAACAAGATCAATCTCAAAAGTCGTGCCTTGGCATCCTTCTTATCCATGAGATATCTGATTGCTGTGTGATATGTGAAAATTGTCACTTTGGAACCGAATATGTAGGATCTGAATTTTTCCAGGGCCCAAACAACCGCGAGCATTTCCTTTTCAGTCACTGTATAGTTTCTTTGTGCAGGATCCAACACTTTGCTCGCGTAGTGAATCGCATAAGGGATTTCATCTCTTCTTTGTCCGAGTACCGCTCCGACAGCAAAATCCGATGCATCAGTCATGATCTCGAAGGGAAGAGACCAGTCGGGAGCTTGTAATATCAGCGATACACATATTTTCTTTTTCAGGAGCTCGAAGGCCTCTAGACATCTGTGATTCACAATAAACTCGATGTCTTTTCCTAAGAGCTCAGTCAGTGGGCGGGTGATCTTTGAAAAATCTGGGATAAACCTTCGTTAAAATCCAACATGCCCTAAGAATGACCTCACTGACTTGACGTTGGTTGGTGGCTCAAGTTTCTTAATCACATCCACCTTGGCAGGGTCTACCTCCATTCCCTTTTTGGAGATGACGTGCCCCAACACGATACCCTCAGTCACCATAAAGTGACTCTTCTCCCACGAGAGTACCAAATTAACCTCCCTGCATCTCTGAAGGACTTGGTCCAAGTGTGCTAAACATGTATCAAATGAATCACCATGAACCGAGAAGTCATCCATGAAGACTTCCAGGAAATCACCAACCATTTCGGCAAATACGGCAATCATGCACCGTTGAAATGTGCCTGGGGCATTGCAAAACCTGAATGGCATGCGCTTGAATGCATAAGTACCGAAGGGACATGTGAACATGGTCTTTTCCTGGTCCTCGGGAGCAATAGCTACTTGATTGTAGCTGGAGTACCCATCAAGAAAACAGAAGAATGCTTTCCCTACAAGTCTCTCCAATATTTGATCAATGAATGGCAGTGGAAAGTAGTCTTTCTTGGTCGCAGCATTCAGGCGCCGGTAATCGACACAGACGCGCCACGACGTGGGTACTCGGGTCGCGATCTCTACCCCCTCCTCGTTGGTGACCATCTGGATTCCCGACTTCTTCGGGACGACATGAAGGGGGGCTATCTACTTGGAGTCAGAAATGGGGTAGATAAATCCTACTTTGCACCATTTCTCTATTTCTTTCTTCACCACTTCCCGAAGATTGGGGTTTAATCTTCTCTGAAATTCACGGGAAGGCCTTGCATTATCCTCAACATAAATTTGGTGCGAGCAGAGAGCGGGGTTTATTCCTACGAGATCCGATACAGTCCAACCTATGGCTTTTCAATTTCGCTCAAGGACTTCGAGTAGTCTGGATTCTTGGTCCACGGTTAATGATGAGCTAATGATCACAGGGAATTTTTCTTTGGGTCCATTGAGGAATGCATATTTCAGCGTGAGAGGTAGTGGCTTCAGCTCTGGCAATTCTGAATCGTCGATCAAGTCTGGCTGAATGACTTTTGCTTCTGGCTCAGTATCGGTTGGCGGTGATTCACTGTGTGAGATGTTGGCTACCGATTCCGAGGAAAAGTGAGTTGGATCGCTAGAGTAGAATGGTAATTCGGCCAGAGCCGCGTCCGACTCATCATCGATATTTCTTGACTGTCCCAAAGGTGATGGGACTGACAAATCCGAGAGGATTTCTGTGTCATCAAGAGTGTAATAATCTGGGGGGTCTAGATATCTCAGATACTGCATTGTGTATTATTTCTTCTTCTGAGGATGTGCTTTCTATCTGTATGTCTGGCAGTTGGTCACATGGCCCAGTGGTTTTGAGGAGATTGCATTCTGATGTTTCGGCATCTTCAGTGGTGGATTCGGAGTCTGGCTTTTGCCACTTTATTTGTTTCATCTCCAAGTCTACTTCTCCGTCTGGAGAACGGAATTTCATCATCCCAGAACCGTAATCGAATACAGCCTTAGCGGTTCTTAAGAATGGTCTTCCGAGAATGATTTGTGATTCCTTCCAATGGTTCGGGGTCTCCATGTACAGGATAGTGAAGTCCACTTTGTATTCTGTACCCTCAATAATGATGATGACATTCTTCACTTCTCCCTTAGGTCTTTTAGTGGATTTATCAGCAAATTGGAGTAAAGATGATGATTTCTTTAGAGGGCCCAACTCCAATCGATAATATAAGGCTAAGGGTAGAAGATTTATGGAAGATCCATTGTCGATAAGTGTGTGTGTGAACGCTATACCGCCAATGCGACTCTCCACATAATGGGCGCCCAGATCCCTTTTCTTTCTTGGCAGATGCTGATTTTTGACGCATTTGGTGGTGGCAACGGTCAATATATGAGTCTCCACAAATTGATTTGTTCTCTTTGTACGAGTCCTGGTGGGGGTGCATTTTGCCTTCAAGTATTTCTGAAAGGCTGGATTACCGGCCACGTACTGATCAAAGGGTACTTTGACTGTGATGTTTTGTTGGTAGAATTTTTTCATGACTGGGTCATCTTTGATGTTTTTCTTTTGTTTTCCTTTCTTTAGGGCATGGGGGAAAGGAATGGAAGCATTTGAGACAGGAGATAGAGGGCCAGAATCATGAATAAGAGCATCTTTATTCGACTTGGAGTTTTTATTACAATCATAATAATCAAAATCAGGTTGCTGAAAAGGTGACAAAGGTATTTTTGCAGCAACTAGAGGTTCAAGGTCCTCTGCAGACTCCATAGATGCTTTCCCTTTATCTACTGCTGGGATCTTCAGGCGTCCTTCATCTTCCTCCTCGGAAACATCCTCCGATCGATCTTCCGAGTCTTCATGGTCCGATTCCCTTGCCCGGTCAGGTACGACCACGGTCCTTCCGCTCCTGAGTGACATGGCATTGATTTTGTCAAACGAAAGGATCTCATGTTCAGATGTGGAAAAATCTGAATAGTATACCTGGTTATTGTGTTGAGATGAGTGGAATTTGTTCAAGCTATTGGGGTTAGCTTGAACTTGGGCGGGAATGGTTGTGGCTGGAGCTGTCTGCTCAGCCTTCCAACGGGACAAGCGGTTGACATCAACCCGTAGACCTTACAGCTCTTTTGGGAAGTGGCGAAACTCTTCAAGCATTTGTCTCTGGATGTTGATCGGTTCTTCTGGAGGTGTGGACGACTGAGCTGACTATCTGGGGGATTGAGATTGCTGACGGTATTGCTGAGGTTGGTTCTGGCGATTGTAGGGTTGTTGCTGCTTCGGCTGCTGGAAAGATGTAGTGTGCTGTGGAGGAAATGTGGCATTATAGAAGGTGGGTGAACGCTGATAAGTCTGACGGTCCACCATATTACCCTGTCGGGTAGTGTCCTGGGTGTACCAGATGCCGTTTACTTCAAATGTCAGAGGCGGGGCTTCCTTGACTGTCTCAGTCGGTGGGGGCGGCTGTTGGAAAAATTGGGCATAGGATTGATCCTGAGCCCATGGTTGCTGTTGCTCTGCTCCTGGCTGCTCCTGAACATGATGCACCTGATAGATCGGGACAGTAGGTGCACTAGGCATCCCCATCTTGGACACCTTCTCGGTGAGCTCCTCCATCTGCCTTGGGAATTGGGAAATCCTACTGTCGATATCGTTCATTCTCTTGTCCACTATTGTCAATTTATCAGCAATAAAGTCCATGTTTGGAATTAAGTCCTCAGCTATTTCTGCAACCGTTTGCTTCCCGCCTTTGGCTTGAAGGGTGTTCAGGGAATCAGTGTATGCTCTACTGGCAATTTGAGACCGGCTTGTTTCTGCCATCTGCTCCAGTATTTTCCAGACGGTCTCAGCTCCACGTGATGTGTAATTCCCTCTGCATGCAGCACTAACTAACCCTTGAGTCTCATGGTTGAGGATAGAGTAGAGTGATTGTACTAGGATGTTGTTGTCCAGATCATGACAGGGACATTTTTGTAGTAGGTCCTTAAACCTATCCTACGCCTCACAGAGTGGTTCATTGGGCATCTGAGAGAAACTGGTGATGCGGGTCCTCATTTGATTGGTCCGGCTCAAGGGGTAGAATTTCTTCAGAAAGAGGTTTTTGAACCTCTCATAAGTCGTCACAGTCACCCCCAAGTTTTTCACCCAGTAGTCTGCTTTCCCTTTGAAGGCGAAAGGTAGTGCAGTGAGACGAATGTAGTCTTGGCTGACTTGTGGGTGCCTCAGATTAGAACATATCAGCTCCAGGTCCCTCAAGAATTCATATGGCTCCTCAGTCGTATTACCATGGAATTGAGGTAATTGTCCGACAAAATGTGGCTTTAGTTCATAGTGGATCTCTGGCTGTGGTGGCTGCAAATAATTCCACACTCTGTATTGTCCAGGGTTGTATGCGGCTTCCATGGGCAGTTCTTCCCCAGCAATCATTTGTTCGAGCTGCTCCCTCAGTAACTGCTGTTGCTGCTCAGATGCATCCAATCTTGCAATAATCATCTTCATTGGATCTTCATTATGTTCATCTTCAGGGTCTTTCTTGGAAGACATCTTGGGTGGCATCTCTTTTTCTTCACCTTCAGAATATAAAGGGTTTGAGTTAATAGATTGGAAAGAATTGGTGTAACAGTTATCCTTAATCTTTTTTGATGAGAAAGAGACAGTGTGAGTCTATCCTCCTTCTAGGAAGAAGAAGGAATCGTAGGAATAGGGTTCTTGGGAAGGGTTTCTCGGAGGCCAAGCATGTCCAGAGTAAGAGTCTCCCTGGGCTTTTGAGATTGGAGAGTTTGTGGTAGAGGAAGAAGGGTTCGTAGAGTCCGAATAAGAATTACCACAATCTTCCATTCTCGAGGTCAACAAGAGGTTTGCAGTTTATGATGTAGGCACAAATGTGCAATATTCGCTGATGACTTACTTTCTACGCATAAACCAAACACAATACAAAGATTTCTTTCACCAACTCACTCAGTGAAGGCCGTAAGAGTCCGGCCAATTATCTTGTCAGTTTTAATTGGTGAGAATTCAAGTCTTGCAAGCCGTTTAAACGAGCTGTTAGGTTTTGAAGCTGGGCTCCATCCTGGTCCATTCGATCAGCGGCCGATCGAATGGCCCCTGTTCGTCGTCTACCTCCCAACGGTTCTCACCGACCTCCGCAGTCCCCGTAACCCTCTCCGACCCTCTCCTATTTAAAGGGACTCGCCGCCACCGTTCCCCGCATCCGCTGTTGGCCTCCACGAAGAGTGGTGGTGACAGCCCACGTCTTCCATCTCCGGCGAGATCCGGCCGCTCCTCCACGGCCGTCGCAGCGCCGCATCGGCCTAGCTGCTCAGCTCCGCCTCCTGCGTCGAGCCCTTACGATCATCGTCTCCGACTTCCTTCGACTACGCCGCCTCCAGCCACTTCTTCAACTTCCAGCAGCTTCTCAAGCCACGACGTCATCCACCGACGGCCACCTGCTCGCCTCTCCTCCGCCAACTACATCCACGTCCTCGTCTTCACCAACGAAAACGCCATCTGACGAGTCCGAAAATGCCGAGTTAAGAAGTTGTTTCGTGACTGTTTCCGATCGCCGCCCAAGTAAAATAAACATAAAAACCACCGAATTAAAATTGATAAAAAATTTGTGGTTATTTCTTGACTATTTTAGATCGCCGCCTACAACGAACAACTTTAATTATTTTCACACATGAAGAATAAAAAAACAACTTCTTAACTCGGCATTTTCGGACTCGTCAGATGGCGTTTTCGTTGGTGAAGACGATGACGTGGATGTAGTTGGCGGAGGAGAGGCGAGCAGGTGGCCGTCGGTGGTTGCCGGTGATGGCGATGGAGTCGAAACAGAGATGTGGGGTAAAGCTCCGAGCAGAGCGAAGAGCTCGGAGGCGGAGAGATAGAGAGAGAGAGATGGTGAAGTGAAGGGGGAAGTACCTGGGGAAGATGGCTCGACGGCAACGATCGACCGAAGCTGGAGCAGTAGCTGGACGCTGTACTACGACGAGGTAGATGCTGCCTCGGATCACGCCGGCTGGACGAAGGAATCAGTTGTCACCCCCGAGGACGTCCTGCTTGATGGATTGGCGGATGGCTGGTCCGGTCGAAGGCCTGGAGCTTAAATAGGGAGAGGGAGGCGGCCGGTGAGGAGATAAGGGCGGAGGAATCGTGGGAAGGCGTTGGCGGCGCGGGCAGTTGAAGCGAGGATAGCGGAGGAGGTTGGTTGGTTGGTGCGCGGATAACGGAGGCGTGCGAGATTGGGGCAGAAGTTACGGAGGTCAACGGGGATGCGGGAGGCCGTTGCGGAATTGGGGGAGGGGGATCCAGAGGAGGAAGACGATAGACTTGGGCCGTTCGATCAAGCGAGATCGAACGACCACTCGAGTGCCACGTGGCGGTGAAATGGGGAGGGCGGAGCACGTGCGGAGCACGTGCTTGGGAGGCACGTGCGACGCACGTGCGGGCGTATATTTTTTTATTATTTTTTTATTTTTTTAAAAAAACAAAGAAAAGAAAAGCCCAAAAACCACTGACATGTGGCGGCCTCTGGGGCTGCCACGTGTCAGCTCCAGAAAAAATCCGTAAATAAAAGATTTGTAAAATCAATAAAAAATAGCAAACGACCTCGGATCGAAAAAGTTCCTTCACAAAAAATGCTCATCCCGACGAGATCTACAACTTTCATGAAGATGCCAAAGCCAAAATCGGTCAAATGTAAAAAGTGAATTTTGGGGTATCCCATGTACATAGAATACCTTGATTTTTGGTTTTCTATTTTTTTTCATTTTTAAACACGATAAAAATCCAGAAAAATATGGAAAACTCAAAGATAAATAAAAGACACCTTAATCTATTTTTTTGGATTTTTATTAATAAAGAAAATATGTACATAAAATACAGGTCAAAAATCGCGAAAATATACAATGTACAAAAGAGGCCCAAAACCCAACTTTCACATACGAGCTTCGATTCACTTGAACTTGGTCTTGTTTTGAAGGTAATTGAATGTGCATTAGTTCAAAAGTGAGTAGGATCAGATCGGACACTGGATGGGGAAGATATGTGGCTTTTAGTCCGAAAATCCTGAAACTTGGGTTTGGGTTTTTGGTCCACTTACCTGGGTTAATTATTTTTTTGTATTTTTTATTTATTCTTGTTAGTGATGTGTACACAGTGGAGGTGGTTTTGGGTTATGCGTGTTAGCATGGAGGAGTTAAAAATAAGGGAAGTTAGGCTATTTACAGGTCATTTATGGCTTGGATTCTTGGCTTCTTATTTTATGCAGAAATTAATGCTAAAATGTAATTCTTATGAAATCATGCATAAATGCTAATTATGTGAAATAAATGCTGAAATGCAGTTGATTTTGAGGGACTTGAGCTTAAATAATGAGGCTTAGAGTGATGAATCCGAGATTCATCAGATCCTAGACCGCATAATGATGTTATCTTTGAGGAACTGATAAATCGTGCAGTTGTGTGCAGCTCGAGCAGGGATAGCCTCCACCCATCGACTTATGTACTCGACAATGAGTACGATGCACTCAAAACCTTGGCTGTTTGGAAACATGCCCATGAAATCAATACCCCACGCATCAAAGACATCTGAAATCTGGATATACTTGAGAGGCATGATGTCTCTAGAGTTGATAGTGCCTCCCATCTTCTGGAAGTCAGTACATCCTTTGACATACTCAATAGCATCTTTGAAAAGAGTCAGCCACTAGAGGCTGCATTGAAGGACTTTAGCTGATGTTCGCT
Source organism: Ottelia alismoides (assembly GCA_037367405.1). Lineage (NCBI taxonomy): Eukaryota > Viridiplantae > Streptophyta > Magnoliopsida > Alismatales > Hydrocharitaceae > Ottelia > Ottelia alismoides. Next base: position 756,449 of record JAZKJV010004359.1, on the reverse strand, counting down.
TTCTAGAATGGTGTCCACCGGATTCTAACTTATGACTACGGTTCAGGACACTTGTAAACTCCATCTAAGGAATACATCTTCACCAGATATAGTATGCACCTTCATGAAATAGATATGGATCCTCCCATTTGAAAAAATGTTTGTCGGACATGAACTTGTGCACTTTCAGCTTAGGTCAATCTTGTGAGACTTCCTTAGAGACAAGGCAGTCCACGATATTGGCGTACCAAGGGAGTGAAGTGACTGCAAATATGGCTTCATCTGGGAAGGTCTCTGTGATTGGAATAATATCATGCCCAGGACTCTCAATCTTAGTAATTCTGGAAAAGGTGATCTACCACAACATTTTGGACTCCAGGTTTATCTCGTATCTCAAGGTCAAATTCCTTGAGTAGAAGGATCCAGCGAAATAATCGTGACTTTGCATCCTTCTTTCTTTCTAAGTAGCAGATGGTGGAATGGTTAGTGTATATGATCACTTTTGAGCCGAGTAGTTGTGACCTAAATTTTTCTAGTGTAAGGACTACCACTAGCAACTCTTTTTCTGTAACTATGTAATTCCTATGGGCTTCATCCATAGTTCTGCTACCGTAGTGAATAGAAAATGTCCATCAATTCCAAAACTGTTCCAACACAACCCCAATGGCATAATCATAAGCATCCGTCATGATCTCGAATGGTAGAGACCAATCAGTTGGCTGTAGGATAGCAGACTGGGTGATTATTTCTTTCAGCTAATGAAAAGCATGGAGCAATATGTCGTCTACAATGAAATCCATGTCCTTGCCTAAGAGCTCTGTTAATAGCTGGACAATTCCGTTGAAATCTATGATAAACCTTCGATAGAAATTTAGATGCCCCAAAAATGATAGGATTTGTTTCAAAGAAGTAGGTAGCTCAAGTTTCAATATAACTTCTACCTTGGTCGGGTTGACCTCCATGCCTCGTTTGATACTACATGACCCAACACAATCCCTTCAGTTTCTCCCAAGAGAGCACAAGGTTAACCTCGCAACATCGCTGAAGTACTCGATCTAAATATGTCAGATGATGATCAAAGTTATCTCTATAGACTGAAAATTGTCCATGACTACCTTAAGAAACCTGCCTACCAATTCTATAAATACGACCATCATACATATCTGAAATGTAACGGAGGCATTACACAGTCCGGACAACATGTGTCTGAAAGCGTACGTCCCAAATAGACAGGTAAAGGTGGTTTTATCTTGGTCTTTAGGGGCTATAACAACCTGATTATATCCAGAGTACACATCCAAGAAATAAAAATATTCCTTTGCCGCAAGTCTTTCAACAATCTAATCAATGAAAGGCAAAGGCAAGCGATCTTTCTTGGTCTCCAGGTTTAAGCGTATGTAATCCTTATAGACGCACCAAGAAGTAGGTACTCTGGTCGGAATCTCCTTTCCTTTGTTATTCATTACGATGGTGATTCCTGATTTCTTAGAAACCACATGTAACGAACTTAGCCATTATGAATCAAAGATATGATAGATAAAGCCTACATTTCACCACTTCATGATTTTTTCATCACGATCTCCCAGAGGTTTGGGTTCAGCTGCGACTGAAACTCATACAAAGGCCTGTAGTTATCATCCAAATAGATGTGGTGTGAGCGCAATGAAGGTTTTATTCTGTGGAGATCCGAAATTCTCTAGCCAATAGCCTTGCATTTTTCTGGAACCTCAAGCAAGCAAGATTCTTGGTTCATGGTCAGCTAAGAATTGATGATGACCGGGAACATGTTTTCCTTACTTGCAAGGAAGGCATACTTCATCGATGAGGGTAACTGTTTTCGCTTAGAGGGGTTGGATTTGAGTCTGTGGAGACTTCAACAACTATGACCAGTGTAAGCTTTGTTGGCATTGTTCTATCCACCTGGAGTATCTCTAGCTCAGAAGACAATACATCTGAAAGAACAACAAGGAATTCATCTTGCTCTAAAGAGGATGTATTTACTTCAATCAGTTCAGACTGCTCCAATATCTCATCAATAAGAACCTCATCTTCAAAGATAGAAGGGAATTCGACTGTGCTTTCTAGGGACTCCTCCTTGGAGAGAAATTCCCGTGTTTCAATATCATCCAAAAACAAAGATATGTCTCTGATTTCTACTAAGAAGTTACAATCTTCTATTTCTTTTTGAATAAGCTCACTCTCATCTAACACAGATTCTACGAGCTTTGGTACTTGGATCATTTCAATCAAGACCATATTGCTAATAGAGCGAAAGGTTATCTTTCAAGTGCCAAAGTCAACCACTACTTCACCTGTCTCAAGGAATAACTGTCCAAATATGATCAAAGTATGCAACAAGGGTGTTAAGATGTCCATATCAAGCAAAATAAAATCCTCAGAAAACTTCATCCCTTATGTAACAATGACATCCTGTAAAATTCCCCTTAACCGTTATACTGATGTATTTGCTGAAATGGAATACGAACATCACTACAAGCCTCATTTTCATGCAAAAATTATTCTTATTTACAGACGGGTGGTTGAACATAGTGCAAAAATAAAAAATAAGAGGTACGATAAAAGCAGGAAATTCAACTGTTTCAGCTGCTGGTGTTGGTTCCTCCTTGGTTGCATTGTCACAGCCTTGGATGTTAGTGTTTGATTCCTGATTTTCTTCATTTTTTTTGTGTTTTTACTGAATCTGGTTCTATATGACTTTCTAATTCTTCTCCTCCTCCCAGACTTGACACAGACATGATTGATGAAGACTCTCCCTGTGAAGCTTTATGCTTCACCTTCTAAGTTGTAGATGATCGAAGAGTCCTACCACTCCAGAGAGTAACAACATTAGATAACATAATCGAGTTGTTTATACCTGTCTCAGCTTCACACATGACATTACAAGCTGCCTTCTGATTACATCATAAATTGTTTGGGTTGGCCTCAACTTGCTTAGGAATAATCTTCTTCACACCTATGAGGTCATCAAACTTCTATCTCATTTCTCAAATACTTTTCACTAACTGTGCCAAGAAGTCAAGTGCATGGTTCACAGGAGTTGCCTCCACATGCACAACGGGTGGTGCTCGCTAACTCTGGTACCGATACTGAGGTAGTGTTGGGTAACTCTGATAAGAGGGAGGAGGGAACAATTGATAGTTCCACTGAGAAGGGGACTGATATTGGTGCTGATGATAGGAAATCAGATGTTGGAAGTGGGTACCCGTCTGCTGATGATATTGTTGTCCGTACCCATGATGCTGGTTCTGAAACTTTATCTCCATGGTTGGTCATGCTATGGAGACTGTTGGTTCTGGCTCGTTGGAAGCTCCTTCCACTCTGTGATGGGTGATATGGTCAAATTACAAGGGTTTGACCCTGGTTTTGTCCACCAGAATGGGTCAGATTCTGTTTGTTGGCCTAGGTGGCGTTCACCTCTTGGATTTGAGGTGGAGGTGAAAAAAATGGCTTACAAAAGTCAGGGCCTCAGGGTGGTATACAACCATCTGCATCGGCTGTGGAGACAGTGATCCTTGGTCTGGTGTTTGGATGTAGTACACATGCTGAATAGACTGAGGTTGCCCTTGACTCGACAACATTGTATTTTACAGTGATTATTCTTTTGACTCATCGGAAGTCTCGACTTAAGGTGCCACATAGTTTCAAGAGTTGATGGTGTTCACCAGAAGCTCCAGTTTCCTTGAGATCTGGTCGAGGTTGTCCAACTATTTGGCTCTTTATTTGATCACATTCATTTTTCAAGATCATGTGATTGCTTTTCAATGATATCAACCTTGGAGTGATGGTTCTCGATGATTCTTAGGTTCAAAATCTTATCTCTCTCACCTTCGTAAGATGCTACCATATGGGCTGGCTTCAGAGGTATTTGTGGGTTCTTCTAGAAATCTCTTACTGAAGATAGGGTGACTGAGACTTCGACCATCTCCTAAAAAATCTGCCACACCACATCTTCATCCTTGTTGAAATGAGATCTCCATATGTTGCATCCACCAGTATATGAGATTCATGATTCAACCCATCGAAAAATTGTGCACCAAATAGATCTTTGGAATTTCATTTTGGGGGCACTTCTCTTGCAGGTCCTTGAACCTCTCCCATGCTTCATGGATCGATTCATAAGATAACTATGAAAAGTTGGAGATAAGTGCATGCATCTAATTTACATGGCTTAAAGGATAGTACTTGTGCAAGAAGGCAGATTTGAATGCCTCCCAGGTCGTCACTACTTTCTCCAGGTGATTTATCCAATAGAGAGCCTTGTCTTGCAAGGTGAATGAGAAAGCAATCATCTTTACCACCTCCAACAGGATGTTGGGGTAGTACATGGTTCCACAGATACAGTTTAATTCTTGAAGGTGGATGTAAGGTCCTTCATTAATGTTCCCAAGGATGGTGGGGAGAAGCGAGAGAAGCTGCGACTTGAGTTCAAAATGACCATGGATCCAAGAATCTGGATCCACTCAGTGATCTGCCCGGCTCCCAGGTTGTAGGTTTCCTTTAGAGTTGGCTTTGGGCTCCCTCACTTCATCATCCTCTCTAGGGTTTCTTGTTTCGTGTCGGTGTTCTCTTCCATGTTGTGCTTCACCTCCTTGATTTCCTATGCCCCCCTCATGCCATTCAACATGTCCTGAAATGCCACCTGAAGAGTGCCTAGTCTATCAACTGTTGTTGAATTTCTTGAGTGTAAGCGAGAAGTTGGTTGTTGACCTCATTCTAATCTACATTTTGTCCCTTTCTCTTGAGTGCCATCTCAGGTTCAGAGTCCGATGAAGTGTTCTCCAGATTACGGTCAATATCTAACGTTGGAAAATTGCCCCAATCAATCTTAAAATATGCACCAGTTGTGGATAAGACTTCAGAATCTGAGTTGATTCTAAACTTTATTAGAGTGAGGGAAGAGAATAGAGACATGTCAGTCTCCATCCAGAATGTGGAGAATTCAGTATAAGAGTGGTCCTGATATCTCGGTGAATCAAGAAGCAAGGAGTCTCAGTGGTCTGTAAAGTCCAAACTATGTTCCCTAGAATCGCCTCAAATTATTGGAGATGTTAGCATTCGAGGCTCTATGTGGAGGTCCACAAGATCCAAACAAAGTCGTCCTGAATGTGGCATCTTAGAAGCATAAAGGATTGAAAATGATAAGTAATTAAGAACACATAGTAAAGAGGGGGTAAAAAATGGGAAGTAAAACAAAGGCTCAAACTGAGCAAAACAAAGAGGAGCATAAAAAGAAGTGTGGGCAAAAGGCACAAGTGTGCAATGTTTTTGATCTATACCTATCTTAAACTAATCAACCAAACCGCAAAACAATGGCTGCTTCACCAACTCAACATGATGAGCCATAAAGGTTCGATGATCATATCATCGATTTTATTGGTTGTATCAGGCAATCTAATTAATTAGTCCTTATCGGCTATCCTATAGGCGAGTGGGTACTATTGGAGAAGTATCCCGTACTTCCCACTTCTGTTCCAGTAGTCTATTTTTTAAAGGTCCTTGTTATCGGGTTTGGACCACTAGTCAACAAAATAAGTAGAGGGGGAATCGAATAGGCGAAATCGATACTTCAGACCAAGTTTACAGGCAAACAAGGATGTACTCAGACATGGAACGATGAGACATACACCCCCATGAAGGGATCACCTAAGCTTAATACTTCATACTAAGTTTGCAGGCAAAAAAATACCTACTCATCCACATATAATAGAAGCACCAATACTTTGTGATTCCAGGTGATAGATAAAATAGTACCCAGGTTGGGATTCGAGCTCTATTACTTAAGGATCACGCCTCACTCTGTTTGGAAGGTGCCTGAATATAATGAGGATGTTGTGAAAACAAAACAATGAAGTTCAATTAATCAATTTTAATTATGTCAAGGGTTTCTTAGTATTCCCTGTTTTAATTTTTTTGGTTTTCACTTATTTTGAGTATGTTCATGCAAAAGGCCTAACAACAGCAATAACAACAAAGCCTTTTTCCCATAATTAGGTAGGGTCGGCTACATGGATTCTTCGCCTTCATTCAGATCTATCTTGGGTCAATCTCGGGTTTATATCCAAAGAACTAAGATCCCTTCGTATAGTCTCTTTCCATCACTTCTTAGGTCATCCTCTCCCTCTCTTAGCTGGCTCAATATCCCAACACTTGCATCTCCTAACCAGTGAATCTGCTGATCTTCATTGCAAATGACCGAACCATCTTAAGCGGTTTTCTCACATCTTATACTTGATCGGAGATATACCAACTTTCTTTCTGACTGCCTCATTCCGAATCCGATCTTTACGCGTGTTTCCACACATCTACCTTATCATTTTCACTTTTGCTACAACCGTTCTCTGCACATGTCTATGGTTCACAGGCCAACATGCAAAAGGCCTAACAATTGGATTAATTCTTTGCTTGGCCTATGTGGTCAAAATCAGAGGGAGAAGACGGAAAAGAAATGCAAGTCAGAAATCAAATGATGTAATGCTCAGTAAGAAGACTTACAACGCTCCCCAGCTCCCTCCATGTGGAATGCGAGATAGAAATTTTAAATCTAATCTATATGCAATGCAATGAGGAAATCACCCTAGAACATGAGCTTCTATTAGCGTGAAGAAGTTTATTCAATTTGACTAAGTCAAAGCGAAAGAGATTGTAGGCATAAGAATTATATTAGGCCTTTGGACCTAATTTAATCGAACAACCACTCTTAATGATCTAAGGGCTCATTCCATAAGACATAAAATGAATAGAAGGCAGAAAACACAAATCACGTAAAACAAATGAAAATAAGGGGAAAATATCGATAAATAAAAATAGAAGATAATGAAAACACGGAAAAGCAAACAAGTCCCTCAAGTGAACAATCACTTGGTGAAATGGACTTGTGAGAGTTTGAATGTTCAAGTGTTCAAGGCCATGTATTATTTTAAATTAATGAATACACCACTCTGTCACAAAAATTAAACTAATTCTATGCTAAGAAAATTATGATTGTCTTCTTGTGTCATCTTCTACTCTCTCCTGCTGGTAGGCAAAGAACCATCGGTCTCCACAGCTCTTGGGTGTGGCGAATCTAAAAATAAATCCTCCCCCGATAAGCAGGTCTTTGTAGAAAATTCAAATAAGAACATGGTTAGAATATTCTCAAATAAAAATAGAATAAATAGACAAATAAATAGTGAAATGATCAATGGAAAAAAGGACAAAGTGTCTACTTTATACTCAACAAATCGATGCTCCCCGACAACTACACATTTGTAATGCATGGAGGCGGATGTGTCTAATGTATGGTCTTGGAGGGCCTGCAGTGTCCGACAAGTTGGATTTGACAATCGTTGTATCAACACCTTTCTTAACTCTCGACAATCAACTCAAGTGCTATCTCAACAATTAACCGACAATAATGATTTCGCAAGTAACCATAGGAGAGCTAAAATTTAGTATACCCTACGAAAATGTGTATAGTACACAAGCAGTGAGGGTTGAACCAGAAAGGAACACACGATATAGAGCAACAAAAATGAATAGAGAACTCATGGATAATTTTTGTATTATTAATTTTGATGTTTACATGGGTTTTAATTTTTATATCTTTTTTATGTTTTTAACTATGTACAATTTAACTTTGATTTTCAAAATAAAATATAGATTATTATCTAATATATAAGCGTATACATATAGAATATTAAACAATATAAAAGTAATTTTTTGGATTTTCCAAATATAAAAATTAATCAAAATAAATTCAGAAATATGATATTTTTGGATATTATAAATTTTTTGTATTTTAGGTAATTTTTTGAATAATTTTTGAGAAATTTAATGGATTTTTAAATAAGGAAATACACAAAATCAATAAAATAGTAAATATGGGAATTCGAAATGTGCTTAATAAATACCTATCAAATAAGATTGAGCCCAAATTCAATTTTCCTAAATATAAAAAATGCAAGGAAAATTCAGAAACTTAAAACATATTTTTGTGCGTTTTTGTGAATTTTTAGAATTTTTGTAAATTTTTCTTTATTTTGTGATTTTTAGGAGTTTTCTTAATATTTTACAAAAATATTTGATCATAAAATCAAATATAGCTAAATAAACAAACATGAAATTTTTTAGAATTTTTCAAAACATTTTTTGTATTTCTTATGGATTTTTAAATTTTAAATAGGAGAAAATGCAATATTTTTTTATTTTTATAAATAGGAAATAATTTTAACTACCTTAAGAAAAATATATGTGATGTAATATGGCTCAATAATTAAGAGAAATTTATATTTATTTCTTTGATACAAAATTCTAATTTTAATAATAAAAACACAACTACAAAATAAAATCTACAATATCAGAATCTAGTTGCAATTTTCACAAAGTTTCAGAGCATTTAATAACACTTAAACAAAGTCTTGGGGCATAGATGAAATATTTTCACAATAAAGGTATGTTCTGCAGTAGCAGGTGTATAAATGTAATTAACTAAAACAGTAGGGCCAAGCTTGCAAATTTTTAAAAATAATACAATTGATATTTAAAGATTTCAGACCGAAAATAAATACACAAACCCGAGAGGGTATCCGTGCAAATACCTGCCCCCTCATGCGTGCAGACACGCGAGGTGACATGGAATGGACTAAAGTGAGAATAGAGGAAAGCTTGAGGTCCTTAGTGCAAAAAATAGAAATATTACAACAAATTAAAGTTTACAGACTAAATATTAAATACAAAAAGATAGAGGCGAAAATATGTAATATACCCCTATATGTACATTGATAGATGGTGGGGATGCACTCATTTATCTACGTGTCGAGCATAAGACGATGGACGCCGCTTCGCTAAGGAGCGGCTGAGATTATATCTTAGCGCTTGATCAGATGATGCTGGGGCATGCGATCCAATGACAGTTGTACAATCTTGAGCGGGGCTTGATTCGATGGTGTTGAGACCCCTAAAAAACATGAAAGAATAACTGGGTAGCTTAGCTTCGATCGAGCCTCTTGCCCTATCCATACAATCTCATTCGTTGCTGAGATGGTCTACACCATCCTTAGAGTGTTCCTCAACTGATGGATGCTTCAAAAAGATCTAGACCTCATCATAGGAGGCTTGGAAGGTCAGAGAAGAACTTGGCTACCTAATACTGTAGGTTGATCAATTTGACACCCCAGATGGGGTCCTTTCAGTATTAAACCTACACGAGAAGCTTTAGGGCTCAAGGGCAGATCTCCTTGACCCAATGGTGAACAAAAATGGGATCTGAAATAAAGGGGCGATGATCTCTTATGATTGGTAGAGTAAGGAGATATGATTCCCAGATCTGAGCAAGATCTGGGATGAATAATGAGTAGGGGTAATAGAAGATGATGAGGTGAAGGTGTGAGGGTGGTCAATGAGACGACCAACGGTCAGATATATGGTGAACAGAGGTCGAAGCCTAGAGCTCTGACAAATTATGATTTTTGGTTTTTAAGAGATAATAAATGAAATCAAATGAAAGAAAGGGCATAGCTCTACTATTGCTACTCCTACGAATAAAAAATGCAAAGAAAATAGAAGCTCAACTACCTGATGTTGTCGGGAGCAGAAGTTGCATGGAGGAGCTCTGACGAAGGTTGAATCACCTCAGATCTCCCTTCCTCCTCGCTGTGGCTTGATGGGAATCACTCCCTGTCACAGAGGATTGCTCTAAGCTTCGATCCAAGGGGTCCAAACTGAGTCAAGAGGGATAAAATGCAAAAATGGAGGAGGGGAAGAATATATACAAGTTGCTTGAGATGGGGCCTTTGCCTAGGGTTTTTGTGCATATCAATGGTTGACTAAGGTCGAGCATTGATGCACGTGAAAGCTGACCATCGGGTGAAGAATAATGTTGAAGAAATCAAGGTAAGATGAGATCTACATTGAGACAAACAAATTGGTGAAAATGAGGAAAATACATTGGACGAACTGTTCCAAGCGAGGAGTAGGCAGTTGACCTAGGTCAACAAAGGTCGCTCCCTAATTGGTCCACGTCAACCACAAAGAGACAAAATAGAAATGAAAAGTGAAATATATTGAAAATAAAATAGAAATGATTTTATTTATTTATTCTTAAAACATGAAAGATATTTCTTATTTTATGTAGTTGATAAGGGTCTAAAGAGATCGAGTTTCGCGGCTTCTTCTTTTTATTAAAGAAAGATGTCGGTTGTAGCAGAAAACCGCGAAACAGAAAAGGTTTTCGATCTTTAGACCTATCAAACAAATACGGTTTTCTGTCGGAAAACCGTTCACTAATATTTAACCAGGCAAGTGTTCTTGGGTCGAACTCAAGGAGGCAGAATATATTCCCTAGATTTCTCTTCTCGTAATTTTATTTTAACTCTTCTCTAAGTCAGAATGCTTTTTTAGTGATTTTTTTAATCTTTATTATTTTTATTTGTATTTTATCTTTTCAAATTTTTATTTAATTTTCAAAAAGGGATAATTTTTCAAAAGATTTATTTATTATATAGTAGGTGAATAGAATATAGGTGATATTAAATAGTAAGGATGAACGAGGTTCGAGCCGCGTACTCGAACTACACAAGAAACCAAAACAAAACGAAGCGGTTTTCGAGAAAATCAAAACACGTCAAAAACTCATCGAAAAGCCACGAAAACTTTATACTAAGTAGCTGGGGTAGTTGTGTAACTACCCTCAAAGAATCGTCGAAATCCGAGGTCACAAGAGCAAGATACAGCCCCTACAGCCCAGGGGCATAAGCATAAAAAAACTATTTAAAATTGTTCTCAAATTGGTCCTTGAGGACTGTTCTGAAATAAAACTAAACAAACTCTTACATTTAGGTCCCTGCGGAGGGACCTAAATGTAATTATACAAAGGTCTAGAGGCGGGGTTAAATTCTGGAAACTTGGCTGGGTTTAAGATGTAAAATGTCCACCGGTTCGCATCTGACGGTCCCGATTAGAACGTGAAGGCGCGATCGGAAGGCCACAGGTGGGCCACGTGTCGCGCACCTGTGCTTCCTCTGTTCTTGAGCAGTTGGAGCAACGGGCGGATGCGGCGTCTTCTCCGATTTAATCTGGCCTTCCTCCGACGACTTTGGCTCTCCGACGGGGCCAGAGGGGTGGCTCCTCCACCCCTCGAGCTCGCCCGCGGTAGGGTAGGCGGTGGCGGCGCTCCAAGCGACGACTACGGATCGAAGAAGATGGTGGTCTCGACCACCTGGGACTGATGATGTTCTGAGAGTCCAACTTTGAAACGGATTTTCTTGATGATCAAAGCTCCCAGATGTTGAACAAATGGCTCGCGGTTGAAGATTAACCTGCAAATAACCAAGTTCTATGCTCGATTCATATAGAATCGGCCAACAAATTAAAGATCTCAAGCCCCAAAGTTTGAAGAAAAGCACATAAATCCAGCCAAGCAACCAAGATGCGAAGAAGATGAAGAAACGATGATCGATTTGGAGTGGAATTGAAGTGAATTTGAAGGGTAACTCAATATGGCGTTAAAGCTAAATGATTAAGTTTCCTAAAAATGGATTAGCCACGCTAATCGTGGCACAACTATCGAGAATTAAAATCACAAAATGGAGGAATAAGGTCTATGAGTTCAAGGTGTATTACCTGGAAATGCTGCTCGACGGTCGACCTTCGAGCCGGAGCTGACGCACGATGGTGGCGATGCAAGGCGGCGGAGCACCTTGGAACGATCCTCCGTCGACTCCTCTTCCTCGCGGGCTAGGCCTTGGTGCTGTCACCACCGGGGATTCGCCGGAACAGGGCTTGGAAGTGAAGGGGTCGGTAGTCTGGAGCTTGGGCTTCAGGTAGTTGGGGAGAGTTCTGTTAAAAATGGCGGACTTGGGGCCCTTATATAGGGAGTTTGCTTGGGCCTCAAGGTGGGATCAATGGCTGGCGAGGTAGAGGGTTGTTAGGAGGGTAGATCTGAGGGTTTAGGATGGTCGGAGGGGTTAAAGGTTGAGCGGGAAAAATAGAGGAAGTTGGCCGGTTGGCGCAACTTCTTCTTGAAGAAGAAGACTCCAGGTGCTGACACGTGTCAGCACCTGGTTCGCCCAGATCTGATAAATACTTATAAATTAGATATAAAATATATAATTACATTATTTCAAATAGGTATAAATACAAGAAAGTTAAATAAATTTATTTTCTAAATTATGGTATAATAAATAATAAATATTATTTAAAATATAAATATTTTATTAATAAATATGTATTAATAAATAGGTTTTGAATTTTTAATTTAATAAATAATTAAGTAAAAATTAATTTTATATTTTCTTAATTACTAGGGTATTAAATAAGGCTTGTACGAATTTTTATGGATTTTTAGGAATTAATTTACATATTTTAGTAAATAGAGTAAGTAGCTATATAGGTCAATTATACCTATATTTTGAGGTATTTGATTTTATAAAAATAATAAAAGGTTTCCAAAAATTATGAAATAATTTATGGTGAAACTACAAGATCATGAAATAATTTAAAAAGTATAAAATTAAGAAAATAATAAATAGTGTGTGTTACATAAAATAAATAGCCCAGAAACCCCTTTGTCTTTTGGTCCCAAAACTGACTTTTTGCAAACGGACTCCGAATTCAATGAAACCACCTTTATTAATTAGATAATATTATTTTATGAACTTTAAAGGTGAGTAGAGTGAAATTAGAGTTCATATGAGGAAGTTATGATGTTCGGAAGTTGAGATTTTGACAATTTGTAAGCTGGATTTCTTGGCATATTTACAGTATAATATTTTTAACTTATTTTTATATTTTTATTTACATTTTTATGAATAATTAGGAGAACGATTTGGTGAAGAATATGTTAAGATGAAATAATTAAAATTCTTTGAATTTTTGTATTTATTTGATAAATAGTGAAAGGTGTGGATTCATGTGATAGATTATTTTTATTTGGTTTTCTTTCCTTATCTCCCCCTACTTATTGGTTTGTCGACCAATCCATACTGACTTGGTCTCGGGGGTTGGGTTATAAATATATCTTACAGCTATATTTATAATTTAAGTCATATTGCAAATATATACATATATTCCATATGCCTTTGCCTTTCTTTTCTGATTCTTTATTTATTTACATGAGTTTAATGGTTAAAAATGAATATTTACACATGAATGGAGTTTTGTTAAAGTATGAGAATTAGTGAGTATTTACATGTATTTGTTAAGGGTTTTAAGACAAAATGCGACAGAAAAGTTAATGAATCATGGATTCATCAACCCCCTATACTTAAACTTTGCTAGTCCCTTAGCAAACACTTATTTTGAAAAAGTAAGTGAAAAAGAAAGAAAGTTAGAATGAATTTGTTTTCCTAAACCAATTCATGAGAACAGACAATGGACAGAGCTCGATCGGGCCTGAAACAAGCATTTTGTCGGAACCTTAACTAGGATTAGGATTTTATCCTCAACAGTCTTCAAGTTCCATAATCCTTACTCAAGATCACTTCATCGGCTAGATCATCCTTGAAGTCAACTTGTACAGTGTGTGAATTGATTTAGCTCTTCCTGCTTAGAGAACCGAAGAAACCGTCAATACTGGCTATGCACTCCTATGGCTTCCTCATCCCGCTACTCTTTCCTCGGGGAGGGAGGTATTCCCTTCTGAGTTCAGTTCTGCTATGTCCACAATCGAATATAGGGAGAAGTTAGAAGAATGAGAAAAGAAGTGGAGTGCGACCAGTGTAGACGCATCTCCTTGTGAAGCCCAACCGGTGTAGCTGAGTCTCCACTAAGATGTGCAGGCATATTTGGTGGAAGCTTTGACCAGTTTGGTCTTATTTGGTGGCTTTTGCTTTGCTTTGACTTTGTAATTTGCTTGCACTGCATTCATCTTTTGTGCCTCGACGGTTATAGAATCTTTTTAATCCGTCTATTTTTTGAGGTCTTAGAAAAATTGTGTTAGTAGATCCTTCCCTCATCCGAAGCAACTATCGCAACCCCAATCTCTCCCGTCTTTAGACGTCAATGCCGCAAAGATAAGGATAGAAACGCACTACCAAGGTGTACTGCCCTTCGGAACTTCATGCAAGTTGAGCTAAGTGCAGAGTGCATGTGTTCAAGGTTGGTTCACAGGTGAAGAGTTGTACGGATGACTCCAAATGGTCTACTTAAGTTCATTACTTGATTTCCCGAATATGGTCTTACGGAACCCAAAGATTTTAAGTCACCAGACCTGAAGAGTCTAAATTCCAGTTCCTAATCAGGCTCCTTACAATGAGAGTTAAAAGCCGTAATCAAGCTCCATCCTTTAGACTAGGCTCAGTCCTTAGTTCCGGAAATCAAACTTATTCTGAAAAATGCGAATGCAAATGCAACCATGTTTTTTGTGAAGTCTATTTTCTGGATTTTACTCATTTTTATGGATTTTATGGATTTTGTAATTTTTTACAAATTTTAGGACTTTGTATTTTTTTATGGATTTTTTTATAAACAGGATTTTATTTATAATTTTTACAAGATAACTTTTATTTAAATTAAGTGTCTAATGTATTTTATAAATTTTATCTACAAAGTATTTTACAAGGGTTGAATGGCTTTTATACAGATTTTAATAAATAGGATTTTAAATAAGTATTATACATATTTTAAGTACAAAATTTAAATACAAGTTTTAATTACAAATTTTAATTACAAATTTTAAGCATGTTTTACTTATTTACCAGGATTTTATAAATAAGAGAATGGATTTTAAATTAACCCGTACCCACTTTTTATGGATTTTATAGATATAGAAAATACATAAAAGTACGAGTTATGGCCGAAAGTATATATACAATATATACGCACCCCCCTATACTTAGCTTGAGCTATGTCCTCATAGCGTCAAAAGAGAAAAAGGAGGACATAACTCGTGCTAAGTAAAAGTGGGTGAAAAAGGGATATTGATGACAAGTCAGTCAACCCCCCCTATACTTACGATCAGGTCATCGTAAGTATTACGGGAGAGCAAAAATGGGATGACTGAATGAAAAGGATAAATAACGAAAATTTAAAAGGAAAGAATACGAAATCATCGAAATCACTCGGTCCCCCCTATACTTAGGATAAGGCATCCTAAGTATAGAAAAGAATGTAGCCAAAAATTGGGGATCAGTGATTCGTGAAAAAGAATGGCTATACAAAAGAATTAGTACAAAAAATAAAACGTAAATCAACGGGCAATCTGTCCCCCTTATACTTAGGATCTGGTATCCTAAGCATAGAAGACGAGCAAAAATGGGGACGATTGTGGTTTATGAAGAATATACAAGTGTTGTGAATCTCCAGAATGGCTCAAAAGGATTTATATAGGAAGAAGTGAAGGAATGATCATGATTCATGTACAAAATAGATCACTTCAGTACGGGCCAGATGATCAGTAGTCTCTACGAAGTGCTTCAGCATCTGCCCATTAACCATGATGGTTATCTAATCACTTCAACCAGGATCAAACTGAATTTTGTGCTTCTTGTGTGCGTATTGATCTTTGGCTGCAAAAGTAGAGCCTCTTCTGTAAGTTAACTCTGTATACGGCATAGCTCTCTTTTCTGAAATATGCGTCTCTGGAATCGGACTACAGAAGGTGTCTATATGTGTCAGCATTACACCATCCGACTCTCTACGCTGAATGGACTGTATTATCTGTGCAATGTATTCGATGGACTCTTGTGCTGTAATATGTGTTCTATCAATCTGCGGCACAGAGATATCTACTGCAGGTGACTGCTCATCTGAGTCTGATATGAACTCTGTCTCTGTATGTGAACAATCATCCGAAGAACTAGGTACCAAGTGATCTACCCTATCCTCTTGTAGGATATCTTGGGTATCAAAATAAACACTCTCAAGATCAGGAGACTGTGTTTCATCTATGTTCTGGCAATCTTCCGCAAGACTGGTGTCCTCTGAAGTAAATGATAATACTGATCTAGGACTGCTACATTCTCTCTCCATCTCAATGTGTATCTCTCCATTGTCTGTGCGGAATGATACTCTCCCAGCATCATAGTCAAAGAGTGCTCTTGCTGTCTGCAAAAAGGGTCTCCCGAGAATGATTGGAGCAAGGTGTAACTGAGTAGGGCATGTCATGTCTAGGACTGTAAAGTCCACGGGAAACTGCGAGCCCTGAACAGTCACGATAATGTTCCTTAACACACCTCTAGGTCTCTTTATAGATCAATCTGCAAACTGAAGATTCGCCCGTGATTTATAAAGAGGACCTAGCTTGAGCTTATCAAGCAAAGAGGATGGAAGTAAATTGATCGAGGAACCATTATCTAAGAGAGTTCGATGGAATGTAGTGTCTTCAATCTGACAGTTGACATAGTGAGCTCCCAAATCTCTCTTCTTCTTCGGTACCTTGTTCCGAATTGCACATGAAGTTGCCTTGGTCAATATATGCTTCTCAACTCGTGATCTCTTTTTCCTACGAGTAATACATCTGTTCCTCAACTGATTCTTGAGTGTAGGAAAACGATCCAAGGCATCGTGCAGTGGAATCTTCAGAAAAATGTGATCTTTCAATAATCTTTCTGCTTCTGGAGTGACAACATTATTTTTGGTCTTTTTCTTTCCTTTTCCAAACAAAGCATCAGGAAAAGGAATACAGTCAGGAGTCAGAAAATCAGAACTTTTATTCAACTCATTGGAATCAGCTTGTACATCGAGAGTCTCAGAATTATTTACAAAACTCTCTAAAACAGGGGAAGAAATGTTTTTGTCTGGGGTTTCTGCCTGATCTGGCGTGATATCATCGTCTGAGTCGCCAGTATCCATATCTGAACTGTTGGCATTACTCCCGTCTCTTGATTCTGCGTCCTCATCCTCTTGCGGTTTCTCCTCCTCGCCATTAGTATCATGCTCGTGCTCCTTTGGTACCCTCTCCTCCTCTCCAGTAGGTGTTTGCGTTGATCTACCGCTCTTGAGACGAATGAAGTTAGACAAAAATTCAGGAAACGAGATCTTACCTGTAGGATCTACCTGATCTGGATGCCTCCTCTTGTTGTTCGGATTCATCTGAGGTTGGGCTGGAAGAGTGGTCTTCGGCATGGTTAACTCGTCTAGACGACGGTTAACTTGCTCCATCTCTGTCTTGTGTGCAATCTGGAGCGTACTGAGCATATCCATGATCTGGTTGAGCGCCTGGGCCTGTGAAGACATCTCTGGTTCAGTGTGGTGGCCCTGGCTTGCTCCTCTCTCCTGCCTTGGCGTGAAGTGCTGAGAGGTGGAAGGCTGGGAGTAGCGCTCAGGTGTAGAAGAAGATTGCTACGGCTGCTGAAAAGAATAGTTCGGTGAAAACTGGGCAGGGTGCTGATAAGAAAGCTGCGGTCTCTGATGGTAGACGTTCGGATGAGACTGCTGTGGCGTGAAACTCTGGTGGTGCTGGAATTGCGGACATCCATGCTGCGGATGACCGTACGGCTGTTGCTGCTGATGATTCGGTATACTTGGCTGCTGCATCGGAGTATACCAAATCCCATTGATCTCGAAAGTGGCTTGCGGCTCCACCTCCATCTCTGCAGTACTGATGATCTGGCCAGAATTGGCATGAGACTGATCCTCATGCCAATCGATCTGCGGAATCTCGGGCTCGCTCTGAACGTAGTGTATCTGACGGGTGGGTGAAGCGGGTGCGATCCTCCTTACTGGCTGTGAAGAAGTCTGGCTCTGCTGGTACTGGAGCTGAAGATCAGAAACCTTCTTCGAAAGATCACTCAGCTGCTGAGGTAGAGATGAGAGTTTCTCCAACTCTCGCAGCGGCTGTAGGTCTTGGACCTGCTTGTGAATCACGTCCACCAACGTCAACTTCTTGCTAATAAAGCCCATGTTGGTGTTGGATTCAGAATCTGATATATTCGCTACCTTGTGATGCTCTCGGTGATGTGGTGGCTGCGGGGCTTTCTGAAATGCCCGAGTAGAGTCTACAACCCTCGAGTTCTCGGCCATCCCTTCGAAGATGGCCCAGACTGACTCGGTGTCCTTGTTCAAGTAACTGCCGCCACATGCGGCACTCACGAGCCCGTGAACTTCCGGCTGGAGTCCTCCGAAATAATTTTGCACTAGCACCTTCATTGGTATCTCATGATGCGGGCATCTCTCCGTCAGGTCCTTGAATCGATCCCATGCCTCATGGAATGATTCGTTCGGCAATTGCGTAAAGTTGGAGATCTGACTCCTCATCATGTTCGTCCTTCCTAGAGGAAAATATTTACGCAGGAAGGTGGACTTCAGGTCGTCCCACGTGGAGATTTCTCTTCCCAGATGGCTCAGCCAATAAAGGGCCTTATCGGCTAAGGCAAAAGGGAAGGCTTTGAGGCGCACGGCTTCCTGCGTTACTCCTGGATAGCAAGTCGTTCCGCAGATCATCTCAAACTGCTGCAAAAATGTGAACGGCTCCTCTGCGGCATTCCCATAGTACTTGGGAAGCAAAGAGATGAAGGACGGTCGGAGTTCGTATGGCCCTTGATTCGGCGGTAGCCGAATCCAGTGGTGGAGCGTTCGAGCGCCCGGGTCATACTCGTCCCGTAAAGTAGCGGGAACCGCAGGCGGTAAATGGTTCCCGGCCCCTGCTCTCAGTGCGGCTAACTCAGCCTGCAGTTCGTTCTGAACTCTATACTATTCTCGAATCTGTAGATTCATCTGCTGTAATGTATCGAGAATACCTGTCGTGACATCTCCGTTCTGCTCTGCTCTTCCCTCCTGATGATCCTCAGCTGGTGGCCTCTCGTCTGCTGCTGATGCTTTCCCACGAGCCATCTGATCGTCTGTAAAATAGAAATTCTCGTAAGAACTCATCGAGAAATATTCAGGAGATCTCGATGATGTATTGAGGCGAGGGTCTGCCTCAATGATCTGGCCACGAGGCGAGGGAGTCTGGGTCTGACTCACCTCGAGATCGGATGGAACCAGCTCGGGAAGAGGGTCATCCCGAGCCTGTGAAGACATACGCTCGATGGTGGACGGTCGAAAGCTCACAGAGTCTGAGCTGAAAAGCCGTCGAGACGTCATCTTCGATGTCAAGAGGAGATCGGGAGAGCACGTGTACGATTCAAATGAAGAAGGAATGCGAAAGCCGCGGAAACTCACGCCCCGCAAACAAACACCAAGCAAACCCCGTTTTCACCAACTCAACCCTGATGAAGACCGTAAAAGTTCGGTCTTTTTATCTTTTCAGTTTTATGGTTGTGTTTAGCAATCGTTGCGGTTACGCGGGCTGAGCAAGCCAATAGGTGCCCGATAGTTTCTCCAAGACACTGGCCTGAATCCTTACGCGAGACCACTCGCACTCAGCCAGTATGGGAGTAAGTACAGACCGTTTCCGGCTACCCGTGTTACTTGAGGACGGAGCCTTGCGCAGTGTCCTCTAAACCTCCCACTTTGCTAAGTAAACCCGGACCATTTCCGGCTACCCGAGCTTACCCACTGAGGAACAATAATCAGATGTATGGACCCAATAGTATCCCGCAAGAAATACGGGGTTTTGTCTCTATCCTTAAGTGTCGGCTCTCGAGCTCGCGCACTATGAGAATTGTGCGGGGGTTACTCTCCCCAAATTAATTGAATCGATTTACGGTTTTTGATCAGATATTTTTAGCAGTCCCAATTTTAGTTTTGCGATTTTTATGGTATTTTCAAACAACGTCTATTTTTTGTCTTTTTGTTTAAAAACCCTAAAGCAAGCACCTAGGTTGCAAGTCCTAAAACTAGCTACGTGGCATAAGCAGATAGAGTAAAAACCTAAACAATCATCTAGAAAACCGCGGAAAACCGATAAACGATGAAAAAGCCGTGGTGGGTGCCCTGATTCACCGGATACACGGTATCCGATGAATCAAGCCCCTAAAAAAATGAATGTTTTATTAAGCACAACTCTCTCCCTTTCTCTCTCTTTTACAAATAAAAGGATACTAAGTCTTTGCTCCTCTGCAGTCGACTCGTGAAGAAGAAGCCAACCTCTGCCCTTTCAACTGGCTCGGCTTCCGAAGAAGCCGGTTGATCCTGCAGGCCCTGCAAAGATGATTAGCACAAAAGAATTGATCGAGAAAGCTGAGAAAGCCGTAAAGAAACTAAAAAGAAACTCAGAAAATAAAGCACGAAAAAGCCGTACGAAAAACCGTACGAAAAACAACACAAAGAGAAGAGAAAGAATAAAATCACAAAAAACAAAAAATCCAAGGAATCTAACGCCTCCCTGGCAACGGCGCCATTTTGAGAAGGGTCTAAAGAGATCGAGTTTTGCGGCTTCTTCTTTTTATTAAAGAAAGATGTCGGTTGTAGCAGAAAACCGCGAAACAGAAAAGGTTTTCGATCTTTAGACCTATCAAACAAATACGGTTTTCTGTCGGAAAACCGTTCACTAATATTTAACCAGGCAAGTGTTCCTGGGTCGAACTCAAGGAGGCAGAATATATTCCCTAGATTTCTCTTCTCGTAATTTTATTTTAACTCTTCTCTAAGTCAGAACGCTTTTTTAGTGATTTTTTTAATCTTTATTATTTTTATTTGATTTTTATCTTTTCAAATTTTTATTTAATTTTCAAAAAGGGATAATTTTCAAAAGATTTATTTATTATATAGTAGGTGAATAGAATATAGGTGATATTATATAGTAAGGATGAACGAGGTTCGAGCCGCGTACTCGAACTACACAAGAAACCAAAATAAAACGAAGCGGTTTTCGAGAAAATCAAAAAACGTCAAAAACTCATCGAAAAGCCGCGAAAACTTTATACTAAGTAGCTGGGGTAGTTGTGTAACTACCCTCAACGAATCGTCAAAATCTGAGGTCACAAGAGCAAGATACAACCCCTACAGCCCAGGGGCATAAGCGTAAAAAAACTATTTAAAATTGTTCTCAAATTGGTCCTTGAGGACTGTTCTGAAATAAAACTAAACAAACTCTTACATTTAGGTCCCTGCGGAGGGACCTAAATGTAATTATACAAAGGTCTGGAGGCGGGGTTAAATTCTGGAAACTTGGCTGGGTTTAAGATGTAAAATGTCCACCGGTTCGCATCTGACGGTCCCGATTAGAACGTGAAGGCCCGATCGGAAGGCCACAGGTGCGCCACCTGTCGCGCACCTGTGCTTCCTCTGTTCTTGAGCAGTTGGAGCAACGGGCGGACGCGGCGTCTTCTCCGATTTAATCTGGCCTTCCTCCGATGACTTTGGCTCTCCGGCGGGGCCAGAGGGGTGGCTCCTCCACCCCTCGAGCTCGCCCGCGGTAGGGTAGGCGGTGGCGGCGCTCCGAGCGGCGACTACAGATCGAAGAAGATGGTGGTCTCGACCACCTGGGACTGATGATGTTCTGAGAGTCCAACTTTGAAACGGATTTTCTTGATGATCAAAGCTCCCAGATGTTGAACAAATGGCTCGCGATTGAAGATTAACCTGCAAATAACCAAGTTTTATGCTCGATTCATATAGAATCAGCCAACAAATTAAAGATCTCAAGCCCCAAAGTTTGAAGAAAAGCACATAAATCCAACCAAGCAACCAAGATGCGAAGAAAATGAAGAAACGATGATCGATTTGGAGTGGAATTGAAGTGAATTTGAAGGGTAACTCAATATGGCGTTAAAGCTAAATGATTAAGTTTCCTAAAGAATGGATTAGCCACGCTAATCATGGCACAACTATCGAGAATTAAAATCACAAAATGGAGGAATAAGGTCTATGAGTTCCAGGTGTATTACCTGGAAATGCTGCTCGACGGTCAACCTTCGAGCCGGAGCTGACGCGCGATGGTGGCGATGCAAGGTGGCGGAGCACCTTGGAACGATCCTCCGTCGACTCCTCTTCCTCGCGGGCTAGGCCTTGGTGCTGTCACCACCGGGGATTCGTCGGAACAGGGCTTGGAAGTGAAGGGGTCGGTAGTCTGGAGCTTGGGCTTCAGGCAGTTGGGGAGAGCTCTGTTAAAAATGGCGGACTTGGGGCCCATATATAGGGAGTTTGCTTGGGCCTCAAGGTGGGATCAATGGCTGGCGAGGTAGAGGGTTGTTAGGAGGGTAGATCTGAGGGTTTAGGATGGTCGGAGGGGTTAAAGGTTGAGCGGGAAAAATAGAGGAAGTTGGCCGGTTGGCGCAACTTCTTCTTGAAGAAGAAGACTCCAGGTGCTGACACGTGTCAGCACCTGGTTCGCCCAGATCTGATAAATACTTATAAATTAGATATAAAATATATAATTATATTATTTCAGATAGGTATAAATACAAGAAAGTTAAATAAATTTATTTTCTAAATTATGGTATAATAAATAATAAATATTATTTAAAATATAAATATTTTATTAATAAATATGTATT
Organism: Ottelia alismoides; assembly: GCA_037367405.1. NCBI lineage: Eukaryota > Viridiplantae > Streptophyta > Magnoliopsida > Alismatales > Hydrocharitaceae > Ottelia > Ottelia alismoides. The sequence continues at coordinate 734,154 of JAZKJV010004359.1, read as the reverse complement.
AATAAATAGGTTTTGAATTTTTAATTTAATAAATAATTAAGTAAAAATTATTTTATATTTTCTTAATTATTAGGGTATTAAATAAGGCTTGTATGAATTTTTATGGATTTTTAGGAATTAATTTACATATTTTAATAAATAGAGTAAGTAGCTATATAGGTCAATTATACCTATATTTTGAGGTATTTGATTTTATAAAAATAATAAATAGTTTCCAAAAATTATGAAATAATTTATGGTGAAACTACAAGATCATGAAATAATTTAAAAAGTATAAAATTAAGAAAATAATAAATAGTGTGTGTTACATAAAATAAATAGCCCAGAAACCCCTTTGTCTTTTGGTCCCAAAACCGACTTTTTGCAAACGGACTCCGAATTCAATGAAACCACCTTTATTAATTAGATAATATTATTTTATGAACTTTAAAGGTGATTAGAGAGAAATTGGAGTTCGTATGAGGAGGTTATGATGTTCGGAAGTTGAGATTTTGACAATTTGTAAGCTGGATTTCTTGGCATATTTACAGGATAATATTTTTAACTTATTTTTATATTTTTATTTACATTTTTATGAATAATTAGGAGAAAGATTTGGTGAAGAATATTTTAAGATGAAATAATTAAAATTCTTTGAATTTTTGTATTTATTTGATAAATAGTGAAAGGTGTGGATTCATGTGATAGATTATTTTTATTTGGTTTTCTTTCCTTATCTCCCCCTACTTATTGGTTTGTCGACCAATCCATACTGACTTGGTCTCGGGGGTTGGGTTATAAATATATCTTACAGCTATATTTATAATTTAAGTCATATTGTAAATATATACATATATTCCATATGCCTTTGCCTTTCTTTTCTGATTCTTTATTTATTTACATGAGTTTAATGGTTAAAAATGAATATTTACACATGAATGGAGTTTTGTTAAAGTATGAGAATTAGTGAGTATTTACATGTATTTGTTAAGGGTTTTAAGACAAAATGCGACAGAAAAGTTAATGAATCATGGATTCATCAGTAGTTATTTCTTATTTTATGTACTTATTTAGGTGATTTTTATTTATTTTTATCTACCTTATTATTATATGGTAATTTTTACAAGTATAATTATATGTATAAATACCTATATATATATAGTGTATTTGATTTTTATTTTTATTTTATATTTTATTGTCTTTTGTACATAATTTATATAATTATAATACATTTATATATGTTTTTACATATTTTTATTTTATTTTTTCGAATTTATTTGTATACTTAAATAGATATCATTTTGTATAACTTTGGTATAAGATACCTATCTATTACATTATTTATTTTAATGAATTTTTAATGGTTTCTTATTATATGTTTATTTTTTATATAATTCAAATAATATTTAAAAGTATTAGAAAATATTAGTAGAAGAAAATTTAAAGAATGAATTAAATGAATAATAATATATAGATATAATACAATGGGACCCCAAAAACTATCTTTTGTATCTTAAATCCAATTTTAATTAAATTACATTCATTAGATAGTTAATTTAATTTAGAGTATAATGAAGGTTAGTTTGGTCAATTTTGTATTCATATGGTGAAGATTTCGATCTGCGAAGTTTTGTTTGCGGTGTTTTCATCTCTGTGTCCTAGTCACATTGTGTGTCATTTTTATGTGCACTTATTTTTGTATTTTTATATGTATTATTATGTACATGTTTTTTGTAGAAACTATCTTTGTTTGAAGTGTGTAAGAGTGTGTATGAATTAGTGTAAATTTCAACTATATGTGCAGTGTATAGGGGACCTAAGGTTTCTAGATGACAATATTATTTTGTCTATATTTATTTGCCCTTATCTCCCCCTAATATATTCTTTATCGACCAATCAATATTGACTTATTCTCATGGTTCAAGGTCAGTCAGTATTTATAACACTTCCTTTATTTTTCTTTTCTTTTCTTTATTCATTTATTTCGTGGTTAAAAACATGTATTTATGTACTATTTACAAACAACATTTTGTATGTTAACTTGTTCAAGTCAGCTATATTTACATGCATTTATCTATGTATTTAAAGACAATATACATGAATATAAGGTGAATGAATGTTTATTCATCACCCGCTAATAGAAGTTCCTGCTAGAACAGTTTCTTCATTGCATTCATATAGGATAGATTTATTTTCTATGCGCGGATTATCTTGCAGGTAGACCCCTAGAGAAACTTACGCATTATTACTCGTGCATACATCATTGATTTATTGCACATAAGCTTTTCCCACTTCCTTCCCTATTTTTTTGAACTTAGGATAAAAGGAATTAGAAAAATTGTTAGGCGATATTTGATTGAAAAATATTACAAAAGAGTGATAACAAAATAAAATTGGGACTGCTAATTGATCTCAATCCTAAATTAAACGTAAGATTGATCTTGCATTGTGGAGAGTAACTGCCTCATTGATCACAAATACTTACCTCTAGACATAGCAGGTGAGGACGTAGCCCTAAGGATTAACGCCAAAAATCACTTGACTTGTTCCCTAAGCACACATGTACTACTTTTCGATACTCGATCAAGATGCATGCACTTGCCTCCAACATTTGACCTTCATGTTCTCACATCTTCCTTTTGCTTCGAAGATGTCAGATTGGAGTAATTTTTGTTTGGACTTCACAAACCTATCTCTTTACTCTATAATTCGATCGTCTTCACTTCTTCTCCGATTTTTCTTCTTTCTCTTTCACACCATATCTTTCACCAATAAATCCTTTGTTTATACCAGCTTGCGATTTCTTTTTATACTCCCTCATTTCTGATGACTGATCAAGTGCCTTTCACACTTTTAGAGACTGATTCAGATTCAGAGTACTCGATGGCACCAAAGGGCAAGGGACCCATGATTAATAAGATCGAGTTCAACAACACCATGTTGATGACTATTCAGGCTATTCAGACTCAGAGTATAGAGCTGGACAACATGTAGAATGAATTGAGAGATATGATCTTAGAGATGAGAGATGTCAGAGAGAGAAGAGATGAGGATCGGTCAAGAGGAGGTCCAGAGCAGAACCGTATAGAGGCGAAGCTTACACTTAGAAATTCGTATAACCCAGAAGCAGGACAGATGGTCAATTGGATTTAGACTCCTACGATAAATGGGCATTTTGATCTGAAGCCTCGGGTACTTCGACTTCTCCCCATATTCGATGGACATACTAGTAAGGAGCAGAATAATGCACTACCCCAACATCCCGTTAGAGGTAGTGAAGATGACATCTTTCCCATTCAGACTTATGGATAATGTGCTTTATAGGATCAATCATTTAGGAAATGTGGTGACGTCCTTGGAGGAGCTAAGATAAGCTTTTCTGAACAAATATTATCCCCTAGGACGATTGAATATGACGCAGTCACTTATATCTAAATTCTCTTAGATATCCCGCAAGCTTATTCACGAGGCGTGGGGACGATTCAAAGATTTGATGGAGAAGTTCCTCCATCATGATATTCCAAAGACGATCTTAATACATAACTACTTTGGGGGGTTGAGCTTAGAGAATAAGAGGCTTGTAGATGCTGCTTGTGGGGTTTCACACTTCAACAAGTATGAGGACTTTCTTTGGCAGATTTTTGAGGAGATGGCAAAGAGCTCAACATCATTATCATCTTCCTTCAACATTTTAGATGCGTCCTTCTTCTCTTCCCCACACCACCATCAAAATGACATCATCATATGATGTGGATAGGATTGATAATTCAGATTTGAGCATTATTGAAAATCACCTATAAAAAGTTGATATAATTGAGAAGTGATCAAAAGAACTTGAGAAATTAAACATGATTGAACAAAGGACAAAGCATTTGGATAATATGAATGAGATTATAGAGCATTTGGAGTTGATAGTTAGCACAATCCATTCATGTCAGAATTCCAGTGCTACAACGGAGACATCTGCGCTTAGGCATAGTTTTCTTTAGCACAGTAGAGTTCCAGAGTACCCCCTACCATGCAGCATGTGATGAATCTGCATTTCATCATCTTTATTCATTAATTTTAGCTTAAAATCCCTTATAAAACACTTGTATATAATACAATTCCATATTATTACTAACTTGCATCTGTGTGTAAATATTGTACACTTATTACCATTTTAACCAAAAATAAATAAATAAAGAAAGAAAGGAAAAATAAAGAAAAGAAAAAAAGGAAAAAAGAGATAAGACCGTATATATGTAATAGATACAGGCTGACCCGAACCCAGAGAGAAGGTCAAGACTTGGCCTGATCTACCAGGAATAAAGTAGGGGGAGATAGGGTCCTTAATCAGAAAATCCAAGAAAAAAATGTATGTGATGTGTATGTTTGTATACTACACTATTTTATCTGTACATACCTCAAACTAAATAATTTTTAAAACAAAAGTTGTAAATAAAAATGTTTCCTAATTAATAAAAATGTTTATAAAAAAATCATGCATTGAATAAAAGCAACCACACTTGGAAAAGCCACTAAGCAATAATTGAAAGACTAATTCCAGCTCCATATGAACTCAAATTGAGGCAAACTCACTTCCGTTGTATTCTAAATTAAATTATCTTTAAAATGGTTGCAATTTCATAATTTTTGGAGTTATGGTTGAAAAGTCGATTTTCTTAGATGATTTGTGCAATTTTATCATTTATTTATACATATTGTATTTGTAAATATTTGTAAATATTTTTACTAATTATTTTAAAAAATAGAAAAAAATTATTTTCCTTATTTGACTATGTATATAATGCACCATATTTATATAGTATATGTATATAGTTGTTATTCTTAAATAAGACCTTAAAAATAAAAATATTAACATTTTTTATTCAATTTAATTGAGTGAAGAACATACAAAAATTTTCTTATAAATAATTTTAATATTATCTCATTTCAAATTTCTTCTCTTATCTGTCATCTTTATTCAAAATTTCAAAAAAATCAAATTCCATTACCTATCTATTAATATGGCTCTCTCTCTCCCTCATTTCAACTAGATCAATCTTCGGTAAGAGAAGCCCATTCTCCGAGATCTATCTTGTCGCAAAAGGGTGCCTAGCCTATGAGCCGTCCGGTGACATTGAGTCGGCATTTGTCGAGGCGATCACGGTCTTTTCCTCTCCTTGGGAGAGATCTGTTTCCCTTATTTTTCATCTAGATTAATCTTTGTATAATTTTTCGCATTTTATTTCATTGTCATTTTCTTTCTCTAGATCTTAGAATCCATCACCATGATTTGATTTGCCTGATCTGATATTTCATCTCATTTGCTTGATCCTATCGATTCACGTTCTACTTCTACAATCTCTCACCTCCGAGAATGCATGGTGGTCAGAGACTCGATCCATCCGCCATTTTTCTCGGAACCGCACCCGCCCACATATCTCGATTTTATTTTATTTTATTTTCACGAGTCATCATGCCCACGTCCTAATTTGTTTATAATAAAAAATCGAAAAATATTTTTTTTCTTTCAAACATTTGTTTTGCATAATAAATATAGGAAAACACAAAAAATAAATAAATAAAATTATAAAAAATTGTTTTTCTGTTACAGTTTTCAAAAAAAATTTAAAAAAGTTTTTCCCTTGTTTATGTTTACAAAAGAATAATCAAAAAAATTAAAAAAAAACAACAAGAGCAACGACAAGAACTACCCAGCGACGCGCAACACCCGCCGCCTGCCACCACCCTTCTCAGTCGGTCGATGCTCCAGATTTTCTTGGAGCTACGCCCCCGAGCAAGCTCTACCGCCATGCTAGTGCCACCCTCCAGTGCGACCGTGCCACCGCAAAGATGCCACCGTGCACATAACCACCTTCTTGGAACCGCCTTTGCTGCGCACATCCGTGCAGCCCTCCCTCCTGTGCGGTCGTGCCACCGCTCAAACATCCCCACTGCCTCTCCTCTCCACCGTTACTGAGAGCCCACGCGACACGCAACCAACCATCTTCTGTGCGTGCTCTTCCAGCCATCTCTCCACCAACGTCGCGTGACCTCCACCTCTGAGCGCGCACCACCGCGCGTATAACCACCGACCTCCTTAAGCCCCGTGCGAGATCCCTTGCCGACCACCTGTCGATTTGCGTCCGCCCCTCTCTTAGTTGGAGAAAAAGTAAGGTGCAACAACCCCTTTTCATCTTTGGTTGAAGAACAACGAAGGAAACTAGAACCCTGAGGAGTAATTTTTTGGGCAAATTACAACTCAGCCCCTAGAGGTGTTAAAAATTACAAGAAGCCCTATTGCCAGAGCCAATCACGTACGCGACACGTTTCATTGGGTAATTTGTAGTTTTAGTCCTCTGTCTATTTCTGTTATTTGTTGAATGCTAAAACATTGAAAAATTGATGTTCAGTCCTTGTTTCCAGATATTATTTTGCATGTTCTTTTCAGTGAAATAAATGTTTTTGTTGGTCAATAATTTCTGAAAAAAAATCATTCTACGCTGCTAGTGTGAGTATCTTTCTAGCATAAAATTTTCATTGCATTTTATTTTCATTTGTTATTATAAAAAAAAAACAATGTCATTTTCTCTTCCTGAAATTCAAAAATTCATAAAAAAATTGAATATTGCCCTAAGAATTCCAAAAAAATAGATTAATTTCCTTTCATTGTCTTTTAATCCCTGTGCAAATTTTGTATATTAATTCTTTTCAAAATCCAAAAAAATGAAAAATATCAAAAATATTAGAAAATCACAAAAAATCTACAAAAATCCAAAAATCATGATTTCACTTCCTATTTGTAGATATTTGCCTATATGTTTTCATAAAAATAGTTTTCAAGAGTTTGAGCGTTAAAATATTTTTAAGTTGCAAATTACTCTAGGCTATGCACTCTTTATCATTTTTGCCACTATTTGATTTTTAGAAAAATACAAAAAATCTGAAAATTCTACGAAAATTCCCAAAACAATTTCAAATTCTTTAAAACCCTAAAAAAGTTTCTCTAGTTTTTTCTGAGCATTTCTGACTATTTTGAAAAATACAAAAATAGTGTGGTGTGTGTATTTCTTTACTTGTGCATATTGTTCCTTATTTGAAAATAAAAAACTGCAAAAATCAAAATCATTAAAATTTGAAAATTAGAAAAATAAAAAAATAGAAATAAAAAAAATAAAAATTAAAAATACAAAGTAATTCACAAAAAAACCAAGATAGTTTGCATTTGAGATTACCTTTTTCTTTTAATTAATTTTCGATTATTTGAATAACCATCGGAAATTGTAGCCTCCCCGAATTCGATCCTGTTGCTATACAGGTAAATAAGTAGCAAAAATTTCTCTCGCTTCACTTGTAAATATTTTTGTAGATTGAGAAAGAAAAAAATTGTTTGTTTGTGCCGGAAATTTTGGGGATCACAACGACAACTTTATATCATTAATAACCAATCCTCCAAAATCCTCGCTCAACAAAATAGCGCCGTTTTCGGTGATCGAACCTGGCGAGGGTAGTTATGTTTCTCTTTTGACATGCTATTATTGATTGTATATATTTGTCTATATTGTTCCACATTAACTTCATTTTTCATATTCACTGCATTTGCTTCATTTTTTCTTGTTCATATTTGTTAATTGTGTTTCTTATACATTCTCTCTTTTCTTTTTTTGTGAGGGCCCATGGAGTGAAGGAGGTGATCCTAGGAGAACTGAAGCACCCAAGCGAAGAGGATGCAACTTGATTCTTTACCGAGCCGTAGGAATGTGTGAGAGGAGGAGAAGAAGAATTGAAGGAGACTCAAAAAAATTTAAATTTTTTTATTATTTTTTTCTAGCATTTGAGCCCTTGTAAACGAACATTCATTCGTTGCGGTGTCTGTTTCGCCAAGTGCCGATGCACTTGGGGGACCTCACCAGTTTTGTTTTCATCGCCTTATTTTTCTTTGTTTCACGCGGATTTCATGAGCTACCTATTCACTGTTTTAATTAATTTTCTTGAGCCAGGTAATTAATTTGGTTCAAACTCCCTAAACAAGAATTTCTGTACCTATAGAATAGAGTGTAATTGGACTTAGTCAAATTAACCTTTTCTTGCTCGTTAATAGAAGCTATTGTTAGGACGCTTCACTTGCATTTGGATTTAGGTTAGTTTATTGTTCTGTATTTAAATTCTACACAGATCACCCTGCATGTAGAGTGCTGGCGACAACGTACGCATCTCTAACCCCTGCATGCATCATTGTGTTTAATCGTGCATTAGCATTTCCGATCTCTTTCCTTGTTTTCACGCACATAAGTAAAAAAGGAAATTGGACACTCAGTAGGCGATTCATTGAAAAAAAATTCGAACCAAGTGGTAACTGCATAAAATTTGGGATTGCTAAAGAAAACTCGACCCTAAAATAAATGTAAGGAAAAATAATTGTTTTGGGGAGAGTAACCCCCGTCGTGTTTGATTTATCTACAGTAAGAGAGCGACCCGTACACTAGGATAGAACCACGCCCGAACTCTCTTCAGACTACTGTCTTGTGACTAGTTGTTTTCCAGTGAGGACTTCACCAAGATTTCCTTAGCAGAGTGGGCAGATCGGGTAGCCAGTAAATGGTCCGCACCCATACTGGCTGGGAGAAACTAGTTGTGAGATTGGGACAGTCTTCTGGGTGCATTGGGTTCCTAACATCTTACTTTAACTGCTCTGATTGACTATATTCTCACCAAACTCTAAAAATTGACAAGATAATTGACCGAACCTTCAGGGTCTTCACATAGCATTTAGTTGGTGAACTGGGGGTTCATTTTGTGTTTGATTGATTGTGTGCATACTCGATCCTTCCACGCATTTGCGCCTTTTTTTGCATAACTTAACTTGACTATCGTGTTCTCCTTATCCCCGTCTTTTGTTTCGAAGATGGCCGACTGGAGTTATTTTAATCCGATCTTTACGGATCCCTCATACCCTCCAGTCGATACGCCTTCCTTTTTCCAGGAGGACTTTCCTCCTGATTTTTGTGCATATCCGCCTAACCCGTTATTTTAGGAATCAGACGATGATTTTCACCCACCCTCATTCCACTCACCTGACCCTCTGATTTTGGAGTCACCTTTCTTGGTGTCCACACTTGAGACCCTGAACCAGATGATGAAGCATATGAATTTGAGGATTGGCAATCTATTAAACATAAATAAGAGCCAGAGCACTGCTCTAGTGTTTGAGGATATGGATTTACTTGAGGATAATCATGAGAGATTGCAATCGCCAAAATACAAAAAATGAGAAAATTTTAAAAATCCAAAAAGATTTCGGGAGACACATTGTTGATTCATTTTGTGAGGAGAGGGCACCCATGCCAAACCATTTTCCCACACAGTCATTCACCACATGTCCCACCTTTGACCTCGAAGATGCTATTGTACAAACTGCTCTTGGCAATCCTCGTGTACATGTTGATTGTGATCTCCTCCCTTGTATGGAGGAGGTCCAAAAATTCAAAAAATATTGACTGAATCTGAAGTGGTGGCCACCATTCATGAGATCATTAAAGCCCTACTTCACCAGGCCATGACCCATTTATCTGCTCCTCAACACAAGAAGAGAAAGTGGAGGAGCAGATCTGAGCATCACAACTTGACCATGGCCACTTCCTATGCCATCTCACACCATCCACATTTTAAGAAAGGGAACACTACCACCCCTCTTGTGAGTTCCTCCATATCTAACTATTCTAGTGATAATACTCTCCTTGACGGTGGTTAGTTAATCATTATAATACCTTTCTCTATGGTACAGTCTCTTCATCTTGGGCCTCTCAAGAAAACCAGGATGATAGTTCAATTTGCTGATGGATCTATAAAGAGGCCGAAGGGTATATTATAAAAAGTTGTCATTCTTATTCAAGGCATGAACTTCACTTCGGATTTATCGTATTGCCCATGGAGACCTCCACCCCTGTGGAGCACCATCCAATCATCCTGGGACGGCCTTTCCTCGCCTCTACGGGAGACATTATTGATTATGGATCAGGAGAGATTCGCTTCTGTTTTAATGTAGGGAGCGATGTGTTGATCACGACGCCCGTTACTAACTAGAGACCTGCATCCCATGAGAGTGTGCCCGTGTTCGCCAACCCCAAGGACCTTGACTTGATGATAATATCATAGATTCTTGTTGTATGTTGGATGATACTGAGACCCTAGAATTCCTCTTCAAGGAGGAAAACTCAGAAAGCATTGACCTTGGAGTTCCCCCTTCTGGTATGTGGAGATGCATTGATGACATCCGTGGGATTTACACGATAGACACCCTAGAGCAGAAGGGAGAATCTGAGACTAGAAAAAACATACATGATTTGACTACTTTCACTGATGAGTCGATTTTTATCCACCCTGATTTAGATGAGACTGATAAGGCCAAATTTGATTTGATTGCTTTTATAAAGGAATTTGGGCTTTTTGATAAAGATGATGATCCACTAGAGGCTCGCGAGGCTGGAATTGATCTTACTTTTTCTGATAATGATTTCGAGCCTTTTTACTTTGATATTTACAGGACTTCCCAGGCAGTACATGACCACACTACTTCCACTAACCGATTAGTGTCTGCACACTCTAACACTGCTGAGGATTACATTCTTGATCGATCCTAATCAGTTTATGTCTAATGATGACCCCAATATCGACCTACACCTTGTCAGATCCATACCTCAACGGTCCCACAAGAAGGTTCGCTTTCGACCTTCTTGACCTTTTTACATCCATTCCTTTTGTATATCCTTTCATTTCATTCTTTCTTCTCCCGTTTTATCGTTCACCCCTTTTCCATGTGTGTATATGCTATACTTAGGATGTGCTTTATCCTAAGTATAGGGGGGACGAATGATTTGTGTTGTTCCTATTCATCATGTTCATCACTCTTGTTGTTGCCTATACTTAGGGATACTCTACCCTAAGTATCGGGGGTGATGTTCGTATCGTCTTCTTTTTTTCGTTGAGTCTGTACATTCTCTTCATCAATTTTCCCCTTTTGTGCAGTCTTCTATACTTAGGATTACTTGATCCTATGTATAGGGGGATCACTGACTTCTCATTTCTTTGAGTCATTGTAGCATATGAGTCTTTTCACTTTTCTATACTCAGAATGAGTTATGTCTTCATTTGCCGCTCTCTGATCACTATGAGGACATAGTTCGAGCTAAGTATGGGGGTGTCGTATATATTGTATATATACTTTATATATAACTCGTACTTTTAAATATGTTTATTTTTGGAGATATGTATATAAATTTGTAAAATCCACGTGTGTATATAGACTTTGATAACCATTCAAAAAAACAAAAAAAAAACAAAAAAACAAACAATAAAAAAACAAAAAAACCCAAAAAATAAAAAAAATTCTTGTATATACTTGTATATATTTTACTACCTGGAAAAAAACTACAAATCAAAAAACTACAAAAAGATGTAAAAAAACTCTTTTCACTTGTGCATCATTTTTCCTTTCTTTTCCAAAAACCCATAAAAATTTCAAAATTGTGAAAACAATTTCTTTCTTTTTGCATTGTAAATATTTCTTGCATTTTCATGTGCATTTTTCAGGATAGTATTGACATTTAAACTATGTCTGAAATAAAATTGAAGAATGGAGCTTAGTTGGGACTTAATTCACTTAATTTCAGAGGAACCTTATAAGAACTGGAGTTAAGACTTTTCAGGTCCTAGCGACTTAATTCTTTGAGTCCATAAGACTATGTTTACATGTCATCTTGATTAGTTTAAGTAGAACATTTAACAACACACACATGATTCTTTCAAACCGTGGCTTATCTTGGACAAAGCACTCTACACGTAGCTCTTCATGGAGGAGGTAGTGAGGAGGCAGAATCTTTTGGCTTGGAGTAGCTTATGAAGGTTATACATCTAGGCGGAACCTCTCATCTTCCTCTAGGGAGGGAAGTGCGTCTCAACCTGGTCTAGTGGCGTTGAGGTCTAGAGATAGGATGCTGTGGGGTTGCAATAATGCTTCAAAAGAGGGATAGTCTACTAGCTCAAGAGGAAAAACTACTTATGTACATGTTGCACCTTGTATATACTTTCAAAAAAATGAAAAAAATGCAGAATCTCCAAAAGTGGACATGCCTGATTGAAAAGTAAAATGTCTGTCGGAGTGTATATACAAGGATTAAAAAAATAAAATTAATAAGAGGTTCAAAGTCAAATTTTTGTAAGCTTACAGTTGGGTGACCGGGCTACACTGGTCATGCATCCAAGGATAGGTAGCTACACTGGTGCCCGTCCATTCTTTTCTCCATCTCCTCTTCTTGAGCTAGTTGTACTTCAACTTAGAAGGGAATATCCCCGCTCCTCAAGGAAAGAGTTGCTGGACCGGAGGACTAGAGTTACCTTGTTGATGGAGTCTATTTCTTTGCTACTTTTGAGATGGGGAGCTATGTTTCACTTACACCGTACAAGTAAAGATTCATAGTCATAAGAATTTGTGTATGTAGACTTGCTCTGACCTGACTGTTGAGGAGACCTGAATAGGAATCTTATGGAACTTAAAGGATGTTAGGTTTTAAATCCATTTCCCTTTAAGGTTCCGACACATTAATAATCAAAAGGTCTGACAGAGCTCCATACTATAATTTTATGAAGATAAGTTTAATACTCAATATTGTCCTAATTTCTTTATTTTCCTTTCTTTTTCTTTTTCTTTTTATTCACTTATTCTTTCAAATAAGTCTTTGCTAAGGGACTATCAAAGGTAAAGCATAGGGGGATGATGAATCTGCATTTCATCATCTTTATTCATTTATTTTAGCTTAAAATCCCTTATAAAACACCTGTATATAATACTAACTACATATTCTTACTAACTTGCATCTGTGTGTAAATATTGTACACTTATTATCATTTTAACCTAAAATAAATAAATAAATAAAGAAAGGAAAAATAAAGAAAAAAAGAGAAGACTGTATATATGTAATAGATACAGGCTAACCCGAACCTCGAGAGAAGGTCAAGACTTGACCTAATTGACCAGGATTAAAGTAGGGGGAGATAGGGTCCTTAATCAGAAAACTGAAAAAGTGTGTAGTGTGTATATTTGTATACTACAATATTATATTTGTAAATCAATTGACCTCAAACTAAATAATTTTGAAAACAAAAGTTGTAAATAAAAATGTTATCTAATTAATAAAAATGTTAGCAAAATAAAATCATGTCCAGAATAGAAGCAACCATAGTTGGAAAAGCCACTAAGCGATAATTGAAAGACCATTTCCGATCCCATATCACTCAAATTGAACTAAACTCACTTCTATTACATTCTAAATTAAATTATCTTTAAAATGGCTATGATTTCATAATTTTTGGAGTTACGGTTGAAAAGGTTGTTTTCTGGGGTGGTTTGTGCAATTTTAGCATTTATTTGTACATATTGTATTTGTAAATATTTGTAAATATTATTATTAATTATTTAAAAAAATAATAAAATAAAAATTAAAAAAAAAAACTAATTTCCTTATTTGATTATGCATGTAATGTACCATATGTATATAATATATGTATATAGTTGCTATTCTTAAATAACCACCACAAAAAAATAAAAAATTGACATTTTTTTATTAAATTTAATTGAGTGAATAAAATACAAAAAAATATTTTTTTGTAAATACCTTTAACTCTATCTCATTATAACTTTTTTCTCTTATCTCTTATCTTCATTCAAAATTTCAAAAAAAAAAAAATTCAAACTCCATTCTCTATCTATTAATATGGCTCTCTCTCCCTTATCTCAACTAGATCAATCTTTGGTGAGAGGAACCCATTCTCCGAGAGATATCTTGTTGCAGAAGGGTACCTAGCCTTCGAGCCATCCTATGACAGCGAGTCGGCCTTCGTCGAGGCGATCACGGTCTTTTCTGCTCCTATGGTGAGATCCATTTTCTCTTATTTTTCATCTAGATTAATCTTAGTTTAATTTTTCGCATTTTTATTTCATTATCATTTTCTTTCTCTAGATCATAGAATCCATCACCACATTTGATTCGCCCGATCCGATATTTCATCTCATTTTCTAGATCCCATCGCTTCACGTTCTACCTCCACGATCTCTCACCTCCGAGCATGCACGGTGGTCGAAGACTCGGTTCCATCCACCATTTTTCTCGAAAACACACCCGCTCACATATCTCAATTTTATTTTATTTTATTATTTTTTTCCCGAGTCGTCATGCTCGTGTCATAATTTGTTTATAAATAAAAAAATAAAAAAAATATTTTTTCTTTCTTTCTAACATTTGTTTTGCATGATGAATATCAAAATACAAAAAATAAATAAAATTATAAAAAAAATTTCTTCTATTACAATTTTCAAATTTTTTTAAAAAAAGTTTTTCCTCCTATTTTTGTTTACAAAAAATAATCAAAAAATTAAAAAATAACAACAGCAGTGGTAGGCGCCGCCCCTCTAGCCACGTGCGGCGCCCGCCGCCCGCCACCGCCCTTCTCAGCTGGTCGATGCTCTAGATCTGCCTGGAGCCGCACCCCCATGCAAGCTCTCACACCAGCGCCACCCTCCTGGAACCACCTTCACTGTGCACAGTTGTGCGGCCCTCCCTCCAGTACGACCGCGCCACCACTTAGACGTCCCCACAGCCGCTCCTCTTCGTCGTGGGTGAGAGCCCGCGTGACACGCAACCGACCACCTTTGGTGTGTGCTCCTCCAGCCATCTCTCCACCAGCGTCGCACGACCTCCACCTTTGAGCGTGCACTACTGTGCGAATAACCACCGACCTCCACAAGCCACACGAGATCCCTTACCGGCCACCGGTCGATCTGCGTCCACCCCTCCCTTTCTTGGAGAAAAAGTAAGGGGTGACGTCCCCCTTTCCTCGTTGGTTGATGAACAACGAAGGAAACCAGACCCTAAGGAGTAATTATTTTGGGCAAATTACAACTCAACCCCCTGGAGGTTCTAAAAATTGCAAGAAGCCCTGCAGCCAGAGCCAATCACGTGCGTGCGACATTTCATTGGGTAATTTGCAGTTTTTATCCTCTGTTTATTTCTTTTATTTGTTGAATGCTAAAACATTGAATAATTTACATTTAATCCGTGTTTCCGAACATTATTTTGTATGTTCTTTTCAGTAAAATAAATGTTTTTGTTAGTCAATAATTACTGAAAAATCATTCTATGCTCCTGATGTGAGTATCTTTCTAGCATAAAATTTTAATTGCATTTTATTTTCTTTTGTTATTATAAAAAAATAAAAAACAATGTTATTTTATCCTCATGAAATTCATAAATTCATAAAAATTTGAATATTGATCTAAAAATTCCAAAAAACTTAGATTAATTTCCTTTCATTGTCTTTAAGTTTCTATGCAAATTTTGTATATTAATTCTTTTCAAAATAAAAAAAATGAAAAATATCAAAAAATTGGAAAAATCACAGAAAATTCTACAAAAATTCAAAAATCATTATTTCACTTTCTGTTTGTAGATATTTGCCTATATTTTATCATAAAAGTAGTCTTTAGGAGTTTTGGATGTTAAAATATTTTTAAGTTGCAAATTACTCTAGGCTATGCACTGTTACCATTTTTTCCACTATTTGATTTTTAGAAAAATACAAAAACATCTGGAAATTCTACAAAAATTTCCAAAAGCATTTCAAATCCTTTAAAACTCAAAAAAAGTTTCTCTAAATTTTTCTGAGCATTTTTGACTATTTTGAAAAATAAAAAAATAGTGTCGTGTGTGTATTTCTTTACTTGTGCATATTGTTCCTGATTTGAAAATAAAAAATTGCTAAAATCAAAATCATTAAAAAATTTAAAATAGAAAATAAAAAAATAAAAAGACAAAAAAATTCATAAAAAACCAAGATAGTTTGCATTTCAGATTCTCTTTTTCTTTTAATTGATTTTCGATTATTGAATAACCCTCGGAAATTGTAGCCTCCTTGAGTTTGATCCTGTTACTATACAAGTAAATAAGTAGCAAAAAATTTTCTCGCTTCATTATTCTTGTAATTATTTTTGTAGCTTGAAAAAGGAAAAAAATGTTTGTTTGTGTTGGGAATTTCGGGGATGACAACGACAACTTTATATCATTAATAACCAATCCTCCAGAATACTTGCTCAACAGCATGTATACTATGTGCAGACTCTAGATCAGGGACCACAACATCATACTTATGCATATTTGGTGCCGTACTATACATAGACTCCATACTATTCATAGTAGCAATTTCCACCTCCACCTCAGATTCAAGAGGTGAATGGAATTTGGAACAACCAGGAGCGTAATCTTATCGTATTCAGGGTCATCTCAGTTGTCTTCCTAGGCAACCACCATGCCAGTTCATCAGTTTCATGGAGGTAGACCATACAAGCATCGATCTCAGTTTCAATCTCCACCACATTTTCAGACTTGGAGACATAGTTATAAGCAAACACAACCTACACAGTCTTATCAGCCATATCATCAACATCCTGCATAGTATTCATATCCCCCTCCTCCTAAGTATTAGTATTCCTCTCAGTCTGCATATCATGGGTACTAGCAGAAACCTCAGACACACTTCCAGTCTTAGTGACCCCCCAGTTGTTGAGCAACCAGAGGCACCTTTTGTAAACCTGACACTTGATTACGTAGCTCAACTGATGAAGAACATGAATGATATCAACTAGAGGCTTGATGACCTGACAACAACTAAGAAAATTACTCCATCTCAAGTTGAAGCCAATCCTAACGAATTCCGCCACAAAAAGGAGCATGTAGCACACCATGATCCATCCACTCCCCAGACAGGTACGACTTGTGATTTTTCATGTTTATCTAATGTTGTTACTCTCATGAGAGGTAGGAGATTGCAACAACCAACACTAGTGGGATTGGGGAATAAAGCTAGTGATCAAGCTTCAGCTCCACCATCTTCAACCAGTGATTCGAGATGGAGTATTGTAGCCGATGGAGGTGCATCCACATCCAAAACCAAAAATACAATAACGAGAGATGCAAAGCTGAGTCAACAATTGAGGACAGCACATTGGTTGCAAATCCATCTTCTTCAACAGTAGATAGAGCAACATGTTCTTCTTTTCCTTTTCTGTTATGGATGACATTATACAGTCTGAGTCTAGTTCTTCATATGTACATGCTAATTCTAATATGAATAAAAATGTGATTCAAGTTTTGTTCCATTTGTTGATGAATTTAATAAATGAAATCTATTAGAAAAATTAAAAATAACCCTATCTGGTCCTGTAGTGGTAGAGATTCTACAAAACATCTTTCTTGAGAAGCCACTCTTGAAGGTCATGGAGTACATGCCATCTGTGAAAAGAGGAATGAAAGAAGTATGTACTTCAAAGTATCAACCCAAGCAGAACATACACAAGAGAACTGAGAAACATATTTTGACCATGGCCACCGTCAATGCCATCGGCAACCTCCTGCTTAAAAAGAAAGAGAAGAAAGCACCTCTTATTATATACGAGATCTTTGAACAAGACTTTTATCATGCTCTTATTAATAGCAGTTCCTCTATCAGTCTGATGCTAACCTCGCTACTCAAAGAATTGGGTTGGGACTGTTCAAATCAACTAGGATGGTCCTTCAGCTTGCTGATCCATTGATTAAGTATCCGATGAACATTTTAGAGGACGTTATCATAATAGTGCTAGGAATGCAATTCCTACTGAACTTCATTGTCCTGCGCATGAACACCTCTATACTCTTGCGCCATAACCCAATTATACTAGGAAAACCATTCCTTCAAACAACCGAAGCGGTAGTAGATTATGGTATTGGAACAATAATCTTTTTCTCCAACAATGATAAGGTTATGATAGAGACGATCCTGGATCTGAAGCCAACATATTCTATATCAAATGAGGGAGAACCTATTACACATGAGACAGTGGACTGTGATTTTTTAACTGAGATCAGAGACACATAATTATTCTTAAATGATATTGATACCCATGAATTCCTCTCCCAAGAGGAATGCTTAGAAAGCACAATCATGATTTGCTCTTTTATTGATGATGAGTCGTATGGTGATGAGCTAGCTGAGTTATTTCATGATTATCCATCCCAAGATGAACAGAAAGAATTCATTGCAGATCTTTGTGACACCTTGTATTCAGAGCCACTAGTAGCTACGATGGATAGTTCACAGTTGACAAATCATTCACTTACGACCATTGCAGTTTCTAAAGTCATTACATAGGAGATTCAGACCCTACTAGAGCTTAAGTTATTGCCTTCAACAATGAAGTATGCCTTCTTTGCAGGTGAGCCACAAATATTTTCAATCATTGTCAATTTGCAATTGACCGATTATCAAGATTCTCTTTTGCTAGAGGTTTTAGATAGAAACCGCAAGGCCATAGGCTGGGAAATTTCATATCTCCGTAAGATAAATCCAGAATTGAGCTCATATAATATCTACTTATAGTATGACAACAAGCCGTCCTGTGAGTTTCAATATCGTCTGAATCCTAATCTCCGAGAAGTTTTCATGAAAGAGATCATGAAGTGGTGGAAAGCTGGATTTATCTATCCGTTATTCTAAATAGGTTAGTCCATTACATGTGGTCCTGAAGAAATCCATTATTAAATCATAACAAATGACAACGGAGAGGAGATTATGACCTGAGTACCTACTTCATGACATGTCTGTGTAGATTACCAGCTCCTTAACTCAACGACATATAAAGATCACTTTCCGCTACCCTTCACTGACAAGATCATTGAAAGAATGGTAGGGAAGGAGTTTTTTGTTTCTTGGATGAGTATTTTGGGTATAATAAGTTAGCAATCACTCCTGAAGAACAAGAGAAGACCACTTTTACTTGTTTGTTTGGCAGCTATGCCTTTATACGGGTGTCCTTTAGATTGTGTAATGCTCCAACTACATTCTAGAGATATATGTTGCTCATTTCTGCTGACATGGTAGGGAGTTTCCTTGAGGTCTTTATGGATGATTTATCGGTCTACAGGTATAGCTTCGAGTCATGTCTATCTTATTTTAGATCGAGTACTTGAGTGTTGTTATGAAGTGAATTTGATTCTACCGTGGGAGAAGAGTCACTTTATGGTGACTAATGGGATTGTGTTGGGCCACGACATCTCCAAGCATGACATGGGCGTTGTGCCGACCAAGGTGAATGTGATTACCAAGCTAGAGCCACCTACAACTTTGAAGTAGTTAAGGTCTTTTCTGGGGCATGTGAGATTTTATAGACAATTTAAAGGATATGGTAAGATCCTTAAGTGCGCATCACGAAAGCGTGAGGATTGCATCATATGCGATCGGAAGCGACTAGTCGAAATAAATGCTCAAGGTAGCGGAATTTAAAATGTTTTCATGCGATGAAACCACATGATCCAAGAACACTTCTTGGATCGTTTCATCTAAATCACAAACAAGTATTAAGGTTACCTCTTGAAGTGTGGTTGCGATCGAGTCTCTAAACGAAGAGACCTACAGTCACAAGTCAGATCTGACGGAGGTGACGCTTGTGAGCACGTGGATGAGACGTGTGCTTCTCGCAATCCATGTTGATGATCCAAGCAGTGAATCTTCAGATATCGTCACACGAGATACGACGTATTCTTCACGAGCGAGGCACACTGAAGGAGACGGAGATCCACGAGAAAACAATCCGACAACATAACGACGACACTGCGGCGATGGAGACTCTCTCTAGGGCATCCATGGTTGACGACCATATGAGAGAAAGAGAGATGGAGTGTAGAGAATGAGAGAGAGAGAGAGAGAGAAGTTGTTGTTCACAAATTGTGTGTTATATTGTTGTAATCAAGAAGAGCAAGGGGTGCCTCAACCTCTATAATATTTTGGGATCCATGGATCTCAATCCATGGACAACACAAATCCAATGACTCACATTGATTTATGTTTCTTGTAATGGCCTATATTTTGTTGGTAAAAACCAACAACAATTAATTTAATTTAGATTAAATATATATTGATAAATCAATATGATTTAATCCCAAATTAAATCAATCAAGCATGGAGATTATGGTATGAAGATTGCCTCCTTCCATAATATGGTATTGGGTGGCAATCTCATGTAATCTCATGAGATCTTATGAGATTACATTATTCCATGGAAATCTCCAAGATGTATAACACCACTTGTTGTAAATTATTCTAAAAAAATAATTCATAATTATTTTGTGAATATTGCAATCTTGCCATTGGACAATTGTGAATCACATTCACAACCCAAAAATAAAATGTAAAATACATTTTCAATTAATTGTCCAATGTGAATCCAATTCACATCAACATTTAACTAACAAATGTAAGTTACAAATAGCTCTCTCTTATATATTATAAATCAAATTTATAATATATATGATTAATATGGATAGTGCTATCCACGTTATTCAATATCTATGATAATTATAAAACATTTAATCATCTTGGATCTCTATTCTCATGTGCTTAAATAATATGAATCACATTCATATTATTTACATCATTGATAATTAAATCACATTTAATTATCTAGATAACTCTCCTTATAATATGAATCAAATTCATATTATTCATGATAACTAAATCACATTTAATTATCCAAGATAACTCTCTTAATAATATGAATTAAATTCATATTATTCATGACAATTAAATCACATTTAATTATCCATTTTCTCAATGCTTGGATGCATATATCAACAATGAAATTATCCTGAACTCTTTCAAGGATAATGCGCTTTCTCTACGGATACTTGGAGATAAGGACATGGAGATTGTATTGTTCCACATATAGTGACTTGGATATTGAGATCACATCTCAAATCCAGATCTTGCGGACCTCCCATAGATGCTTGATTAAATCAAGATCACAGATCTAATCTTCTCGTTGCATCTAAATCACATTCAGATCAATGTCCAACATTTGGACAAAGATCAGATCACTTCTCTACTGAGAGGAGTCACTAAAGTCCAGACCTATTTCATCACTCCCCAGGAATGGAATGGTCATGGTTATACAACCATTTGTGATCACATCACCCTCAGGTATTCCTAATACCTATACATCCTGCATATTGGAAGACCTAGATCTAACCCAAAGTATAAGATCAATTTTACACTGTATACTTCAGGGTTTTATCATTAAGTTTTTCAATTGACTATTGGGAGTTGGTATCGATCTTATACTATCCAAAAGCATATATCATACCCAGGTGTTGATCATATACTTTCCAAAAGTATATATCAAACCTACAAATTCAGTTAAGCCTCCAAAGCGAGATGACCGTGCATGGAATTTGATTCTCCCCAATATCTTATGAGTGTGCTCATGTCTTTCGGTTCAGTAACTGAACATGTATGATCCCTTTGAGAGATCGTATTACTCATATGCCCTTGTATGCACACCAGCGCGCTAGTGTATACTCCTTGATTATGTCATCAACCTATTGGTCTGCAAAATGTACATACTTAGACATATGGTAACACATCTGTCTCCGGTTAGAGGATGTGTGCCTATATCATGACATCATACGATATAGGACTTTGGTTATCTCGATCTCGTTAAGTCAACTCTTTTGACCTAACTTATCTAACACCTCCGAAACTCAATTCCTAGGTAGAGGACTTGTATCAAGAGGCCAGTCAGATATCAGCCTAAATGAGAAAGATTGCCATCTCCTACTAAGGCTGGAGATCATCTCTTAATAATCATTTGGCGATGCTTGATGAGTCCTCAATATAACTCTTTAGATGTTCATCCAAGCACCAGCCTCTATGATTCAATAATTAAATCAACAACTATACGATCATTAAGATGGCCATGGTACATAACCCTAATTGTACTAAGGGACCTATTATGAAAATTGGTTATTCTTCATTTCAGATCAGGGAATGATATTCGCAATAACAATTATTGCATAATCGCTCACCGTGGGCTCGCATGTCCAACAATCTGCCACTAGCCCAAAGAGCCATTAATTGGCTAATTATTAAACCCGCACTCATGTGGCAATCGTAGGCTATTTATGAAAATAGCTAGGTAAGTTGATCAGTCAGTCGGTTCCCAAGAGACTACGCCAAGTCCTTTTATGACACTTGCATATCTTCGAGTAACAGTTCTCGCATTCAATGCGAAAGATGCATCTTATGCAACCAATACTCAACATTGTTAGTTATAGTGTCATTGAGACTATAACTTAATAATCATTTAATTAGTATGTAAACTCTATTATCCTTATTAGAATAAACCATTATTCTTGGATATCTCTATCTCCTAAGGTATAAACAGTTAAGACCTTTTAGATCACTATCTATAAAATCTTAATTTCTTGAAGATAAGACTTTGAGATCACAATCTCAAAAGTCTTGTCCTCTTTGAAGGTATTGTTATTATTGCAACTAAGTGTTTTATCTCCATGGTAGGATTATCAACAGTTTACTACTCCCACTGCATGGAAGACATCTGGCTTTTGTACATATATAGCATACACCCGGCGTCTCGTAACTGATACACAAGGGCAAGTGATTTTAGTATTCACTTCCTCAACTCCTTGAGGTGCTATCCCTTTAGATAGGTTAGTACCATAACTTGAGGGAAAGAAGCCTTTCTTGGAATTTTCTAGAAAATGGAAATGTCCAAGGTGTACCATTAATGTGACGGCCCCAATACCCTCTTCTATTGCTTCTGAACAACTTCATAATTAAGATCTAAGAGGTATCCTTGAGACCATATCTCGAGGTATGGAACAACAAGATTATAAAACACTTATTTTTACCATCCTTATATCATTCCAAATGATTAAGATATTATGTACATTTAGCAAAATGAACACACTGGCACTCCAACTAAACTTTACATGGTTCATCAAGATTCTATCTGAAATCATAACATTTATGATATCATCAAATCCAATGTTCCAACTACAAGAAGCTTATTTGAGTCCATAGATGGAGTTTCTTTGGCTTGCACACCTTGCTTTCCTTAATCATGAAGCCATGGGGTTACTTCATATGAATATCCTCGAAGAGGTATTCATAGAGGAATGCAATCTTGACCTCCATCTTGAAGATGTCAAAGTCAAGTTGTGTAGCTATAGTTAGCAATATCGCGATGGTTTCAAGCATGGTCACTGAAGAGCAAGTCTCATCGCAAGTGATGTCTTCTCTTTGGTGTGTAGCTCATGGCTATGAGTCATGCTTTGAAGGTCTCTACCTTCTCACCAGGTTCCCTCTTTCTCTTGAAGATCCATTTACACCTTAATGGATCCTACCCATATAGGTGGATCCTGGAGGGTCCATATACAACATTTGTATATGAAGTCTACTTTAGACTTTATTGCTAACATCCATCTTTCCATGTTATAATCTTCAGAAGCTTCATCACATGAAGTCAGATCATTGTCAGATTCAACTGACACATGGATCCATCCTCAAACTTATTTGAAGAGGTATTAGTGTTTCATCTTTAATTGTCCTTTTAGTTTCCAATTTTAGGAGTCTCATTATCTTCTCAAGAATAAATGAGTTCCTTTACTTCATTTTCATCTTGATTCTCAAGAGTCTCATCATCACATTCTTAGATATGAAATCTTTTAAGAATCTCAAGGTCATAAAGTAGGTATCCAATACCATTCTTTATTATCCTAATGAAGTAGCACTCTCAGGTGCTAAATTCTAGCTTACTTTCATGGAATCTTATTAAGGATATATATTGTAGTCTCTACTACGTATATAACTGGAAGCTAATAAATAATTATGCTAAAATTCATCATTGATCAAATCATGTCATACATAATCCAATTGTATCTCCCTATAACTCTCTTGAGTTTAGGTGTATTAGGAGGATTAAGATAGGAATGACATTCATATTTCCATAAGGTATTCCTTTGAATTCATCTAATAGGTACAAGCTACCTAGGTTAGATCAAATTCATTTCATCTTCCTTCAAACTTTGGTTTTAAACCAAAATTATGAAATCTTTGAACATTTCAAAGCTTTCTAAGGTGAAGAGAATACATCATATATCACAAATAATAATCGAATGATATCACATATCATAAATGTTTATCATGGTATAGATGATCCGCATACATCGATATGTATGAGATATTTAATACCTTGACATCTTAATCAATTCTCAGAGAAGGGTGCCTTGGACATTATTACTTTGAGTACAATATTTACAAGTATGTAAGATTTGAAATTTTATACATTCTGACGTTTCATCTCTTACTAGTCTATTGATCTCATCAACAGACTTATGTACAAGGTTTGATGCCAGATCATTATCAAATGATCTTCATCCTCCTATTGATCTTTAAAGGTTTAATTTTCAGTATTAGAAATATTAATGAACCATTCATTAATTTTCTAATTTAATAGAGTCATCTAGATGTTTGATTACTTTCTGAAATATATCCATCATAATTCCTTATGACAGGTTTATTCCAGAATTCATATTTATTCCACCATTTAGAAATAAACAACGGTAAATTACATTTTGGGTCCTCAACTATGGGTCAGATCCCAGAATGGGTCCCGATCTTTAAATTGTAACGATTAGGGTCCTGGGACCATTTAGGAAATGGAAATTTTGGGGTCCATGACGAATATGCCCTTGTTGGGAAGAGAATGGAGGTTAAGTTCCAACTTTTAAACAAGGGCATACTCGTCATTAGCCCCAAAAAGTTCCTTACATTAATAGCCCTGGGACCCGAATCGTTACAATTTAAAGATCGAGACCCATTCTGAGATCGGACCCATAGATGGGGACTCAAATTGTAATTTACCCAATAAACAATGATTGTATTCTAATATCTAGGTAATAGACACATTCTCTAAGGCTAAGGTCTCTCCCACTGAAATTATGAAGTCTATCTATCCAATAGAGATTGTTGCAACAATTTCATCAATATCTATGTGGATGACTATTAAACCTTAAGATTAAATTTCTAGTCTTCTAAAACATATGCTTCCAATTGCAAGTGTTATTAGAAAAATGAGATACAATTATTAGACTTTTAATCTTATCCAATAAGAAAGTCAATTTCAATGATTAAATGTAGATTATTCCGAAGCACTATCCAAGTCCTTCTCTAAGGATCCAAGATAGTCTAGATAGTCACACTATCAATACATCGGCTTATTACAGTATTGGCATTCATCTAACTGTTCGGATGTCATATGGAAGTCACAGAAGTATGGTCAACTCTTTGACTTTCCTTCTTACTTGGGTCCAATCCATGCTTCCACTACGCTCCCTTCATCTATAAACAACCATTGCTTAAGACAAAGGATCTCTTATGTTGAATTCAAAAGAATTCAATGTAAGAGTATTTCAACATTTATACATGCTTCATTCAATTCATATAATATGAATATTATGGAGCTTCATGAAAGACTAGAGTATATATAGTAGAATGATGATACTCATCATATCTACATACATCTTAACTCTTTAAGACTTTTGGTTCAGGTGGGTCTCAAACAATTTGAATACATCATCTCTTATAGAGCCACCATTCTGCATGATGCAGAGAACCATGCCATTCATGATTAAATGTTGAGAGCACATATGTATGCCATGACATCTTCTTAGATTTTTATAAGGATTATTTGACAATTACGATCATCACCGACATGTCACTTCCAAAGTACATTCGATGAGATATCAAGACTATAGCAACATACAAACCCTAGGGTTGTAGTCCTATTGTCTATTTAATTGTCACTCCTCATTATTTTGAGGAAACTTGCACATCGCAAACACATATAATACGTGTCAAACTGCAAGTACAATATCTTAATCATGGATCCAATCCATGATATTTTACTGGTTATCATTGAGTATAGTATTAAATGGGTTTAATGAAGGATTATCTCAAATAAGAAATATACATAAATATATACAAATATATATTTTACTTTGATTTAGGAATTTTTATATCAAAGTTGTCCTACATTGTCAACATCGAAAGTCTATTCCCTTAATCACTTTCAATGTAAGAGATATACTTACCATTATATCTCAAGCAAGATCTGGGATCTCCTTCCTTATCTTTGTTACGTCCCAATAATATGATAACCTGTAACTCGGATAAAAGCAAGCAGGAACATATTCTGCCTTGCAAGTCCAACTTGCATTTACAATTCTGTCTTTAATACCCTGGCCCACCACCCCTAAGGTGATGTTGACCCATCATTAATTGAAACAACTGTCAATATGAATACAACTCACTATGCGCAATCCAATATCGACCCAATAATATGAGGACCCGATATTGGGGTCACTACGCATACGTCCTTACTCTTTTGACAAGAGAAGAGCCTGATACAGATGCGCTTGCATACAAGAGCTGTCACTTTGGAGAGGCACCTCCTACATACAATTCGTGGCGACGGAACTCTTCGTCTTGAAGGGAAACCATGGATGTCACTTATGTGATCCTCTATATCATATTCAAATTCTAATTAATCATTATGAATCATATTCATTGCGATTAATTCTTCAAAGGGAAATAACAACTCTACTCATAATAGAGTGTTTAAATTTTATAATTAGATTCCAATTAATCTAATCATATTAAATTAATGATCCAATCAATATCCAACAAACATTCTTTTTTTGTTACTTGAAATATGGTATTATCTCAAATACGTATTATTTTGATTTTTAATATTTAGAAAAATACACCGTGATCTCTCTTGCATTATCGAGTCCCTACCTGCTGTCATGGTCACTACCGGGAGCGGGATAGACTGCACACGGTGTAACTTGCTACCTCAATGCTCCCCGACTAGTCACCATATCCACCTTGGGAAATGATAATGTCAAATTGATCATTGTGTACTAGAGATGATATCGGTTCTTCAATAGAAGTTATACCATATATAATAATAATCAAAACAATTTTGGTTAACATTATAAGGAGATTTGCTAAACAAATCCCCAATCCTATCTAAGCAACTTTGTTTGTTGAAATGTAGACATGTAGATCATGTAACAAATTTGTGATGTAGATCATATCTAATCAATTATTGGTTAAGGCAATGTCATTTAAGGAAATAATTATAATCAAATATTTCACAAATATTTATCCATACTTATTCCAGGAAATTAAACCATTTAATTTCACTAATTGATTAAATGACAATCACAAGATTCTTGATTAGGAAAGTAATTTCCAGCAGTGACCCTCACTTACTAAAACTGGCATATCTCAGTCAATTTAAATCCAAATCAAGCAAAGTAAGTTTACAAACTTTGCTAATTTGATTTTAAAAAGAACTTTATTGATTTGCATGCATTTCTAAGCGTTTCAAATCAGTAATTAACTCTTTAGTTACGTCATGATTCGCAGTCCCCTAAACAGTGTATACATGTTCACTAATTTGATCATAACTAGAGCAAACGGATTCGAAATCATGCAAACTCAGATCCTACGGTTTCCTTATTTTATAAAAAATATATAACAATTGATGATTTTGTGCTTAAATAATTTAAAAAGAGCCGAAAAATATCACAAAACAGGGCTGCGAGAATGAAATGCGATAAAACTTTCGCAAACCTTAACGAACCCAAGTTGCCTTAGGTTTACGGATCGTATCCGAAACCTTCAACCAGGCTCTGATACCACTTGAAGGATATGGTAAGATCCTTAATCGCATCACAGAAGTGTGAGGATCACATCATATGCGATCGGGAGCGACTAGTCGAACTAGTTGCTCGAGGCAGCGAAATTTAAAAAATTTTCATGCGATGAAACCACATGATCCACGAACACTTCTCGGATTGTTTCATCTAAACCACAAACAAGTATTAGATTTACCTCTTGAAGCGTTGTTGATCAAGTCTCTAAATGAAGAGACCTCCTGTCTCAAGTCCGATCCGACTGAGGAGACGCATGCGAGCGCGTGGATGAGACACGTGCTTCTCGCAATCCATGTTGATGATCCTAGCAGCGAATCTTCAGATCTCGTCACACGAGAAACACCGTCTTCTTCACGAGCGAGGCACACCGAAGGAGACAGAGATCCACGAGAAAACGATCCGGCAGCATAACAACGACGCTGCGGCGATGGAGACTCTTTCTAGGGCATCCATGGTGGACGACCATATGAGAGAGAGAGATGGCATGTAGAGAATGAGAGAGAGAGAGAAGTTGTTGTTCACAACTTGTGTGTTGTGGTGTTGTAACCAAGAAGAGCAAGGGGTGACTCTCCTTTTATAATATATTGGGATCTATGGATCTCAATCCATGGACAACATAAATCCAATGGCTCACACTGATTTGTGTTTCTTTTAATGGACAAGATTTTGTTGGTAAAAACAAACAACAATTAATCTAATTTAGATTAAATATATATATTGATAACTCAATATGATTTAATGCTAAATTAAATCAATCAAGCATGGAGATTATGGAATGAAGATTGCCCCCTTCCATAATATGGGATTTGGTGGCAATCTCATGTAATCTCATGAGATCTCATGAGATTACGTTATTCCATAGAAATCTCCAAGATTTATAACAACACTTGTTGTAAATTATTCTACAAAAATATTTCATAATTATTTTGTGAATATTGTAATCTTTCCATTGGAAAATTGTGAATCACATTAACAATCCAAAAATAAAATGTAAATTACATTTTTAATTAATTGTCCAATGCGAATCCAATTCACATAAACATTTAATTAACAAATGTAAGTTACAAATAGCTCTCTCTTATATATTATAAATCAAATTTATAAATATATGATTAATAAGGATAGTGCTCTCCATATTATTCAATATCTATGATAATTAAATCACATTTAATCATCTTGGATCTCTATTCTCATGTGCCCACATAATATGAATCACATTCTCATTATTTACATCTTTGATAACTGATGAATCTCAGATTCACCATTCTAAGTCTCATTAATTAAAGCTCAAGTCCCTCAAAATCAACTGCATTTCTGCATTTATTCTGCATAATTAGCATTCATGCATGATTGCATAAGAATGGCATTTTAGCATTAATTTCTGCATAAAATAAGAAGCCAAAAATCCAAGCCAGAATTGACCTGTAAATAGCCTAACTTCCCCTATTTTTAACTCCTTCATGCTAACTCCGAATGCCACAAACTCACTTCCACTGTGTACACATCACTAACAAGAATAAATAAAAAATACAAAAAAATAATTAACCCTGTTAAGTGGACCAAAAACCCAAACCCTAGTTTCAGGATTTTCGGACTAAAAGCCACATATCTTCCCCATCCAGTGTCCGATTTGATCCTACTCACTTTTGAACTAATGCACATTCAATTACCTTCAAAACAAGACCAAGTTCAAGTGAATCGGAGCTCGTATGTGAAAGTTGGGTTTTGGGCCTCTTTTGTACTTTGTATTTTCGCGGCTTTTTGGCCTGTATTTTATGTGTATATTTTCTTTATTAATAAAAATCCAAAAAAATTAGATTAAGGTCTCTTTTATTTATCTTTGAGTTCTCCTTATTTTTCCGGATTTTTTATCATGTTTAAAATTGACAAAAAAATTAGAAAACCCAAAAATCAAGGTATTCTATGTACATGGGATACCCCAAAAATTCACTTTTCACATTTGACCGAATTTGGCTTTGATGTCTTCATGAAAGTTGTAGATCTCGTCGAGACGAGCATTTTTCGTAAAGGAACTTTTTCGATCCGAGGTCATTTGCTATTTTTTATCTATTTTACAAGAGGTTTTATTTTCGAATTTTCTGGAGGTGACACGTGGCAGCCCCAGAGGCCGCCACGTGTCATGGTTTTTTCGCCTTTTTAAATCTCATTTTTATTAAAAAAAATTAAAAATTAAAACTCGCGCACGTGCGTTGCATGTGCCCCCAGGCACGTGCTCCGCACGTGCCGCGCCTTCCCTTCCTCCCTTTGCCCCACGTGGCGACCCCGCAACCGTTCGATCGTGGCCGATCGAACGGCCGCTGGAGGTCACCCCCAACCTCGCAACCGCCGCGCCCCAACCCCGCAACCTCCGCCCGCTGATCTCGCGCCCTCCGCCGCCTTCTTCCCTCCGCAACGCCCGCACCGGCCAACCCAACTACCCCCCTCCGAGATATCCTCAACCTCTCCCGCAACCACCGGAGCCCTCCTCCCCCTATATAAGCCCCATCGCCGGCCCCCCCAGACCTTTATCCGCCGATTTGCAAAGTGGAGGCCGGTGGTGACAGCACCAGGCTGCGACCCTCTTCGGCGAGATCCGGTCGTCTTCCCCGACGCCGCCGCAGCCGCGCTCCTCCTCTGAGCATCTGCTCTGCTCCGACTCCGTTCGTCGAGCCAACGCCTTCGTCTCCAACTTGCTTCGCCCCCGACTCCGCAGCACACGAGGCACCACCACCGCCTTCACCGCCTGGAGCTCCTCCGCCTTCAACGTCTCCGCTACGATCATCGCCATCACCTTCTCCGCAGGACCAGTGCTCCGCCCTCCTCCAATCTCCGACCCACGGCCACCTCCGCCAGCCACCTCTCTTCACCGACAAGCCGCCGCCTCCGCCTCGTTTCACCGTCCAACCACCGCAGGAGGCGGTGGTTCTCCAGCCACACCGCCACATCGGCCGGCTGTGCCTAACTCCCTCTGCCGTCGCTGGTCATCGCCACCATCATCAGGGCGGTGGTAGCGCCCCTCCTCCGCCTTCAACGTCCCCGCCTTCTGCCGGCTGGAGAGCCGAGACCCCCCGCACGTGAGCCGCACATGCGCGGGGGGACGACCACGTCTCCGACGTCATCTTCGCGTCACCCCAGGTCACGTGCCCCGCACGTGACCGTGGGGTAAATTGCGACGAGGCCCCCCCAGCACTGCTGTATTCACGCTCCAGCCCTCCAGTCCAAGGGCACGTGCGCAGCACGTGCCCCTTGGGAAAATTGCAGAATTCACCCCTTTAAGTTTGGTAATTGCACTTAGGCCCCCCACTGCACTTTTTATTCATTTATTTTATTTATTACATTTACAGTCATACCCCTGTGTTCTCCCTCTGTTTTGAACCTCTTCTAGACTTCATTTTATTTATTTAAAAATAGCATGATGTTCATTGACTAATTCTCTACATTTTGCCATGTCTTGGATATTTTTATGATTAACGGTTAATTAATAAATCATTGTTTTGTGGAAATTGAGATATTTTGCCCATTCTGTGCTCGGAAATTCATAGTTAATTAACCGTAGCTTTAAAAATTCCCCAAAAATCACATATCGTAGAGATTAATCTGATTAACATTGTGCTCAAAAAATCATTGCATTTGCATGCATCATTTGCCCTGTAAAAATCATTTTGTGCATTTCAATGTTTGATTTTTAATAGGTATTAAACCCCACATTTTTGAGGTCTAGGATTTTTATAAGATCTATTACCTAGTGATAGATCTTAGATAATTTTAGTTCTCGAAAATAAGTAGGTTTAATATTTATTAAAATTAAATATTGAAAATTAATTTGTTTGCATTCAACAATTCATAAAAAATTCACGTTGCATCTAAAAATTCCAAAAAAATTACAGTGCACTCATTTCATCATAATTTACATTGTGGCCAAGTTTCGTATTTTTCGGACACCGTTTAAATGTATTTGATATTTTAGTCCCTAAAATAGGCCGAATTTGCATTTTGCATCTCATCTTGCAGTAAAAAAATTCCGAAAAAATACTGCCTTGAAAACCAAACTCAAAATTGGATAGACATTAATCTAGGTTGTTCATTTGCCTCCTTGTGATCGACCTTGGGACTTGCCCAAGTAAAATAAACATAAAAACCACTTGATTGAATTTGATTAAAAATTGTGATTATTTCTTGACTGTTTTCGAAAGCCGCCTACAACGAACGACTTCCAATTATTTTCACGATCGACGATTAAAAACGATTCCTTATCGCGGCTTTTCCGGGCTCGTCAGATGGCGCCGTTGCCGGGGAGGCAAACGGCTTAGTTTTTGTTTTGAAAATTTTTGTTCGGTTTTCCGAATTCGGGTAGTCTGACCCCCGAATTTTTCATTGTAAATCCCATTTTATTTTTTGTATTTATTTTTCAGCATTTCTTTCATTTATTTTATTTTTGATTATTTTTTGAGTCACTCTCTTACAACCTCTCTCTTATTTTTCTTGCGAGGTACCCGGCGCACGTGGAGCGCTTTTTTCAAGGAACCGACGCATCTTCACCGACACCCGAAGAAACCGCAATTAAATTAAGATCGAGTCGAGTCGTGAGAGAGAGTAGAGTCTAGGTTTTTAATTTCTGTATTTTTATTTATAGCGGTGTCCGTTTGGACTCTCGCGTGTGTACAAGGACATTGAACTTTATTTGTGGTGTGTCGTGGCCTGTTTCACTCTCCGGAGAGGGTGGGGCCCGACTTGAGTGGCGATTAGGATAGACCTGCACATACGGCTCTTAGAGCAATTTTTATTTCTGATTGTGCTCGTAGGATCTTAAGCCACACTGCACTTTAACTGAGACGCACATTAGATCGTTCAACTTAGCCAAATTCAACTCAATTCTTCCCGCTAATAGAACTTTCTGCTTAGGTGCGGTTTTCATCGGCTTGCACGCATTTAGTGTAAATTTTCAATTCTGTATTGCATCCCACATGGAGATTGCGAGGAGGCACTGTAAGTCTTCTAACTGAGCATTCATCATAAGTTTTCCGCGTGCATCGGCTTTTCCCGAATTCCTCTCTCTTGTTTTATCACATAAGTCTAAAGGAAATTGGGACTGGACGGTAGACGTGTATTTGTGTTCATCTAAATTCTACAGTGATCGCCTTAATAAAACTGGGACTGCTAAATATAGCCGATCTAAAAATCCATAAAATCAAGAATTTCTGCGGGAGAGCAACCCCGACATTGTTTGATTTATCTTGCAGCGAGGAGAGAGACGCACATTAGGATAGAGCCCAGCTCCAAACCTAACATCTCGTTTAAACGGCTTGCAAGATTGATTTTATCACCAACTAAAACTGAAAAGATAATAGCCGAACTCTTACGGCTTCATTGTGTGAGTTGGTGAACCCAGGGTTTGAATTGTGTTTGCATTGGTGTGCGTGAACCGATTTCAAGATCAATAGCCGCACATTCGATAAAAATTCTCTTGACTATCCCGTGCAATCATCTCTTCCCTCTCTTGATTTAAACCTCATAATGGAACTCTTGTCCAAAAACTCTCACAGATCCGACTCTCCATTCCTCTCAAAAATGACCGAACACCCATCAGAGCTATATTATGAAAATGAATTTGTTTCGGTTAGGCCCAAATCAACTCAATCCCCTTATTTCAATAGTCCTCCAACATTTGCGGGAGGCTTTTACCCGCAGATAAATTCGGCCTCCTCATTAAATTTCTATTCGAACAATCCAACCGTAAATGACCACCTACCATATCGGACCGAATCGTCTTATTCTCAGTTTCTCGCCAATGAAACTTTGCAAGACCAAAATCCCTTCAAACCTCCTGACTAGCAGAGAAACCAAACTCAGATGGATAGACATGCACTGAATAATCATCGACATTGGATTGACCATAATAGACCCCTCGTCAGACATGATGCTCATACAGAGGACTGGACTGACCGCTTAGAAACACATAAACCCTGTATGTTGACTCCTCAATATCAAGGTCTGACCAATCAGCGACACATGTCTGAACCTTATGAGCAGCCTCCTTCCATTATTTTTGAGGAGAAATTTTTAGAAAATAATGACCATATTTCGGATATTTCAAGAAGCTCTCCTCTCAGCACAAAGAGAAAAAGGGAAGATGAAATTATTGAACATACACCTACTGCTCCCATAATTAATCATGAACCAAATCTTGAGGAGGATATTTCGAGGATGAATAAGAAATTCAATTCAATAGAGGAGAGATTTCAAAAGTTTGCCGATCGATTCATCGCATTCTATGGTGGTTCGGACAGTAAAATGAATGAGGAAATTATTGGATCTGAGATTAAAAATTCTGA
The DNA here is from genome assembly GCA_037367405.1 of Ottelia alismoides. Taxonomy (NCBI): domain Eukaryota; kingdom Viridiplantae; phylum Streptophyta; class Magnoliopsida; order Alismatales; family Hydrocharitaceae; genus Ottelia; species Ottelia alismoides. The sequence continues at coordinate 700,193 of JAZKJV010004359.1, read as the reverse complement.
GGATATTCAGGGACCTATGGACAGTTCTGAAAATGGTTATGCTGCTGACCACCACCCTGAACACCAGAGCCCCTCTTCATCTGAAGAACATCCCACACCCCCACACCACCCAGAAAATACCAAAAAAATAGAAATATTTGAAAACCACAAAAAAATTGAAACTTCAGAAAATTTCATAAAAATTAAAACTGAAGATGATCTGCGAAATTTGGATCCAACTGTACGGGAAGCACTGGAAAAACGCTTGATATTTGAACTTCCCTTTATACAGGCCATTGAACACTTCCCCGACCTTAAAAGATTTATAACAGATAAATTAATGAACAAAAAGTCGGGTAGGATACGAACAAAGACTGAAAGACATATCTTGTCAATGGCCTCCTCCTTGGTGTTGAGGAGAAAAACCAAGAGCCGCATAGTGAAGCGGTTGCCCAGATTTAACTGCGAAATCAAAGACACCATTTTCACCCATGCTCGGATTGATGACGATTCACCAATTAATATCCTCCCGACCTCTGTCTTTCACGAACTCCAACTCGGGCCGATTCGGAAGATACGAGAAATTGTTCAATTGGCAGACCGATCTATAAAGCAGCCGAGAGGAATTATTTCTGTCATCATGAAATTCCAAGGTGCTCCGCTTAAGGTAGAATTCACGATCATTGATATTGAGCATCAAGGAGAATTTACCCAGTCTCCAATCATTCTCGGAAAGCCATTCTTGGCATTGGCCAAGGCGAGTATCGATTGTGAGACTCGGGAAATCAATTTCACAGCATTGGAAGCACTTAAATCTGACCCTATCTTTGAGGAACCACGATCTTCTGAGGCAACCCATGAAGTCCCCAACAACCGTAACCATGAAGCGGTAGAAGAGCCCTACCCCGCAACCACACCTGAGATAGCAGTTGTTGACGAGACTATTGGTTTTGAAAATCTCCCCCCTGCTCCATTCCCAGCCGCTCTCACCATAGACAACCATGTATATGATCCGGAGACTTATGCATGGGCACACCCTGGGTCAACCTACTCCGACTACATGGATTACATCAACCCGACTCAAGAATGCACCAACATCGAATCAATAGAGAAAGAACATGCAGAGACTCTCCCTAATATTCAAATCCCCGAGGATCTAAAAATTGACAAATCTTTCTACTACGATCCAGAGACATATGCATGGTCACACCATGGAGCAACATTCTCTGAATATCTTGACCAAATCATCCCAAATCGAGAATGCTCAAACATTCGGGAGACTGAGAGCAAGCACGCAGACCAAGAACCGACCAAGGAGAATCTCAATGGCTATTCATCTGGATATTCAAGTGAACCGACACCTTCACGACGAAAGAAAAAGAAAGTCACCTTTGACCTGTCGGAAGAGGAATCAGTTGATGATCCCTCATCAGGTCCAGAAAAGATGGTTTACATGAGTGAAGTCTGTTCGGCAGCCCTAAAGCCATATCTTTGTAAGGATCCAAAATTCAATCCGCGTTGGACAACTCCCGTTCCTAACTACTACTCATCCAAAGCTGATGCTCCTGCATTCTTCAAGTACACTGGAATTCTTTCGTATGAGCTGACTGAGACCGGTGCTTCTGAGCATTCATCCGAGGACAAACTGATTGACCCCAAGAAGGAACGAATTCTGAGAAAACAATTGAAAAAACAAAAAGACCAGAATACTTGGAGTATGCCCACTTTCAATTACTACTCCTCTGAGGATAATTCCGATGATGGATATCTTTCATCTGACTCAAACAATTCATCCACTATCCATCATAATTTGTCTGAGGATGGCACTGACAATTGTTGGGAATCATATGCCTCATCTCCGACTCATCATTACGATCTCCCACCGCATGCTCACAAAAAGATCAGCCGAAAACCGCCTTAATCATCGGCTACCCACCCTCCCTCCCGACCACATTGGTCTCCTTGTACAGCTTCTTCCTTTACTTAGGCCAAGGCCTAAGTATAGGGGGGACCAATGCCATCTGTATATATCATTCTTCTCCTGACTCCCATTCGCTCCATATCCACCCTTCTTCCATACTTAGGCTGTTCAGAGCCTAAGTATAGGGGGAACCGACATCCACCCGTATATACTCTCCTCATTTCCTGACCGCTTTTCTTTTCATTCTTTTTCTTCTTTTCTTTTTTCTTTCTCACTCTCTTACGCTTAGCCTGAGCTATGTCTTCTTTACGCTTCTTGTGCTCTGAGGACACAGCACTCGCTAAGTATAGGGGGGTCTGTATATATACTTTGTATATATTTTACCCATATCTCGTACTTTCGCGTAAGTCTATATGTATTTACGGGGTGGGTACTAACTTGAAAAAAAAAAAGAAGAAGAAAAAAAAAGAAAGAAAAACACTGAACTGCCCTAATTTTTTGAAAAAAAAATGAATGAAAAAGAGGCTTCTTATTCCATTTTCTGCATAAAAAAAAATTCCCTTGCATAAAATGTCAAAAAAAAAATGATGAAATGTCTGCATTTCACCCACCTACACTTCATCCATCACCGCATGCATGTGCATCTGTGAAAAGTCATTGGGTTCTGAACCGAGTTATGAGCCGAAACCGAGAGTGGTCTGGGCTTGACTTTAATCCACCTAATTTTCAGAGGAACTTCACCGAGAAATAGAATTTTAAGAGCTTCAGGTCTTTTTGACTTAATTCCTTAAGTTCCACATGACAATGTGCAGCGTTTGACGCTTAGTGTCTAACCTGGTCTCTTCATTCTGGGTACAACTCTGGAATAGGGAATTAATTCGCACTCTCGCACTATGCACTTAGCTCAACCCAGACGGGATGTTGGAAGACTGTGTGAGTCTCTTTTCTGGTAGCGTGGAAATCTAAAGACCGGAGTACGGGTTGAAATAAAGCTTCGGAAAAGGGATGGACGGCTGGGCACAATTTTTTCTAAGACCCCAAAAAATGTACGGAACAAAAGATTCTATATCCGTAGGGGCACAACAAGATCCAAGCAGAACCACCAAAAATTCCAAATACATAGAAGCATTCTACCAAATAAAAATCCGACCAAAAAGGTCCAAGCTTCAGAAACCTGCAGATCTTGGTGGAGACTCGGCTACACTGGCTATCTCCACAAGGAGAGGTGACTACACTGGCCACCCTCCAGATCTTTTCTCTTTCTTCTATCTTCTCCCTCATTCGATTGTGAACACAGCGCGACAGACCTTAGAAGGAAATACCTGACTCCCCGAGGACGAGTTACTAGAGAGGAGAGGAGCATGGTAGTCCGGCATTCTGAATGGGAAGAGCTAAAACCCTTCACACACATGAGTCGGTTATTCAATGTTCATAGGGTATACTTTGGGAAGAGGATTGATCTAAGATGACTTCTGAGCCGAAACTGTGTCAATGATGTGTAGAACTTAAGGGCTGTTGATTTTGAAATTCTAAGCCTCACAGAAGTTCCGCCACACTATTAATCCAAAGGTCGAGTTTAGTTTCACTTTCACCTTCAGTTCATGGTCTTGGTATGGAATCCAGTCTCATTTCACTTCATGGCATTTCTTTTTGATGCTCAGGGACGAGCATGGTTTAAGTATAGGGGGATGGTGAATCTCAGATTCACCATTCTAAGTCTCATTAATTAAAGCTCAAGTCCCTCAAAATCAACTGCATTTCTGCATTTATTCTGCATAATTAGCATTCATGCATGATTGCATAAGAATGGCATTTTAGCATTAATTTCTGCATAAAATAAGAAGCCAAAAATCCAAGCCAGAATTGACCTGTAAATAGCCTAACTTCCCCTATTTTTAACTCCTTCATGCTAACTCCGAATGCCACAAACTCACTTCCACTGTGTACACATCACTAACAAGAATAAATAAAAAATACAAAAAAATAATTAACCCTGTTAAGTGGACCAAAAACCCAAACCCTAGTTTCAGGATTTTCGGACTAAAAGCCACATATCTTCCCCATCCAGTGTCCGATTTGATCCTACTCACTTTTGAACTAATGCACATTCAATTACCTTCAAAACAAGACCAAGTTCAAGTGAATCGGAGCTCGTATGTGAAAGTTGGGTTTTGGGCCTCTTTTGTACTTTGTATTTTCGCGGCTTTTTGGCCTGTATTTTATGTGTATATTTTCTTTATTAATAAAAATCCAAAAAAATTAGATTAAGGTCTCTTTTATTTATCTTTGAGTTCTCCTTATTTTTCCGGATTTTTAATCATGTTTAAAATTGACAAAAAAATTAGAAAACCCAAAAATCAAGGTATTCTATGTACATGGGATACCCCAAAAATTCACTTTTCACATTTGACCGAATTTGGCTTTGATGTCTTCATGAAAGTTGTAGATCTCGTCGAGACGAGCATTTTTCGTGAAGGAACATTTTCAATCCGAGGTCATTTGCTATTTTTTATCTATTTTACAAGAGGTTTTATTTTCGAATTTTCTGGAGGTGACACGTGGCAGCCCCAGAGGCCGCCACGTGTCATGGTTTTTTCGCCTTTTTAATTAAAAAAAAATTAAAAATTAAAACTCGCGCACGTGCGTTGCACGTGCCCCCAGGCACGTGCTCCGCACGTGCCGCGCCTTCCCTTCCTCCCTTTGCCCCACGTGGCGACCCCGCAACCGTTCGATCGTGGCCGATCGAACGGCCGCTGGAGGTCACCCCCAACCTCGCAACCGCCGCGCCCCAACCCCGCAACCTCCGCCCGCTGATCTCGCGCCCTCCGCCGCCTTCTTCCCTCCGCAATGCCCGCACCGGCCAACCCAACTACCCCCCTCCGAGATATCCTCAACCTCTCCCGCAACCACCGGAGCCCTCCTCCCCCTATATAAGCCCCATCGCCGGCCCCCCCAGACCTTTATCCGCCGATTTGCAAAGTGGAGGCCGGTGGTGACAGCACCAGGCCGCGACCCTCTTCGGTGAGATCCGGTCGTCTTCCCCGACGCCGCCGCAGCCGCGCTCCTCCTCCGAGCATCTGCTCTGCTCCGACTCCGTTCGTCGAGCCAACGCCTTCGTCTCCAACTTGCTTCGCCCCCGACTCCGCAGCACACGAGGCACCACCACCGCCTTCACCGCCTGGAGCTCCTCCGCCTTCAATGTCTCCGCTACGATCATCGCCATCGCCTTCTCCGCAGGACCAGTGCTCCGCCCTCCTCCAATCTCCGACCCACGGCCACCTCTGCCAGCCACCTCTCTTCACCGACAAGCCGCCGCCTCCGCCTCGTTTCACCGTCCAACCACCGCAGGAGGCGGTGGTTCTCCAGCCACACCGCCACATCGGCCGGCTGTGCCTAACTCCCTCCGCCGTCGCTAGTCATCGCCACCATCATCAGGGCGGTGGTAGCGCCCCTCCTCCGCCTTCAACGTCCCCGCCTTCTGCCGGCTGGAGAGCCGAGACCCCCCGCACGTGAGCCGCACGTGCGCGGGGGGACGACCACGTCTCCGACGTCATCTTCGCGTCACCCCAGGTCACGTGCCCCGCACGTGACCGTGGGGTAAATTGCGACGAGGCCCCCCCAGCACTGCCGTTTTCACGCTCCAGCCCTCCAGTCCAAGGGCACGTGCGCAGCACGTGCCCCTTGGGAAAATTGCAGAATTCACCCCTTTAAGTTGGGTAATTGCACTTAGGCCCCCCACTGCACTTTTTATTCATTTATTTTATTTATTACATTTGCAGTCATACCCCTGTGTTCTCCCTCTGTTTTGAACCTCTTCTAGACTTCATTTTATTTATTTAAAAATAGCATGATGTTCATTGACTAATTCTCTACATTTTGCCATGTCTTGGATATTTTTATGATTAACGGTTAATTAATAAATCATTGTTTTGTGGAAATTGAGATATTTTGCCCATTCTGTGCTCGGAAATTCATAGTTAATTAACCGTAGCTTTAAAAATTCCCCAAAAATCACATATCGTAGAGATTAATCTGATTAACATTGTGCTCAAAAATCATTGCATTTGCATGCATCATTTGCCCTGTAAAAATCATTTTGTGCATTTCAATGTTTGATTTTTAATAGGTATTAAACCCCACATTTTTGAGGTCTAGGATTTTTATAAGATCTATTACCTAGTGATAGATCTTAGATAATTTTAGTTCTCGAAAATAAGTAGGTTTAATATTTATTAAAATTAAATATTGAAAATTAATTTGTTTGCATTCAACAATTCATAAAAAATTCATATTGCATCTAAAAATTCCAAAAAAATTACAGTGCACTCATTTCATCATAATTTACATTGTGGCCAAGTTTCGTATTTTTCGGACACCGTTTAAACGTATTTGATATTTTAGTCCCTAAAATAGGCCGAATTTGCATTTTGCATCTCATCTTGCAGTAAAAAAATTCCGAAAAAATACCGCCTTGAAAACCAAACTCAAAATTGGATAGACATTAATCTAGGTTGTTCCTTTGCCTCCTTGTGATCGACCTTGGGACTTGCCCAAGTAAAATAAACATAAAAACCACTTGATTGAATTTGATTAAAAATTGTGGTTATTTCTTGACTGTTTCCGAAAGCCGCCTACAACGAACGATTTCCAATTATTTTCACGATCGACGATTAAAAACGATTCCTTATCGCGGCTTTTCCGGGCTCGTCAATAACTAAATCACATTTAATTATATAAGATGACTCTCCTTATAATATGAATTAAATTCGTATTATTCATGATAACTAAATCACATAATTATCCAAATGAATCAAATTCATATTATTCATGATAATTAAATCACATTTATTTATCTATTTTCTCCATGCTCGGATAGATATATCAACAATGAAATTATCCTGAACTCTTTTAAGGATAATGTGCTTTCTCCACGGATACTTGGAGATAAGGACATGGCAATTGTATTGTTCCACATATAGTGACTTGGATATTGAGATCACATCTCAAATCCAGATCTTGTGGACCTCCCATAGATGCTTGATTAAATCAAGACCGCAGTTCTATTCTTCTCATTGCATTTAAATCACATTCAGATCAATGTCCAACTTTTGGACCAAGATTAGATCACTTCTCTACTGAGAGGACTCAGTAAAATCCAAAACCATTTCATCACTCTCTGGGAATGGAAGCGTCATGGTTATACAACCGTTTATGATCACATCACCCTCATGTATTCCTAATACCTATACATCTTGCATATTGGAAGACCTAGATCTAACCCGAAGTATAAGATCAATTTTGCACTGTCTACTTAAGAGTTTTATCATTAAGTTTATCAATTGACTATTGGGAGTTGGTATCGATCATATACTATCCAAAAAGATATATCATAACCAGGTGTTGATCATATACTTTCCAAAAGTATATATCAAACCTACAAATTCCGTCAAGCTTCCAAAGCGAGACAACCGTGCATGGAATTTGATTCTCCCCAATATCTCATGAGTGAGCTCATGTCTTCCAGTTCAGTAACTGAACATGTATGATCCCTTTGAGAGATCGTATTACTCATATGCCCTTGTATGCACACCAGCGCGCCGGTGTATAGACCTTGATTAGGTCATCAACCTATTGGTCTACCAAATGTATATACTCAGACATATGATAACACATCTGTCTCCGGTCAGAGGATGCGTGCCTATATCATGATAGCATACAATATAGGACTTTGGTTATCTCGATCTCATTAAGTGAACTCTTTTGACCTAACTTTTCTAACACCTCCGAATCTCAATTCCTATGCAGAGGACCTGCATCAATATGTCAGTCAGATATCAGCCTAAATGAGAAAGGACTGCCATCTCCTACTCAGACTGGAGATCATCTCTTAACAATCATTGGACGGTGCTTGATAAGTCCTCAGTCTAACTCTTTAGATGTTCATCCAAGCACCAGTCTCTATGATCCAATAATTGAATCAACAACTATATGATTATTAAGATGGCCATGGTACATAACCCTATTTTTACTAAGGGACCTATTATGCAAATCGGTTATTCTTCATTTCAGATCAAGGAATGATATTCACAATAACATTTATTGCCTAATGGCTCGTTGTGGGCTTGCATGTCCAACACAATTCATTAAGGACTTCAGCAAGATTGTCTGACCTTTAACTGAGCTTCTTCACAAGGAGATTGAGTTTATCATAGATGATACGGTTCTCCAAGCATTTTGTCAGTTGAAAGATTTTGTCACACAAGAACTATCCTACAACAACCGGATTGGTCTCTTCCTTTTGAGAGTATGATGGATTCTTCTGATTATGCTATTGGAGCTGTACCAGGGAAAAGAAGGGATGGACTTCCATTTTCCATTCATTATGCTAGCAAAACACTAGATGAACCCCAAAAGAATCACACTGTTACAAAGAAAGAGATTCTAGCAGTTGTGTTTGCTTTGGAAAAATTCATATTCCAGTTACTTTGGTCAAAAGTGACTGTCTACTCTGATCATTCTGCCATATAGTGCTTACAAGATAAGAAGGATGCTAAACCACATCTACTTTTATAGATTTTCTACTCCATGAGTTTAATTTGGAGACACAAGATAATCCCGGAGTCAAGAATGTTGTGGCAGATCTCCTTTATAGAATCACAGATGCAGACACTCCTTACAGTTAGGTCTACCAATTACAGAGACTTTCCCAGATGAGGTGATCTTCTCTATCGCCTCACTCCCATGGTATGTTGATAGTGTGAACAACTTATTTCCAAGAAAGTTCCACAAGGTTTGCCAAGGTTTAAGGTTGACAAGTTTTGGTCTTAAATTCATTTTTACCAATGGGAGGATTTGTATTTTTCATGAGGGTACGGATTGTATTTGGAGGAGGTGCATTCCTCTAGAGGAGTATACCGTTGTCCTTGATCGTTGTCACATATTAGAAGATGGAGGACACCATTCTGGGAAGCATACGACAATGAAAGTACCTCAATGTGGCCTTTAGTGGCTAACTCTTTTCAAGGATGCTACAACTTATGTGAAGGGTTGTACTGATTATCAGAGAATGGGAGGAACCATTGGTTCCAAAGATGCAATGCCTCTTAGATATATTCCTATATCCTATGTTTTTGATGCTTGGGGGCATTGACTTCTTGGTCCCATTCCTTAACAGTCAGGTATTTGAGTACATCCTACTTGTCGTCTATTATGTTAGTCATTGGGTGTAGGCTATCCCTGCTCGAACCACTGATAGTCGTGCTATTTGTCTCTTTCTGAAGGTCAACATTATCTTGCAATTTGGGTTTCCCATGATTCTTATTTCATATGGGGGAAAACACTTTATCAATAGAGAGGTCAGAAAGCATGTGAAGGAGTATGACATTAAGCATCTTGTTGCATCTCCTTACCACCCATAGACTAGTGCTTGGTTGAGATTTCTAATAGGGAGATAAAGTCAATTCTACAGAAACTTGTTTGTCCAGATATGAACAACTAGTCACAGTTTCTTGACTCAATTTTGTGGGCCTATCACACAACTTAAAAGTCTCCACTAGGTATGTCTCCCTACCATTTGGTATATGGAAAGCCTTGCCACTTGGTAGCAGAGTTAATTCATAAATCTTTGTGGGAAGTAAATGTATGCAATTTGGATTCACAGAGAGCATGCCAGAATAGAGAGGTTGATCTGAATAGATTGTTGGAATTCCGAAACTATGCTTATAATAACAACTTGATGTAAAAGGAGAAAGTTAAGAGATGGCATGACAAACATAACATGATTAAGACTTTCGAGCCTAATCAGAATGTGTGGTTGTTTGATGTAAAGTTGAAGTTATTTACATGCAAGCTAAAGAGCAAATGGTCAGGACCTTTTATAATGAATTCTGTTTGTGACAATAGTAGCACTGTCATTTCAGGTTGTCATCTGACGCACAATAGTTTGTAGTCAATGGGCAATTGTTGAAGCCATACTTAGAGCATGATACATTCCTATCCGTTGTTGATTTTATTCATGTGGTATTAGACAATGATTCTTTGATTTCTTCTACATATGATACATGAGTTGATTTTCACTTTGCGGATTACTTACATGTTATTCTTTCTTTTGTTTTTATCATTCAACCTCTTTTCCTTGTTGGTGTGCTATACATAGTATGACAAGATCCTAAGTATGGGGGGGGGGAGGCGAATGACTTGAGTTGTTCTATTTTCGTTCTGTTTCATTGCTCCTTTTTTTCTTACACTTAGGGATGCTTTACCCTAAGTATATGGGGAGTGATGTTGTTCATTTCATTCTTGTTTATTTTCGTTTATTTTCTTTTGTTCTCTTGCTTGTCCCGCAACAGATGATATTCTTCTTTATACTCAAGGATCTTTTACCCTAAGTATGGCAAGGGGAGACAGATTGAGTCTTTGAATTTGTACATTTTCCCCGGTCATCCCTATTTGTATAGACTTATATACTTAAGATTATTTGATCTTAAGTATTGGGGGATGATCGACTTCTATTCATTCCATTCTTTGAGTAGTTGTAGTATAGGATTCTTTTCACTTTTCTATACTTAATACGAGTTATATCTTCCTTGTCGCTTCTTAGTCACTATGAGGACATAGTTAAGGCTAAGTATAGGGGGTGTCATATATATATATATATTGTATATACACTTTAGAATCCATAACTCATTTTTTATTGTGTTTTAATAATATGGCTTATATTTATAAAACTAGAATAAAAATATTTTGTAAAATAATTTGTAAAATGTTTGTAAAATTTATTTTATAAATTGTTTTGTAAAACTATTTTGTAAACTTTTTTTGAAAATTCTTTGAAAATACATTTGTAAAAGATTTATAAAACTTTTTCGTAAAATTTATTGTAAAAATTTGTAAAATCATTTTATTTGTAAAATGTTTCATAAAATTGTATTTGTATAAAATCAATATTTTATAAACTGTTTGTAAAATGTTTGAAAAGAAAAATGTTTTGAAAAATTGGTTTGTAAATATTTGTAAACTAGTTTGTAAAAAGTTTTTGTAAAAGGTTTGTATAACTTTTGTCAAAATTTTATAACTTATATTGAAAAGTTTTTTTGTAAAATTATTTGTAAAAATCTTTTGAAAAATTGTTTTGTAAATTATTTTCCAAACATGTATATAAATTATGTTATATAAAATAAGTACATAAACTTGTTGTAAAACTTATGTATATAAAAACCAAAATTACTTGTAATATTTGTTTATAAAATTCTTTGTTGTAAATAAAATTCTTTCATAAAAGACGTATTTAAAATTTGTAAAAAAATCCTTTGTAAAATTTATATATAAAACTTGTAAAATTAACTTCTTTTGTAAAAATATCATGTATACAACTTGTATAATTCTTAATCCTCATCAATAAATTAAATACATTTAATCCACTAACTCTTTCAAAGACACATAAAAATTCAAAAAGTTTAAGACTCATAAATATTTGCAAATTCTTTAAAACCCACATAAGTTTATATCAGAAAATACACTTCAATTGCAAATTACTGCATTTGCATTAGCATTTTTCAGAATGATATTAATAATTAAACTAGTCCGGAATGATGTCTAAAGAAAGGATCTTTCTTAAGACCTTAATCCACTTAATTTCGAAGGAACCTTATAGGAGCTGGAGTTCAGACTTTGAAGGCAGAGCGACTTAATTCCTTGAGTCCAAAAATATATGTTCACATGTCATCTTCATTGGTCTAAGTATAATATTTCACGATACATGCATGATTCTTTTAGGCAGTGGCTAAACTTGGACAAGCACTTTGCACGTAGCTCAATGAGGGGCAGAATCCGCTAGCTTGAGATGCACATGAATGGAAACATACATAGGCCCGATTGGAAGCCAGTGCCCTGATGATCCCGAAATCTACCCTTTTAATGTTGTCTAATTGATGATTTCGTTGCAGTCGGGTAAATACGGATCAAAAAAATTACTACACAAATCGATGAATCGTCGAATGAATTAACACATGGTTTTATGTTTGTTTAGCATGGGCAAGCCCCAGGGTCGACTCAAGGATGCAAAGGAACAACTCGGGATCATGTTAGAGGAATTAGATTGCGGTTTTCTTGGTGGAATTTTTTTAATTTTTTTATGCAATAAAAATGCTGATGCGCTGATGCAAATGAACTAGGTTATTAAGAAAATCAACAACTTAGTCAAAATTAATTTTAATCTGAAATTAGTCCAAATTGACCAAATTGTATTTTTCTTGTAAACCTAATTCAATGATTAATGAAAAATGGATTTTTTTGGAATTTATGGGTTTAAAATGCAGTGATGAAAAATACAAACTTTTTAAGGGTTTTTTATGCAATTTGTCATGCAAATGATAAGAAAAAATTATGCAAAAATTCATTGGATGATAAACATGATGAAATTAAGCTAGTCTAATTTTATTAGAATTTTCTGACACTTTATGATTTTTTAATGAATTTTTTACTGAAAACAGAGCAACTGTGAGTATTTAATTCCTAATAAATCCACAAAATAAAATTATCTAGAGGATTAATTATCTATAATAGATATGTTAATAAGGAATCCACGAGAGTTGAAATTTCTCACAAATCTTATTCGTGGATTTCATTAAAAAGGAATTACAAAAATCACCCTTGAATATATCTTATGCAAACGACAATCCAATTTCGATGAAACTTGGATAATAATTAAAGCACAATTAGATGCATCATCTGCAATTTTTTCACAATTTTCAGAGAAATAAATATATCTGTACGAATTTCAGAGCTTAAATGGACAAAATATGACTGATTTTAAATCTCTGATTTTTAATAAATAATTTAATGCGCACAAAAATGCAAATAAATAGCCACAAGATAAAGAATTAGTTGCTCTACAACATGCTATTTTTCATTGAATAAAATAATGCTATTTTATGGTTCAAATATTCATGCAAATACAGGGGTATCAATGCAATAAAGAAATTGTAATAAAACTGAAATGTGCTCAGGATGTTTTTTTGCAAATAACGAAACAAAGAGGACTGAGTATGAAATTTTCACATGAAATAAAAATAATAAGATAGACCTTTGTTCCCTAGGGCTCACACGAGAGCTTGGAGGCTAAGGCGGCAAGGGGCGCAAGGGGAGGTGGCGCACGGGCGTCAGCCACGCGCGGGCGGAGGTGCGGCAGCATGCACAGCGGGGCGGTGGTGTGGCGTTCCGCTAGGAGGAGGTGGCACGCTCGGCGGCTACTGGGCAGAAAGGCGGGCGAAGCACCGCAGTGGTTGCGCCTGAGGAGGGCGGCGCTACTGGCGGCGCACGACTGCACAGAGAGTTGGCACAGCACCGAGGTGCATGAGCAAACTGTAGGTGGAGGCGGAGGGGCAGCACGCTCGCAGGCGTAATGCGTGGAGATGGCGATGCGCTTGCGGGCAGAGGTTCACTTGTAGGCGCAGCCCTGGCGGTGGTTGGAGGGAGTAGCGCTGAAGCCGTGCAGCTGCGAGCAGGTGCGGCATTGGACCGTGGGGGCGTGACTGGAGCCTGGTCTGTACTGCGCACGGGAGGCCTGGACGGTAGTGCTGCGACACGTGGCAACAACCACTGCTGGATCTGGAGGTGCGGGGATGCACTGGCGGTGGTTGTCGTCGACAGAGGTGATGGTCAGGCGGGCCGTGCGGTGGTGCTCGGACCAGTCCGAACTGCAGGCTAGAGTGCTCGGGCCAGAAGCTCCTGCATTATTTTTTTGATTTTTTTGGAAATTGTTTTGTATTTTCTTTGTAAACAACAAACAATGGTGAATATATAATGATGATCTAGTGTTGGTGGTGATAGTGGTGATGAAATGCTGAACAAAAATATTTTTTAGATAAAATAATAAAGGAAAGAGAGAGAAATATACTTACCGGTGATTTCACCGAAGGATGGAGCTTCGGTGCGCGGCTCCTGTCATGGCCTCGATCCGGTTCGACAACAAATCGGAGAAGCTTTGCGATCTTGATGGTAAGTTAGCTACGCGGAGATTAATCGCGGATCTCGCCTGCAGGTCGTCGTCGCTCAACGTCTAAGAGGGAGTTGTCACCTCACGACTTAAATGGGGCTCGAACCTCTCTCACTCGTAGAATGATGGATGATGAACAATAGAGGAGGAGATGAGAATATCAAAAGGAGGAGGAAGTTGGAAAAGAGATGGAGAGTGTGGAGTAGTGGGGAGTTATTGGCTTGGAGTGGAAGACAAGTAAGGGGAGATGAGGTAAAAGGGAGATAAAATAAACAAAATAATAAAATAAAATAGTAGTCTATTAAAAATAATTAAAATAGTAATAATAAAATAATAATGATAATAAATCAAAAATAATAAAATAAATCCGAAAATAATAAAATAAAGGGGTGACATGTGTCGGCTTCAGGAGCTGCCACATGTTGCTCCTAGAAAATTCAAAAAATAAATGTAAACAAAAATAAAAAAGAAATAACAAAAGGGATTAAATCAAAAAGTGTTCAACACGAAAGTTGCTCGTCTCGACGAGATCTACAATTTCGTGAAGGGTTGAAAATCAAAGAAGGTCATATGTACAAAGTGTATTTTTGGGTGATACCTTATATATATAAAATACTGCATTTTATCATTTGTAATTTTTTTGTCATTTTTTTAAAAGAGAAAAATCAAAATTAAAATAGAGAAATTATAAACAAAATATTTACAACTTAATTTAATTTTTTTAGATTTCTAATAATTAAGAAAATAAAAAGCTAAAATGCAAGGGCAAAACGGTCAATATGTACAATATACAAAAGGGGCCCAAAACCCAAGTTTTGCATACGAGCTCTGATTTTAATGAAATTGGTCTTGTTTCGAAGGTCTTTGAATCTATATTACTTTAAAAGTGAGTAGACCTATATTAGAGGTTGTATGAGAGAGATATGTGTATTCTAAGGTCTAAGGTCTCCAACTAGGTTTGGGGTTTTATTGGTCAATTTTACAAGTTACTATTTTTTTGATATTTTCTCTTTTATTAGTGTTAGTAATATATACTCTATGGAGTTGGTTTTATTGGATTCGGAGTTAGTATAAAATATATACAAATAAGTGAAATATGGAGAATATACATGTGATTTTTACAAGTGAATTTGGCTTCTTATTTAATGCAAATATGAATGCTAAAATACAAATATTATCAATGTATGCATGAATACTAATTATGCAATATAAGTGGAAATATGCATCTAATTACTTGGGAACAAAGCTTTATTTTCAACTTTTAGAGTGATGAATCACATATTCATCAACCCCCTATACTTAAACCTTGCTCGTCCCCGAGCAACTAAATGAAATGCAAGAGTGAAATGATTTTGGGTTCCATACCAAGGTCATGAACAAAAGTTGAAAATGGAGCTTGACTTGACCTTTGGATTAATTATGTGGCAGAACCTTATTGGGATCTGAATTTAAGACCTAACAGACTTCATGTTCCACAAGTCTTCTATTCAAGACTCCTTAATAGTCAGGTCAGAACAAATCCTCAAACGCAAATTTCTGATGACTATGATTCTTACTTGTACTGTGTAAGTGTAAAATAGCTCTCCACATCAGAAATGACTCAGAAACAGCCTCCTCTAACAAGGCAACTCTAATTTCCCGTTCCAGAAACTCTTTCCTCGAGGAGCGGGGTATTCCCTTCTAAGTTCAAGTGCGACCACCTCAGGAGGAGGGGGTGGAGAAAAGAATGGACGGTAGCCAGTGTAGCTACCTATCCCGGGATGCCTGACCAGTGTAGCCAAGTCATCCAGCTGCAGACTTCTTGGTAATATACATACTCCGACAGGTATTATATTTTCTCTCTGGGCTGTCTACTTTTTTTGGAGTTCTTGCATTTCTTTTTTCTTTTTTTCTTTTTTTTGAACTATAAACAAGGTGCAACATATACATCAGGAGTTTTTCCTCTTGAGCCAATAGACTGTCCTCTTTTGAAGCATTATTGCAAGCCACATCATCCCGTCTTTAGATGTCAATACTACCAGACTAGGTTGAGATGCACTACCCTCCCTAGAGGAGGACGGATGTTTCCACCTGTGTGCTACTCCAAGCTAAAGGATTCTACCTCCTTACCACCTCATCAATGAAGAGCTATGTGCATAGTGCTTGTCCAAGTTAGGTCATTATCTAAAAGAATCATGCGTGCGCACGAGATATTCTTCTTAGACTAATCAAGATGACATGTGAACATAGACTTGCGGACTCAAAGAATTAAGTCACTTGACCTTAGAAATCTTAACTCCAGTTCCTATAAGGTTCCTCTGAAATTAGGTGGATTAAGGTCAAATCAAGTCCCTCCTCAACATCTACTCATAACTTGGTTCAGAACCCACTAGCTTTTCACTTTGCATATGCAAGATATGCAGATGAGATGTAGACGACATGCTATGTGGATGAATGAAATGCAAGAATCTTTTTTTTGAATGCAAGGATGATATGCAAGAGTAAATAATAAGCCTATTTTTTTGTTTGTTTTTGTTTTTTTGTTTGTTTTGTTTGTTTAGTTTTTTTCAAAACTTTAGTATACCTCCTATGTTACAACAATTAATAAGAGTTTTATAAGTATTATACAAATTATACAAGTGTTATACAATATACAAGTATATGTGTATCTTAATTTTTTTTCAATTTTTACAAAAGTTTTACAAGTATTATACATTAAGTAATTTTTTCCCTATTTTTACCCACCCGTAATTATTGCAAAATGTATACAAAAATACGCTAAAAAATAGGAAGTACGAGTTATTGGTAAAGTATATATGTAATATATACACGCTCCCCTATACTTAGCACGTGCTATGTCCCTAGAGCACGAAAAGCGATGAAAAAGACATAGCTCGTGCTAAGCGCAAGAGAGCTAAAATAACAAAAAGTAAAGAAGTCGCTCTGCCCCCCCTATACTTAGGCTCTGACAGCCTAAGTGTAGAAGAAGATAAAAAATGGGGCGGGCGATGTTAAGAGGGGAAATGGAGGAGTATACACATCGCGGGCATCGGTCCCCCCTATACTTAGGCTCTGATCAGCCTAAGTATAGAACAAGAGTGAGTGTGAGAACCGATGAGATTTAGAGAATATACAGCGAATGGTAAAGAGACTCGGGTCATTCTCCCCCCTATACTTAGGATCTGATCATCCTAAGTATAGCCGTAAAATGAAATGATATGGAGCCGTGGCGAGTGATTCGAATCACTGGGGTCGGAGGGAAAGAAAATATATACAAGGAGGATTGAGAATATACAGGGATCAAGAAGGTTTGTGACGAACCTTCTTGCGGGCGCGAGGAGGTGGGTAATATACAAGTGTGTTGCTGTCGGAATCGTCCTCAGATGACTAGTAGTGAGGTGAAGGGATTGTCCAACGAGGGTCGTCACACGACTGCTTGCTTAGATAAGGCTTGAGAACAACCGAACTGAGCTCACTCATATAAATCACCTTATCCGGACCTGATGAGGATTCCTCTGATAATTCCTTCTCCGGAATGTTGAAGGAAAATTTCTTGGTCGGTTTTCTAGAACCTGAATCATGGAGAAGGAGATGAGAGCGATGCACCTTGAGAATTTTGGGGGAACACCTCGAGGAATCAATTCTCGACTTCCTCTCACTGGATAGCCGACTAGAAGAGGGAGAAACCATGTTTTTATGTGGAGTCATGTTAGTCTTTGTTGTTTCCTTTGAAGGTCCGGGATGTGGTGAGGTGCTGACCATGGGTTCCTCATCAGACGAGTTACCATATACATTAGAATATTCCTGAAGGGTCAGCATACGTCTTGAGAAGGTGCTAGTGATCTCAGTTGTCTTGACATTATTGGGCTCTTGTCTCGGATCATCGAAATGGTCAAGGCAATCAACAAAGGTCGTGTCCGACTCAATGATAGCTTCTGGTCGTGAGTCCTCCTTAGAAACTGTCATGGTGGTGGTGCAAGCATTTGATGAAGTGACGGTGTGGGGAGCCTCTGATCCAATGGTCGTCCGGACAGTCGGTCTCTCAGGTGTAGTAGAGAGGTGGGACTCATCTTCCTCTCGATGGTCATGACTGTCAGCGGATGTGCGGGTCACCTTAGAGTAGAGTGTATCAAAGAGCGGGTGAGGTCGAAGCGCTTCCAATGTTGAAAAATCAATCTCTCGAGTCTCACAATCTATAGTCGCCTTAGCCAAGGCTAAGAACGGCTTCCCGAGAATAATCGGAGACTGGGTAAACTCTCCTCGGTGCTCAATGTCAATGACCGTGAAGTCCACCTGGAATAGAGCACCTTAGAATGTAACGATGACTGAAATGTTTCCTCTCAACTGTTTGATAGATCGATCAGCCATCTGAACGATCTCTCTTGACTTTCTGATTGGCCTGAGTTTGAGCTTGTCAAACACATAAGTCGGGAGGATATTTATTGGTGAGTCATCATCGATTCTTGCATGGGTAAATATGATGCCTTTGATTTCACACTCAGCTCCGGGGCAACCGCTTCACTCTGCGGCTCTTGGTCTTTCTCCCCATCACCAAGGAGTTGGCCATAGACACTATGTGTCTTTCAGTCCTTGTCCTCTTATTACCCGACCTCTTGGGCATCATTTTACTCTTTACAAATCTCTTGAGGCCGGGGAAGTGATCTATGGCCTTAATTAAGGGAAGTTTGAAAATCAATTATTCATCGATTGCTTCCCTTAGGGCAGGATCCAATTTTTTAGGTCTTTTTCATTTTCATTTGATGTGATTTTTTGGTTTTTCAATTTTTTTTGGTATTTTTTGTGGATGAATGATCAGACTCTGGATTGGAAGGCAAGGGGTTAGTAGAAGAGGGAGATAGAGTGGACTCCAGCTGTACATGATGTGTGGGTTCCCTAATGTTTGCTATGTTTTCAACATCAAAACTACTCATGTCCTTTTCCACTTTCATTCCCAAGCTGGCAGAAATTGAGTTCAATATTTTCATGACATCTCTCAACTTATTACCTAATGTTTCATTTCTCTCAATAAGTCTGGAAATGTCATCCTCCAAAGTATTCTCATGACAAATCATGAGAGAGTTCTGCTCAATTGGAGGATAATGCTGAGATGTTGGGGTCTCATACTCAACATACCTAGACTCTGGCATGTAATGCTGGGTCGAGTATGAGCCATCCAAATGACAAATAATGGTCGGAGCCTCATACGATGGAGTCCATGAAACACGGACTGATAAGTCTAGCTCATGAGTCCAATGTTGTGAACGTATAGGCTCTTCGAATGAAGGCTGGTTAATGGAGGCTTGATCACTAAAGTCAATCAAGTCTGGGAAATCATGATATGCAGGCCTCTCTATTCGGGTTGTTCGATCGACCATGTTATACCCTAAGGTCAAATCGGGATGTGTATATGTGAATTGTTGTCCGGTCCCTATTTGCGGTGAGAATGAAGTATGTGGGGGCATATAATATTGCCAATCATCCGTCTCAGCAGTGGCTTGCTCTTCATTCGATTCTTTGATTCCTGCAAGCTCTCGAGAATAAGGACAGTCAGCCCAAGATGGAAGTGGATTCGGAGTGTTGGAATATAGAGTAGGTGAGAAATGTGAAGAATTGGAAAAGTTAGTCAAAGTTCTGACTTAATAATCGAGTTGAGGTGGAGCCGACCATGGGTAAGGGTCTCCCATGGGTGGCGGAGGATACATGAAAAAATGAGAAGGTGAAGATGATCAGTATATGGTTGATGAGGATCGACCAGAGGTCTCAGGGTATGGGGACCAATATCCCGACATCTTGGAGGAAATGAAGAAGATTGAGGTAGAAAATGTGCAATTACACATGATAACACACACAGACAGACACAAAAACAAACACAAGAGCAAACCCTGAGTTCACACTCAACACAGTGAAGGACCCGAAACTGAGTTAGATTGATCTGGTTGATTTTAAGTGTGAGTTTTCAGACAAGTAGTAATAAGTTACGCATCCTATAGGGGAGTCGGCTAAAAGCTGGATGCGTCTCCCCTGTTTAACCTGTCGCCTAAGATATCGCTGGTCCTTCATTTCTTCGCTCATATCTCAAGTTGATGGATTCAAAGACCTGTCCCTATCTACCTGCAAGCAGGTGGAGGCTGGCAAGGCCGAAACTTCACCCCGGGCGGTTACTGGCAACTTGTAGCGAAGTACCGCAATTTCACCCCTATCTACCTGAGACATGCGGAGGCTACTTGGTACTAGTCAGTGAGCCTGAATAATTCAACTTGTGATATTTGCAAGGATCAGTCGGAACGTGATATGGAAGGTGGGGATTTGGGCTTTACCTTAAGGTGTTCACACACACTCAAGTACCCTCACTCAACCTGAAAACAAGGTCGAGGTTAATTTCCCGCAAACAAGGGTTAATTTTAGACAATTTTTTTGGTCCAATTCAATTAGCAATCCCGATTTTAGAGATTAGTTGTCACTGTTATTAATTCACACAAGCAATCACGTCTACTGTCTAGTCCCAATTTCTTTATCCTAGGTTAGAAAACCCAGAGAGAGAGAGAGAATCAGAAAAAGCCGATGCAATCGAGAAAACGATGATAAATGCTTGAGTAAGAATACTTACAGTTCCTCCAGTTCTCTATATTGCAGGATGCAATACCGAATTGAAATTTTTATACTAAATGAATGCAAACTAAAAAGCCGCTCTTAGATAGGTAGTTCTATTAGCGAGTGAAGAACGATTTGAATTTGACTCAGTCCTGCAGTCTAAGTGCGTCTTTTAAGTACAAAGTGTGGTCCTAGAATTTCACGAGCACAAACATTTCCTAAAATAGCTCTAAGAGCTGCAATTGCATGCCCTATTCTATGTGAAGCAACCACACAACACACGGGGACACATTTTATTATGACTTACACACGCGAGATCCCAAACGGGAACCGATGTAAATGCATACACTTTTTTTTTACAAGTTAAAAAATGAAAATCTTTCTGGCGTCTCAATAGCCGACTTGATCCACGAATCGTAGGCCTCCGATGCACTTCGAGATGCGTCGACTTTAAGAAAGCCGCTCCAAGCCCACCGGGCCCTCGCACCAAAAGATATGAAAAATGTTAGAGAGGGAGAAATAAATTAAAAAAATTGAAAAAAAATGGAATACTTACAAGGTGGTTCGCGGATCAGACTACCCGAGAGAGTGGAAAATGTAAATCTAATTTTCTAAAGTGATCCTAAGCCGTTTGCCTCCCTGGCAACGATGCCATTTGATGAGACCACAGAATCTACCCTCTTAATGTGTCGGATTGACGCTTTCGTTGCTATCGGGTAAATACGGATCAATAAAAAATTTACGCACAAATCGATGAATCGTCAAATGAATTAACGTGTGGTTTTATATTTGTTTAGCATGGGCAAGCCCCAAGGTCGACTCAAGGAGGCAAAGGAACAACTCGGGATCAAGTTAGAGGAATTAGATTGCGGTTTTCTTAGTGGATTTTTTTAATTTTTTATGCAATAAAAATGCCGATGCACTAATGCGAATGAACTAGGTTATTAAGAAAATCAACAACTTAGCCAAAATTAATTTTAATCTGAAATTAGTCCAAATTGACCAAATTGTATTTTTCTTGTAAACCTAATTCAATGATTAATGTAAAATGGAATTTTTTTTGGAATTTTTGGTTTAAAATGCAACGATAAAAAATGCAAACTTTTTTAGGGATTTTATGCATTTTGTCATGCAAATGATATGAAAATATTATGAAAAATTCCCTGGAAGATGAACATGATGAAATTAAGCTATTCTTATTTTTTTAGAATTTCCTGACACTTTATGACTTTTTTATGACTTTTTACTGAAAATAGAGCAATTGTGAGTATTTAATTCCTAATAAATCCACAAAACAAACTTATCTAGAGAATTAATTATCTCAAATAGATATGTTAATAAGGAATCCAGGAGAGTTAAAATTTCTCATAGATCTTATTTGTGGATTTAATTAAAAATCAATTACAGAAATCACCCTTGAATATATTTTATGCAAACGACAACTCCAATTTTGATGAAACTTGGGCAATAATTAAAGCACAATTAGATGCATCATCTACATTTTTTCACAAATTTTAGAGCAATAAATATATCTACGTGAATTTCAGAGCTTAAATGGACAAAATATGACTGATTTTCAATCTTTGATTTTTAATAAATAATTTAATGCTCACAAAAATGCAAATAAATAGCCATGAGATAAAGAATTAGTTGCTCTTCTACAGCATGCTATTTTTCATTGAATAAAATAATGCTATTTTACGGTGCAAATATTCATGCAAAGTCAGGGTTATCAATGCAATACAGAAATTGAAAAAAAACTGAAATGTGCTCAGGATGTTTTTTTTGCAAATAACAAAACAAAGAGTACTAAATATGAAATTTTCACATGAAATAAAAATAATAAGATATACCTTTGTTCCCTAGGGCACGCACGAGAGCTTGGAGGCTAAGGCGGCAAGGGGCGCAAGAGGAAGCGGCGCACTAGCGACGGCCACGCGCGGGCGGAGGTGCGGTCGCACGCACGACGGTGCAGCGGTGTGGCTTTACGCTAGGAGGAGGTGGCGCGCTCAGCGGCTACTGGGCAGCAAAGCAAGCGATGGCGGTCAGGAGCGACGCGTTGGGTGCACGCTTAGTGCGTGCTTGGCGGCGGAGCTCCGCGAAGGATGCGCCTGAGGAGGGCGACGCTACGGGCGACGCACCGTTGCGCAGAGAGTTGGCGCAACACCAAGGTGCGGGAGATAACTGTAGGTAGAGGCGGAGGGGCGGCGCACTCGCGAGCGGAGCGCATGGAGGCAGCGGCGCGCTCGCGGGCGGAGGTACGCCAGGAGGCGCGGCCCTGGCGGTGGTCAGAGGGAGCGGCGCTGAAGCCGTGCGGCTACGAGCAGGTGCGACACTGGACCGTGGGGGCGTGGCTGGAGCCTGGTCTGTGCCGTGCACGGGAGGGCTGGACGGTGGTGCTGCATCATGTGGCGGCAGCCACTGCTGGATCTGGAGGTGCATAAATGCACTGGCGGTGGTTGTCGTCGGCAGAGGCGATGGTCCGACGGGCCGTGCGGTGGTGCTCTGACCAGTCCGAAATGCAGGCTGGAGTGCTCGGGCCAGAAGCTCCTGCTTTATTTTTTTGATTTTTTTGTATTTTGTTTGTAAACAACAAACATTGGTGAATATATAATGAAGATCTAGTGTTGGTGATGATAGTGGTGATGAAATGCTGAACAAAAATTTTTTTTAGATAAAATAATAAAGGAAAGAGAGAGAAATATACTTACCTATGATTTTGCCGAAGAATAGAGATTCGGTGCGCGGCTCCTGTCATGGCCTCGATCCGGTTTAACAAAAAATTGGAGAAGCTTTGCGATCTTGACGGGAAGTTCGCTATGCAGAGATTAACTACGGATCTCTCCTGCAGGTCGTCATCGCTCAACGTATAAGAGGGAGCTGTCACCTCACGACTTAAACGGGGCTCGAACATCTCTCACTCGTCGATTGGCAGATGATGAAAAATAGAGGAGGAGATGAGAATATAAAGAGGAGGAGGAAGTTGGAAAAGAGATGGAGAGAGTGGAGTAGTGGGGAGTTATTGGCTTGGAGTGGAAGACAAGTAAGGGGAGAAGAGGTAAAAGGGAGATAAAATAAACAAAATAATAAAATAAAAGAGTAGGCTACTAAAAATAATTAAAATAGTAATAATAAAATAATAATAATAATTAATACAAAAATAACAAAATAAATTCGAAAATAATAAAATAAAGGGGTGACATGTGGCGGCTCCTGGAGCTGCCACATGTCGCTCCTAGAAAATTCAAAAATTAAATGTAAATAAAAAATAAAAAAGAAATAACAAAAGGGATTAAATCAAAAAGTGGTCAACACAAAAGTTGCTCGTCTCGATGAGATCTACAACTTTTGTGAAGGGTTGAAAACCAAAAGAAGTCATATGTACAAAGTGTATTTTTGGGTGTACCTTATAGATATAAAATACCATATTTAATCTTTTGTAATTTTTTTGTCATTTTTTAAAAGTGAAAAATCAAAATAAAAATAGAGAAAATATAAAAATAATATTTACAACTTAATCTAATTTTTGGATTTTTAATAATTAAGAAAATAAAAAGATAAAATGCAAGGGCAAAATTGTCAATATGTACAATATACAAAAGGGGCCTAAAACCCAAGTTTTGCATACGAGCTCTGATTTTAATGAAATTTTCTTATTTCAAAGGTCTTTGAATGTATATTACTTTAAAAGTGAGTAGACCTAATTCGGAGGTTGTATGAGAGAGATATGTGTATTCTAAGGTCTAAGCTCTCCAACTGGGTTTGGGGTTTTATTGGTCAATTTTACAAGTTAGTATTTTTTTGAAATTTTTTCTTTTATTAGTGTTAGTAATATATACTCTATGGAGTTGGTTTTATTGGATTCGAAGTTAGTATAAAATATATACAAATAAGTGAAATATGGATAATATACATGTGATTTTTACAAGTGAATTTGGCTTCTTATTTAATGCAAATATGAATGCTAAAATGCAGATATTATCAATGTATGCATGAATGCTAATTATGCAATATAAGTGGAAATATGCATCTAATTACTCCGGAACAAAGCTCTATTTTCAACTTTTAGAGTGATGAATCACAGATTCATCATGCCCCCATCCTAGTCTAGTGGTGTTGACATCTAAAGAGAGGATGTTGTGGGTTGCAATAAAGCATCAAAAGAGGGATAGTCTAATGGTCCAAAAAGAAAAACTCCTTATGTAAATGCTACAATGGTGTATGCACATAGTATGAAATAAAGTCTCCAAAAAAGTTAGATGGGCAAAAAACAAATAAATATATCATTCCTATTGAAGAAAAATTTCAATAAGTAAGGCATATGTTTCAAAGACAAAGTTTTCAAGGATGCCTGCAGCTTGAGACTTGGCCATACTTTTTGAGCTCCAAAGGATATGTGGTTACATTGAACATAATCCATTCTCTTCTCTACCTCCTCTTCTTGGACCAGTTGAACTTGAAATTAGAAGGGAATGCCCCGCTCCTCGAGGAAAGAGTATCTAGACTGGATAATTAGGGTCAATTGTTAGAGATGGATGTTCTTTGTCATTGAAGATGTGGGGAGCTACAATTCACATTCACTGTACAAGTAAGAATCATAGTCATAAGAGTTTGTGTATGAAGACTTGTTCTGACCAGACTGTTGAGGTGAACTGAAGAGAGACTTGTGGAACTTAAGGATTGTTGAGTCTTAAATCTTATTCCCATTGAGGTTTCGACAAACTATACAAAGGTCTAACAAAGCTCCATACTTTTATTTTATAAAGATTAGTTTAAAAATCAAAATTGTACTAAGTTCTTTCTTTTTTCCTTTTCTTTTTCTTTTTAGTTGCTTATTCTTCTAATTAGTGTTTGCTAAGGGACTGGCAAAGGTAATGTATAGGGGGATGACGAATCACTAATTCATCATATTTATTCATCTTTTTTGACTTAAACTCCCTTACAAAACACAAGTAAATAACATTAATTACCATTTATTAACAATCTAACATTATATGTTAATGGTATATTATTACCATTATTTTAATCCAAAATAAATAAATAAATAAGAGAAGAAAAAGAAAGAATATAAGGCTGTATATATGACAAAGATACACTGACCATGACCCCGAGATTAGGTCAGACTTGACCTAATCGACAAGAAATAAAGTAGGTGGAGATAGGGTCCTTACTTTATAAAATCTCAGAAAATCAATTCATATTGTACATATTCATCACTATTCATTATGCACATATCTTGTACTATTTTAGTTATCATTAATCCAATCTCAAATAAAAATATTTTCTTCTTAAAATATGTACTTAAAAATGATTTTAAATAATATAAATAATTGCAAAAATAAAATATGTACATAATAAAAGGAACACCACTCTGAAAAATGGTAAAACCATAATTGAAAGTCAATATATACTCCATATGAACTCAAAATGAATCAAACTCAATTTCATTGTGTTTAAAAATAAGATAAACTTTAAAATTAAAATGATTTCATAAAATATATAACTAAGACATTTTTTATGAATAATCTATAACTAAGATACGAAAGTCAATTTTTTGGATTGCCATTGTATCTATATGTGTAGTGTACCTATTCGTTTATTTATTTATTAAATTCTTTATATTTTTGGACATATTGCATTTTTAATGTTTTGTATGTATTTTATATTATTTTTATAAACTACAAAAATCACAAAATTAGAAATGATCAAAAAAATAAAATAAATAATTGTATTTATCACATAGGTATAATGTACTTATACTGTACATAAGTGCATTTGTTTGGTCCATTAAATAATTTCATAAAAAATGAATAAAAATATATTCAAAATCCTCTTATTATCAAGTAAATAAAAAATGTAAAATGGTGTATATATTTATATAAATACATAATTTAAATTATATATACTATGTATATAGGTATTTTATACCTATAAATATATGTATATAGATATTTAAAAAACAAAAATTTATTTAATTTTTTAAAAATGACCAAAAATTAGATTATTAATTTATAAACATTTTTTATTTTAGTAACTTTTTAATTTAAATTCATTTCTCTTTTATTTATATTTATTTCTATTTATTATTATTATTTTGTCATTTTATCTATTTTGTCTTATTCCAAGACCGTTCTGATTGGCCCATATTGGATTGTTGATCTTCGATCAACTCTCCACTAGTCCCGTCTACCTGATTAATTGTCTGACCCGCCTCTATCTCTGAATTTTCGTGACCCACTCAGATACTCGTTCCACCCATTTCAATTTTTCGATTAGCCTCCACAGATCCATGATCCACGCACGAGTTCTATTCCCCTGATCTGAAATGAATTTCACACCAGAAATTTCGATCCTTCTCGTGCATTTCTCATAAATAAAGCTCCAGGCCCCCTTTTCATTTTTGATCCATTTTCCCAACTTTTCCCCAAAGATCAAATGAGAGAGAGGGAGAGCAACTGTTGTGATAGAGCGTTGCTCCTTAGATTAGGAGCGTGAGAGGCATTGATGTGATCCATCGCTGGCTGGAGCTCTGCCACCGTGACGAGTTTCTTCAACCATTCATAGCTGAATCAAAGTAATAACTACCACATTTCCATCGTAGGTAACGATAGTTCATCTTCTTCTTAGATTTCATTTAATTTCCTGTAAATTGTGTTGATCTTGATCTAGTTGTAGTATCACTGATCTAGGCCTCCGATCTGCTCGATTGGAGGTCTTCATCATCCTTGTTTACCACAGATCCGATCACCATTTCATATCCCTTCTACCCTTCTTCTATGCAACATATTCCACGACTTAATTCTAGATCTGCTCCTCAGATTTGATCTGAAACTGTCCGTCCTATTACTTCAAAGATGTAGAGGTTCGAATCATTTACCATCCACCTTCGATTTCTTTGTCTAATAACCTTTGTCTAAGACTCACGGAGCTTTGAGCTGCTCAATAATCCTTCAGGGGTTAGGAATTATCACTTGGAGCAAGATCATCGGAAGAAACATCACTCATATGCCTTTCAATTCCAAATCTCCGATCATTGAAATCTGGAGAAGTGGATTTCTCATGGGCATGCAGACGAGCATCGGGAGAAGATTGGAGTTTTTGTATCTTAGATCCATCACAGATCTGTTGAGATTTAAAAGATTAAAGCCCAGAGGAGGTGCCATTCAATCGTGTTCTTCCACTATGCCTCAAGCCTTTCCGATGAAGAATAAAGGCTTTCGTATTAGATCTTAGACATTCCTTCTTGCTTAAATTTCAGCCACACGATCATATTCACAGATCAAATCCTAGTTGCTCGTTGCTTCAGACGCATCACGTGCCTCAAAAAAGTCACCAGTGAATTTTGCACCTCTCTCCCTTCAATTCCCATTATTTTCAATCAAAACATTCTTTTGTAAATAAAAGTGTAGAATAATTGTAGAAAGGTCCTCTAGTTTCTGTTTTTGCTTTTCAGTCCTTTTCATCTGAACTCACATGCATACCCACATGTTTTATGGATCTTTTGCATACTTTATCCTTGAGTTTTTACTTGTTAATAAATTGAACCATTGCAATAGCAGCCCGGTATAGGCTGTGTACATGATTGATTATGTGATTTCTTGGGTTAAATCGCACAATTACCTTTGATTTTATTAATTATCAATAATTGATATGTAACTTCTCATTATTTACAAGTAGATCCTAATATTGTTGATTTCAATTTATTTATGTATATTTCTTGGATTAATTACTTTGATTACTTTAAAAAATCCATAAAAATTAGATTAACTCTCTTCCAATCAAATCTATCACAGATAATTTTGGTTTTAAAATTTTTTATTTTCTATTTTTAAAATATAAAAACATCACATAAATATTTGTTTGTTATTTTCAAAATTCTTAAAAATTCGAAAATGCTATGAAAAATTTTAGAAATTATTATAGGTATATTCTACTGTATTTTATCATATATAAAAACATAAACAAAAATTCATTCAGAAAACACTAAAAAATCAAAAATAAAGAAAATCTTATAAAAATTATAACAAAATTTTGGATAAAATTGGTCTTTTTCAAAGCCTAATAAAAATACTTTTGTATAAATTTGTTTTTAGATTGTTTTATTTTATATTTGTTTTTAAAAAAAATAATAGCTAGTTTTACTTTAAAAATTGTTTTCCTTATTAAATCAATATAGAATCCATAAAAAAATAAAAATTCCATAAAAATAACTAAAAATAAAAAAATATATAACATAAAACATTTTATCTCGTTATGTTTGAGCACTTTTTGACACATTTTAAAAATATAAAAACCCTTTAGTTCACTTATATATATATTGTTCATAAACCTTAATTTAAAAATAAAAAGTATATAAAATTTGGACTATTTAAAATCAATAAAAAAAGAAAATAAAAAAGCAAACATTTCAAAATCCATGAAATATAAAAGATCATTGAAAAAGGCATAAAAAGGTAGAAAAAGAACGGAAATTAAAAATCTGCTAAAATTAGCAATAATTATTTTCCCTCATTTATTTGTAGCTTCTCTGAGTTCGATCCTTAAGGCTATATCATGTTTAATAATTAGCATCTCATTCTTCTTTTAGAATTTTTTGTTTGCATAGCTTTTGGGTTGCAACGACATTTCCATATCTCTTAATTTTCAAACAATTTAAAACCCATTGAAAAACGGAGTTCAACAAATGGCACCGTTGTTGGGGTGGCACATAGAGGGTATCTAGGAATTTTATTTTTCTTATTTTCTACCTTCTTGCTCATTTGTTTTCTTTTCAGTTTATATCTCTTTTATTTCATTTTATTTTCCATAAAAATAGTTTTGACATTCTATTTGTTTCACCTTCGTTGTCAGGGCTCGGCGAGTGAGGGAGACGATCTTAGGAGAGTCAACACATCCAAGTGAGGAGAAGTCTGGTCATTCTCGACCAACTGCATGAGAGAGCGACCAAAGAGGAGCAGGAGATGTAGAAGACCTGTTTTCTTTTTAATCTCAGTTCTTTTTATTTCATATATTATTGTAATTAATTTGTAATAATTTTGTTGGAATTTGCCCTTTTTCTATTTTCTATAGAGGCATTAGACTTCTTGTGTGGTTGTGCGAAGCCTATTTCGCTGACACAGGCACCGAGGGGCTTCATCGGTTTTTTGTTTTCTTTGCTTTCTAATAATCTTCCTCCCTATTTTTTCATTTTTTCTATTTATTTCTCATGGATTGAGTTTTCCACCTTTATTTTTATTTGTTTTGTTTGCTTGAGCCCCCAGTTCTAGGTTTTTATTTGTGGTTGAGCCCGGTAATTAATAGGTCCAACCACTTAATAGAATATCCATTCCTATAGACATACGATTTGGACATAGTCAAATAAATCAGTGCTTCCTGCTAATAGAATTTCCTGCTAGAATTGTTTCGTCATTACATTCATATAGGATAGATTTATTTTCTATATGTAGATCATGTTGCGTGTAGACCACTGGAGAATGGTATGCATTTTTACTCGTGCATGCATCATTGATTTCTCGCGCATCAGCTTTTCCGACTTCCTTCCCCATTTTCTTAGACTTAGGATAAAAGGAATCAGAAAAACCATTAGGAAATTTTCGATTGAAAAATATTCCAAAAAAAGCTATAACCAAATAAAATTGGGTCATCTAATTGAACTTGACCCCTAAAATTAAAGATAAGATTCATTTTGTATTGGGGAGATTAGCCCCCTCATTGATCATAGGTACTTATCTCCAAATAGAGCGGGTGAGGATGTAGTCTTAAGGATTAGAGACAAAAATTCTTGGACTTGTACCCTAAGTACCCGTGTACTATTTTTTAGTATTCGATTGAGCTGCATGCACTGGCCTCATACCATAAGGAGTCATTTTGGTGTGCTCTACTTCACATTTCCCTTTGGGTCTGATATAACCTGGCAGCTCGGTAGATAGTTCCACTGTTTGGGGAAGTATGAAGAAGTACACTCGGTGACATGGCAACACCACTTGTGAGTTTGACTTAAGTAATTATGTTGTCATCTAATTTTTAACTGAAAAGATAGGCGAGTGAACTTTCACGACCTTCATTGTGTCAAGTTGGAGAATTTGAGGGTTTGATTTGTGTTTGTTTGCTATAATAAAGATCCTTCTACATGTTTTGTGCCTTTATTCACCTATTCTTCATTGATTTGACCTTTGTGTTCTCGCACAGTCGCTGGTGAATTTTACATGTCTCAACCTTCAATTCCCGTTATTTGCAATTAATTACATCTTTTGTATATAAAAGTGTACAATAATTGTAGAATGGTCCCGTTAGTTTCTGTTTTTACTTTTCAGTCCCTTTCTTCTGAACTCGCATGCATACCCACATGTTTTGTGGATCTTTTGCATACTTCATCCTGGAATTTTTACTTGTTAGTAAATTATAGAATATTTTCTTTTCATTGCAATAACATTCGGGTATAGGGTGTAATGTGATTGGACACACAATTTCTCTAATTAAATTGCACAATCACCTAGGATTTTATTAATTGTTAATAATTGATTTGCCATCTCATTATTTGCAAGTAGATATTTATATTGATAATTTTTATTTTTTATGTATATTGCTTGGATTATAGTTTGATTGCTTAAAAAATCCATAAAATTAGGTTAACTCTCTACTAATAAGATCTATCACAGATAATATTGGTTTTAAAAAAACTTTTTATTTGCTATATTAAAATATAAGAGCAAAGAAAAATTTCATTGTTTGTTACTTAAAAATTCATAAAATTTCGAAAATGCTTTGAAAAATTATAAAAAAATTACCATATGTATATTTTATTGTATTTTATCACATATATAAAATTCAAACAAAATTTTACTCAGAAAACACTTAAAATTTGATACAAAAATTATTACAAAATTATATAAAAACATAAAAATACATAACCCGTCCTATTTTAAAGCTTAATAATAATAATAATATTTTATATAACATTTGGTTTCAGATAGTTTGATTTTATTTTCTATTTAAAAATACCAAAATAGTATTTAGTTTACTTTAAAAATTGTTTTCCTTATTAAATAAGTATAAACTCATAAAAAATAAAGATATCACAAAATCATTAAAAATAGTAAAAAATTTATAAAATAAAAAATCATTTTATCTCATTATTTTTGAACATTTTGATATAATAAGAAGCCTTTATTTCACTTTTGTATATATAAATTCATAAATTGATTTTAAAAATTGAAATGTATAAAAAATTGCAAAATTAAAAATCATTTAAAAATTAGATATAATAAAAATATAAAACGTTTAAAAATATATAAAAATATAAAAGATCATTAAAAAAGGAAAAAATTTGGAAAAGAAAAGAAATTAAAAATATTCAATATTTAACCAAAAAAGTTTCGCTCATTTATCTCTACCCTCCTTGAGCTATACTAGATTTAATAATTAGCATATCGTTCATCTTTTACAAAAAAAATATTTTTGTTTGAATCACTTTTTGGTTTCAGTGACATTTCCATATCTCTTAATTATCTCAAATAATTTAAAAGCAATTGAATAACTGAATTCAACAAATGGCGTCGTTATCAAAGAGGCGTAATAAGGGTACCTAGGGTTTTTATTTTTCTTATTGTCTACCTTCTTGTTTTTTTTCATTTCAGTTTCTATCTATTTTATTTCATTTTATTTTTCATAAAAATTGTTCTGACACTCTCTTTGTTTCACCTTTATAGTGAGGACCCGTTAAGCGAGGGGGGAGATCTTAGGAGAGCCGATGCACCAGAGCTAGGTGGAGGCCGATAACTCTCGACCGACTGTTAGGAGAGAGCGATCGAGGAGGAACAACAACTGTAGAAGACATTTTTTTAGTTTCAATTCTTTTTCATATATTCTTGTAATAAATTTGTAAAAATTTGTTGGCATTTTCCCTTTTTCTATTTACTATAGAGACATTAAACTTCTTGTGTGGTAGTGCGAGGCCGGTTTCATCGGCACAGGTGCAGGGGGGCTTCATTGATTTTTTGTTTCCTTCGCTTTCTACTTTTCTTCCTCCTTATTTTTCTCATTTTTTTCTATTTGTTTGTTGTGATTTTACTTGTATGCCTTCATTTTTATGTGTTTTGTGTGCTTGAGCCTCTAGTTCTAGCGTTTTATTTATGTGCGATCCCTGTAATTAATAGGTACAAAGACAATATGGAATATATGTTCCTATAAACATACAATTTGGACTTATTCAAATAAATCAGTGCTTCCGGCTAATAGAAGTTCTTGCTAGGATGGTTTCTTCCATGCATTCATATATGATAGATTTATTTTCCATGTGCGGACCATCTTGCATGTCGATTGCTGGAGCAATGTACGCATTCTTACTCGTGCATGCATCCTTAATTTCTCATGCATCGACTTATCAGACTTCCTTCCTGGTTTTCTTGGACATAGTACACAAGGAATTGAAAAAATTGCTAGGTGATCTTTGATTGAAAAAATATTCCAAAAAAGTGGTAACCAAATAAAATTGGGACCGCTAAATGAACTCGACCCATAAAATTAAAAGTAAGATTCATTTTTTATTAGGGAGAGTAACCCCTCATTGATCACAAGTACTTACCTCCACACAGAGTGGGTGATGACATATCCATAAAGATTAGAGCCAAAAATCCCTGGACTTGTGCCCTAAGCACTCATGTACTACTTTTCGGTACTCAATCGAGCTTCTTGCACTTGCCTCTGACCATAGAGAGTCATTTTAGTGTGCTCCACTTCACATTTCCCTTTGGGCATGATATAACCTAGCAATGGGCAGATGGTGCCACTATTTGGGGAGGTTTGAAGACGTACACTGGGCAACATGGTGACACCACTTGTGATTATGATTTAAGTAACTGTGTTATCACCTAACTTAAAAATCAAAAAGATAAGTGACCCAAGTTTCACGCTCTTCATTGTGTAAAGTTGGTGAATTTGAGGGTTTGATTTATGTTTGTTTGCTAAAATAAAGATCCTTCTGCACGTTTTGTTCCTTTCTTTACTTTTTCTTCTTTGATTTGACCTTCTGTTCTCGCACAAGTTGTTTGTGAATTTTGCATATCTCTCCCTTCAGTTCCTACTATTGCAATGAAATCCTTCCTTTATAAATAAAAGTGTAGAATGATTGCAGAAAGGTCCTATTAGTTTTTATTTCTACTTTTTATTCCTTTTCATACAAACTCACGCCTATACCCATGTGCTTTGTGGATCTTTTGCGTACTTTATCTTGGACTTTTTACTTGTTAATATAGTAAGGCATATTTTCTTTTAATTGCAACAACATCCCAGTATCGGTTGTGCACATTATTGAATATAAGATTTCTCTAGTTAAATTGCACAATTGCCTTGGATTTTATTAATGGTTAATAATTAATTTGTAACTTCTCATTATTTGCAAGTGGACCCTCTTATTACTGATTTTAATTTCTTTGTGTATATTGATTATATTAGTTATATTGATTGCTTTAAATATCCATAAAAATTAGGTTAACTCTTTCCTAATAAGATCTATTACAATAATTTTGGTTTTGAATATTCTTTTTTGCTATTTTTAAAATATAAAAACATTACATATTTCTCTGCTTGTACATAAAAATTGATAAAAATTCGAAATCTTTGAAAAATTATAAAACAATTACTGTAGTATAGTATACTATATCTTATCACATATATAAAATTCAAACAAAAAATCATTCAGAAAATACTTTAAAATTGAAAATAAAGAAAATCTTATAAAAATTATAGAAATTTGTAGAAAAATCAGAAAAGTACATATTTTGTCCTCTTTTAAAGGCTCATAAAAATAATTTTATATAAAATTTGTTTTTAGATGCTTGATTTTAATTTATATTTTAAAAATACAAAAAATAGTAGCTAGCTTTACTTCACAAATTGTTTTCCTTATTAAAGCAGTCTAAAATCCATAAAAATATAACAATACCAAATAATCACTAAAATAATTTAAAAATTTATAAACACAAAAACATTTTATCTCTTTATTTATGAGCATTTTTGAAATATTTTAAAATACAAAAAGCCTTTATTTCACTTATATATATATTATTCATAAATGATTTAAAAATAAAAAAATATGCAATATTTTATAAAAGTAACAGTCTACTAAAAATGGAAATTTAGAAAACATAAAATATAAAGCATTCAAAAATCCATAAAAATATAAAAATTAATAAAAGACCTAAAAAGTAAAAAAAGAAAAGAAATTAATAATATTCATCAATTAAGAAGAATTGATTTCCCTTGTTTATTTGTGGCCTCCCTAAGTTCAATCTTGGAAGCTATACCAGGTTTAGTAATTAGCATGTCGTTCTTCTTTTATAAATAAATATTTTTTTAACTCGCTTTGGGTTGTGGCGACATTTCCATATCTCTTAATTATCTCGAATAATTAAAAACCCATTGAAAAACTAAGTTAAATGGCATAGTTGCCGAGGAGGCACAACGAGGGTAGCTAGGATTTTTTACTTTTTTCTATATACTTGCTTGTTTTTTTCATTTAAGTTTATATCTATTTTATTTCATTTTATTTTTCACAAAAAACTGTCATGACATTCTATTTGGTTCACCTTTATTGTGAGGTCTTGACGAGAGAGGGAGGCGATCTTAGGAGAGCCGCCAAACCTAAGCAAGGCAGAGGCTGATAATTCTCAATCAACCGTTAGGAGAGAGTGACGAAGGAGGAGCAGGAGTTGTAGAAAACATGTTTTTTTAGTTTTGGTTCATTTTATTTCATATATTCTTGTAATTTATTTGTAATAAGTTTGTTGTCATATGACTTTTTCTGTTTTCTATAGAGTCATTAGACATCTTCTGTGATTGTGTGAAGCCTATTTTGCCAGCACAGGTGCCAGGGTGCTTCATCGATTTTTGTTTTCTTTAATTTCTACTTTTATTCCTCACTATGTTTCTCAATTTTTTCTATTTGTTTTTCATGATTTGAGTTTTCTTCCTTTATTTTTATTTATTTTGTGTGCTTGAGCCCCTAGTTCTAGGTTTTTATTTGTGGTTGAGCCCAATAATTAATAGGTACAAACACATAATAGAATATTTGTTCCTATAAAACTACAATTTAGACTTAGCGAAATGAATCAGTGCCTCCTACTAATAGAAGTTATTACTAGGAAAGTTTCTTCATCGCATTTATATAGGAAAGATTTATTTTCTATGTGCAGATCATGTTGCATGTACACCACTAGAGCAAGGTACACATTCTTACTTGTACATGCATCATTGATTTCTCATGCATCGGCTTTCTGACTTCCTTCCCTATTTTCTTGGACTTACGATAAAAGGAATTGGAAAAATCGTTAGGCTATATTTGATCAAAAAATATTTCAAAAAAAATATAACCAAATAAAATTGGGTCGGCTAATTAAACTCGACCCCTAAAATTAAATGTAAGATTCCGTTTATATTGGGGAGAGTAACCCCCTCATTGATCACAGGTACTTACCTCTAGACAGAGTGGGTGAGGACATTTCCCTAACGATTAGAGGCAAAAATCCCTGGACTTGTGCCCTAAGCACACCTGTGAACTACTTTTCGGTACTCGATCGAGTTGCATGCACATTCCTCCGACCATAACGAGTCATTATTGGGTGTTCTTCTTTACATTCCCTTTGGGCCTGATATAACCTGGCAGCCTGGGCAGATGGTTCCACTATTTAGGGAGGTGTGAAGACGTACACTGGGTGACATGGCGACACCACTTGTGATTTTGATTTAAGAAACTGTGTTATCACCTAACATAAAAACTGAAAAGATAAGCAAACGGAGTTTCACGCTCTTTGTTTTTATATTAAATATAGATAAAAATTCATTCAAAAAATACTTATAATTTTAAAATACATAAAGTCTTAAAAAAAATTAGAAAATTGTAGAAAAATCAGAAAAAAGTACTTAGTTGGTCGTGTATTAAAGCCTAATATTTTTTTGTATTAAACATGTTTTTAGATTATTTGATTTTATTTTATATTTTAAAATTAATAAATAATTTTACTTAAAAAATTATTTTCAATATTAAATTAGTATAAAATCCATAAAAATATAAGAATAAAAAAACAACAAAAATGGTAAAAAAAATCTATAAAACATAAAAACATTTTCTCTTTATTTTTTAGCATTTTTTGACATATTTTGAAAATACCAAATGCCTTTTTTATTCTTTTTTTATATTTTTTTTCATAAATTGGTTTTAAAAATTAAAAATATATAAAAAATTCAAAATTAAAAACCAATTAAAAATTAAAAATTAGAAAACATAAAAAATATAAAACAATTTAAAGTTCCTAAAAATATAAAAGATCATTAAAAAAACATAAAAGGTAAAAAAGGAAAAGAAATAACATATCCTCATTAATTAGCAACAATTAATTTCCCTTGTTTATTTTTTGCCTCCCCGAGTTCGATCCTGGAAGCTACACCATGTTTAAAAATTAGCATCTCATTCTTCTTTCAGAAAAAAATATTTTTATTTGAATCAGTTTTGGGTTACAACGACACTTCCATATCTCTTCATTATGACAAATAATAGAAGCCCATTGAAAATTTTAGTTCAACAATTGGCGTTGTTATCGTGGAGGCACAACGAGGGTATCTAGGATTTTTATTTTTCTTCTTTTCTTCCTACTTGCTTGCTTGTTTTCATTTTATTCTATATATTGTTTATTTCATTTTATTTTTCATAAAAATGTTATGGCAAGGGAGGCGATCTTAGGAAAGACAATGCACCCAAGCGAGGCAGAGGATAGTCATTCTGAACCGACCGGCAGGAGAGAGCGATCGAGGAGGAGCAATACCTATAGAAGATCTATTTTTCATTTTAGCTCTAGTTCTATTTATTTATTTATTTTGTAATAAATTTGTTGGCATTTTCCTTTTTCTATTTTCTATAGAGCCATTAGACTTCTTATGTTGTTGTGCAAAGCCTATTTCATCGGCAAAGGTGCTGGGAAACGTCGTTGGTTTTTTGTATTCTTTGCTTTCTACTTTTCTTCCTCCTTATTTTCCCTCATTTTTCTGTTTTACATGATTTGACTTTCCTGCCTTTATTTTTATTTATTTTGTGTGCTTGAGCACCAAGTTCTAGGTTTTTATTTTTGGTTGAGCCCATTAATTAATAGGTTCAAACACATAATAGAGTATCTGTCCCTAAACACATATGATTTAGACTTAGTCAAATAATTTGTTGCTTCCCCCAAATAGAAGATACTACTGGGATGGTTTCTTCATTGCATTAATATAGGAGCAATTTATTTTCTATGTGCGAATCATCTTGTATGTAGACCAATGGAGCAAGGTACACATTCTTACTCATGTGTGTATCATTTACTTCTCGAAAATTTTCTTTTACGACTTCCTTACCTGTTTTCTTGGACTTAGAATAAAAGGAATTGGAAAAATCGTGAGGCAATCTTCAATTGAAAAAAATTCCAAAAAAGTGATAACTAAATAAAATTAGGCCTTCTAATGAACTCGACCCCTAAAATTAAACATAAGGATCATCTTTTGTTAGGGAGAGTAACCCCCTCATTGATCACATGTACTTACCTCCAAACAGAGTGGGTGATGACGTTGACTTAAGGATTAGAGACAAAAATCCCCGGACTTGTTCCCTAAGCACCCGTGTGCTACTTTTTGGTACTCGATCGAGATGCATGCACTTGCCTCCGACCAAAGAGAGTCATTTTGGTGTGTTCTGCTTCACACTTCCCTTTAGGTCTGATATAACCTGGCTGCCTGGGTAGATGGTCCCACTATTTGGGGAGGAATGAATATGCACGTTGCATGATTGGGCGACACCACTTGTGAGTTTTATTTAAGTAATTGTGCTATCACCCAACTTTTAAATTGAAAAGATAAGCGACCGAACTTTCATGATCTTCATTGTGTCAAGTTGGTCAATCTAAGGGTTTAGTTTGCGTTTGTTTGCTAGAATAAAGATCCTTCTGCATGTTTTGTGCCTTTTGTTACTTTTTCTTCTTTGATTTGACCTTTGTGTTCTTGCACAAGTTGCTGGTTAATTTTACATCTCTCCTTCTTCATATCCTATTATTTGCCATTAATTTCTTCTTTTGCAAATAAAAGTGGAGAATAATTGTAGAAAGGTCTTATTAGTTTCTGTTTTTTATTTTTCAGTCCATTTCACCTAAACTCATGTGCATACCCACGAGTTTTGTGGATCTTTTGCATATTTTATCTTGGACTTTTTATTTATTAATAAATTAAGAATATTTTATTTTAATTGCAATAACATAATGGTATAGGATGGGCACATGATTGAACACGTTTTTTCTTTAGTTAAATTGAACAATCACCTTGGATTTTCTTAAATATTAATAATTGATCTATAACTTCTCATTATTTGCAAGTAGATCCTTATATTGTTGATTTTAATTTCTTTGTTTTTATTGCTTGGATAATTTTGGTTTTAAAAATATAAAACAACACATATTTCTCTATTTGTTACTTAAAAAATCATAAAAAATTATAATCTTTAATAAATTACAAAAAATTGTAGGTATAATTTTCTATATTTTATCACATATATAAAATTAACACAAAAATTCATTCAGAAAGCACTAAAATTTTGAAAATACATGAAGTCTTAAAAAAACTAGAAAATTGTAGACAAATCATAAAAATCATTAACTTTATCTTATTTTAAAGCCTGATAGAAATACTTTTGTATAAAATATTTTTTCAGATTGTTTGATTTTATTTCTATTTTAAAATACCAAAACATTAGCTAGTTTTACTTTAAAAATTGTGTTTCGTATTAAATTAGTATAAATTCCATAAAAAATATAAAAATACCATAAAATTCAATAAAAATAGTAGAAAATTTATAAAATGCAAAATGTTTTATCTCTCAACTTTGAGCCTTTTTTACTTCTTCTGAAAATACAAAAAAGCCTTTATTTCACTTTTGTGTATATTTTCAAAAAGTAATTTTAAAAAATAAAAATATATAAAAATTTTCAAAATTAAAAGTCAATTAAATATTAGATGATACAAAAATATAAAACATTTAAAATTCTTTATAACATTTAAAGATCATTAAAAAAGACATAAAAAATAGAATAAGAAAAGAAAAATAAAATCATCATTAATTAGCAATAACTAATTTCCCTTGTTTATTCGTAGCCTCCCGGAGTTCAATCCTGTATGCTATATTGAGTTTAAAAATTATCATCTCATTCTTCTTTTAGGGAAAAAAATATTTTTATGAGTCGGTTTTCTATTATAACGACATTTCCATATCTCTTCATTATGTCAAATAACTAAAAATCCATTGAAAATCAAGTTCAATAAGTGGCATCGTTGTTGGGGAGGCACAACGAGGGTATCTAAGATTTTTATTTTTCTTCTTTTCTTCCTACTTGCTTGCTTGTTTTCATTTTAATTTATATCTCTTTTATTTCATTTTGTTTTTCATAAAAACTATTATAACATTCTCTTTGCTTCATCTTTGTTGCGAGGGCCTGATGAGCAAGGGGAAGTGATCTTAGGAGAGATGACGCACTTGAGCGAAGTAGAGGCCAATAATTCTCAGCCGAACGATAGGAGAAAGCGACCAAGGAGAAGCAGGAGCTATAGAAGACATATTTTTCATTTTAGTTTATGTTCTATTTATTTCATATATTCTTGTGTATTTGTAAAAATTTTGTTGGCATTTGCCCTTTTTCTATTTTTATAGAGCCATTAGACTTCTTGTGTGGTTGTGCGAATCATGTATCACCGACACATGTACTGGGAGGTTTCATCATTTTTTTGTATTCTTTGCTTTCTACATATCTTCCTCCCTATTTTTCTCATTTTTTCTATTTGTTTTTGTGATTTGAGTTCTCTATCTTTATTTTTATTTGTGTTGTTTGCTTGAGCCCAAAGTTCTAGGTTTTTATTTTTGGTTGAACCCGGTAATTAATAGGTCCAAACATATAATAGAATATTTGTCCCTA
Organism: Ottelia alismoides; assembly: GCA_037367405.1. Lineage (NCBI taxonomy): Eukaryota > Viridiplantae > Streptophyta > Magnoliopsida > Alismatales > Hydrocharitaceae > Ottelia > Ottelia alismoides. The sequence continues at coordinate 659,749 of JAZKJV010004359.1, read as the reverse complement.
TAGACATATGATTGGGCTTAGTCAAATAAATCAGTGCTTCCCCCTAATAGAAGTTACTGCTAGGATGGTTTCTTCATTGCATTCATATAGGATAGATTTATTTTCTATGTGCGGATCATCTTGCATGTAGACCGCTGGAGCAAGATACACATTCTTACTCGTGCATGCATCATTGATTTCTTGCACATTGTCTTTTCTGACTTCCTTCTCTGTTTTCTTGGACTCAGAATAAAAGTAATTGGAAAAATTGTTAGGCGATCTTTGACTGAAAAATATTCCAAAAAAGTGACAAATAATGCTAATTGAACTCGACCCCTAAAATTAAAAGTAAGATTCATCTTGTATTCAGGAGAGTAACCCTCTCATCGATCACAACTACTTAGCTCCAGATAGAGCGGGTGAGGACGTAGCCCAAGGATTAGAGCCAAAAATCCTCGACTTGTGCCCTAAGGACTCGTGTACTACTTTTCAATAGTCGGTCGAGCTGCATGCACTTGCCTCCGACCATAGAGAGTCGTTTTGGTGTGCCCCGCTTCACATTTCCCTTTCGGCCTGATATAACCTGGAAGCCTAGGCATATGGTTCCATTGTTTACGGAGGTGTGAAGATGTACACTGGGCGATAAGGCGACACCACTCGTGAGTTTGATTTATGTAACGATTTTATCATCTAAATTTAAAACTAAAAAGATAAGTGACTGAACTTTCATGATCTTCATTGTGTCAAGTTGGTGAATTTGAGGGTTTGATTTGTGTTTGTTTACTAGAATAAAGATCCTTCTACTTGTTTGTGCCTTTTTGTTACATTTTCTTCTTTGATTTGACCTTCATGTTCATGCACAAGTTGTTGGTGAATTTTACATCTCTCCTCCTTTAGTTCCCATTATTTGCAATTAAATCCTTCTAGAAGTGTAGAATAATGGCAGAAAGGTCATGTTAGCTTCTGTTTTTAGTTTCCAGTCCTTTTCATCTGAACTCATGTGTATACCCACTTACTTTGTGGATTTTTTGCATACTTTATCATGGGCTTTTTACTTGTTAACAAATTAAAGAATATTTTTTTTTAATTGCAATAACATCTCGATATAGGCCATGACCCTGATTGAACACTTGATATCTCAGGTTAAATTGCATAATTATATGTGATTTTATTAATTATTAATAATTGATCCATAACTTCTCATTATTTGCAAGTAGATTCTTATATTGTTGATTTTCATTTCTTTGCATATAATACTTGGATTAATTAGTTTGTTTGCTTTAAAAATCCATAAAAAATTGTTAACTCTCTGCTAATAAGATCTATCATAGATAAATTTTGTTTTAAAAATTCCTTTTATTTGCTATTTTAAAAAATATAAAAACAACACATATTTCTCTATTTATTACTTAAAAATTCATAAAAATTTGAAATGCTCTGAAAAATTATATAAAATATTGTATGTATATTTTAATATATTTTATCACATATATAATATTGAAATAATAATTCATTCGGAAACTTTAAAATTTTGAAACTATATAAAATCTTATAAAAAATAAATAAATTTGTAGAAAAAATAGAAAACTACATAATTGGTCTTTTTTAAATATTAATAATTTTTTTTTATAAAATTTGTTTTCAGATTGTTTGATTTTTTATTTTCTATTTAAAAATACTAAAACAGTAGCTAGTTTTACTTTAAAATTTGTTTTGGTTATTAAGTCAAGATAAAATCCACAAATAATATATAAATACCATAAAATTCATGAAAACATTAAAAAAATTATATAACGCAAAAAAAGTTTATCTCTTTTTCCTTTTTGCATTTTTGGCACATTTTGAGATACAAAAAACCTTTATTTTGCTTTTGTGCATATTTTATTCATAAACAAATTTTAAAAATTAAAATATATACAAATTTACAAAATTAATAATCAACTAAAAAATAAAAATCAGAAAATATAAAAAATATAAAATCCATAAAAATATAAAAAATCATTAGAAGACATAAAATGTAGAAAAATAAAAGAATTATAAAATATTAATTAATTAGCAAGAATTAATTTCCCTCATTTATTTGTAGCCTCCTTGAATTTGATCTTGGAAGCTATACTATGTTTAAAAATTAACATCTTGTTCTTCTTTTAGAAAAAATTGTGTTTGAATTGCTTTGGGTTGCAGCGACATTTCCGTATCTCTTCATTATCTCAATAATTAAAAACCCACTGAAAAATCGAGTTCAACAAATGATGTTGTCGGGGAGGCACAATGAGGGTAGCTTGGATTTTTTTTCTTCTTTTCTACCTACTTTCTTATATGTTTTTATTTCAGTTTATATCTCTTTTATTTCATTTTATTTTTCATAAAACCTGTTTTGACATTCTCATTATTTCACCTTTGTTGTGAGGGCCCAATTTGTGAGGGAGGCAATCTTAGGATAGCCTACACACTCGAGCAAGGAGGAGATTGATCATTCTCGACCAACTCATAGGAGAGAGTGATTGAGGACGATCATGAGCTGTAGAAGACCTCTTTTTCTTTTTAGTTTCAGTACTTTTTGTTTCATATATTCTTATAATTAATTTGAAACAATTTTGTTGGAATTTACCCTTTTTCATTTTGTTATAGAGCCATTAGACTTCTTGTGTGGTTGTGCCATCCTATTTCGCCAGCAAACGTACCGGGGGGATTCATTGATTTTTTTGTTTTCTTCGTTTTCTACGTTTCATCCTTCCTATTTTTCTAATTTTTATTTGTTTTTCATTATTTTAGTTTTCCAACTTTATTTTTATTTGTTTTGTGTGCTTGATCCCCTAGTTCTAAGTTTTTATTTGTGGTTGAGCCCGGTAACTAATAGGTCCAAACACATAATAGAATATTTGTTCTTATAGACATACGATTTGGACTTAGTCAAATAAATCGATGCTTCTCTGTAATATAAGTTCTTGCTAGGATGGTTCCTTCATTACATTCATATAGGATAGATTTATTTTCTATGTGCGGATCATCGGGCATGTAGACCTCTGGAGCAAGGTACACATTCTTACTCATGCATGCATGATTGCTTCTCATACATCAACTTTTCTAATTTCATCTTCCGTTTTCTTGGATTAAAGATAAAAAGGAATTGAAAAAACCATTAGGCAATCTTTGAATGAAAGTATTCTAAAAAAAGTGACAACCAAATAAATTTGGGACAACTAATTGAACACGACTCCTAAATTAATGTAAGATTCTTTTTGTATTGGGGAGAGTAATCCCCTCATTAATCACATGTACTTACCTCTAGATAGAGCAGGTTGTGGATGTAGCCCAATGAGCCAAAAATCCCTACACTTGTGCCCTTAGCACCCATGTACTACTTTTCTGTACTCGGTCGAGCTGCATGCACTTGCCTCTGATCATAGAGAGGTCATTTTGGTGTGTTCCACTTCACATTGGACATGTGATTTCTTTAGTTAAATTGCACAATCACCTTGGATTTTATTAATTGTTAATAATTGATAAGTAACTTTTCTTTTTTTGCAAGTAGATCTTTATATTGTTGATTTTAATTTCTTTGTGTATATTGCTTGGATTAATTGGTTTTATTGCTTTAAAAATCCATAAAAATTAGGTTAATTCTCTACTAATCATATCTATCACTAATTATTTTGGTTTTAAATTTCATTTATTAACTATTTTTAAAATATAAAAAATCACATGTATATATGTGTTAGTTACTTAAAATTTAAAAAAATTTGAAAATGCTTTGAAAAATTAAAAAAGTATTGTTGTATATTTTAGTATATTCTATTACATATATACAATTCAAACAAAAATTTATTAAGAAAAACTAAAAATTTAAAAATACATTAAATCTTATACAAATAATCGAAATTTTAGAAAAAGCAGGAAAATACATAATTGGTCTAGTTTTAAAGCCCAATAAAAATATTATTGTATAGAATTTGTTTTCAGATTGTTTGATTTTATTTCTATTTTAAAAATATCAAAATAGTAGCTAGTTTTACTTTAAAAATTATTTTCCTTATTAAATTAGTATAAAATCTATAACAAATATAAAAACACCATAAAAATCACTACAAATAGCAAAAACTATAAAAAAATTACAAAATGAAAATCAATCAAAAATTAAAAATCAGAAAATATTAAAAAGATGAAACATTTAAAAATCCGTAAAAATAAACAAGATCATTAAAAAAGGCATAAAAGGTAGAAAAAGAAAAGAAATAAAAAATCTTCATTAGTTAGCAATAACTAATTTCCCTTGTTTTTTAAAGCCTCCCCGATTTTGATCCTAGAAGCTATACTAGGTTTAATCCTTAGCATATCGTCCTTCTTTTAGAGAAAAAAATTTGTGTTTAAATCATTTTTGAATTATAGTGACATTTCCATATCTCTTCATTATCTCAAATAATTAAAAACCCATTGAAAAACCATGTTCAACAAATGACGTTGTTGCCGAGTAGGTACATTGAGGGTAGCTAGTCTTTTTATTTTTATTCGTTTCTACATGTTTGCTTGTTTTTTATCATTTCAGTTTATATCTCTTTTATTTCATTTTATTTTTCATAAAAAAACTATTCTGACATTCTCTTTATTTTACCTTTGTTGCAACGGCTCGACAAGCAAAAGGAGATCTTATGAGAGCCGACTCATCCGAGCGAGGCGGAGGTAGGCCATTCTCGACCGACCGACATGAGAGAGAGAGTTGAGGATGAACAAGAGTTGTAGAAGACCTTTTTTCTTTTTAGTTTCAGTTCTTTCTATACTTTTCTTCTTTTTAGTTAAAGTTCTTTTTATTTCATATTTTCTTGTAATTAATTTATAATAATTTTGTCATTATTTGCTTTATTTTTTATAGACCCATTAGACTTCTTATGTGGTTGTGCGAAGACAATTTCTCCAGCACATGTGCCGGGGGGGCTTCATTGAATTTTTTGTTTTCTCTGCTTTCTACTTTTCTTCTGTACTACTTTTCTTATTTTTCTATTGTTTATCGTGATTTATGTTTTCTGCCTTTATTTTTATTTTTTTGGTGCTTGAGCCCCTAGTTCTATGTTTTTATTTATGGTTGAGCCTAATAATTAATAGCTCCAAACACATAATAGCTTATTTGTTCCTACGATTTGGACTTAGTCAAATGAATTGGTGCTTGCCTCAAAAAGAAGTTCCTGCTATGATGGTTTCTTCATTGCATTCATATAGGATAGATTTATTTTCTATGTCAGGATCATCTTTAGTGATGACTGCTGGAGCAAGGTAGGCATTCTTACTCGTGCACGCATCATCGATTTCTCGTGCATCAGTTTTTCTGACTTCCTTCCCTATTTTCTTGTATTTAGAAATAAAAGGAATTAGAAAAACCATTAGGCAATCTTTGATTTTAAAATATTCCAAAAAATGGTTAACCAAATAAAATTGGGACTGATAATTGAACTCGATCCGTAAAATTAAACTTAAGATTCATTTTGTAATGGGAGAGTAACTCCCTTATTGATCACATGTACTTACCTCCAGACAGAGCGGGTGAGGATTTATCCCTTAGAATTAGAGAAAAATATCCCAGGACGTGTGCCCTAAGCACCTGTATACTACTTTCCAGTACTCAGTCGAGTTGTATGCACTACCCTCCGATCATAAAGAGTTGTTTTGTTGTGCTCTGCTATGCATTTCCCTATTGCTCTGATATAACCTAGCAACCCGGGCAGATTGTTCCACTGTTTGAGGGGGTGTGAAGATGTACACTAGGTGATAGGATGACACCACTTGAGTGTTTGATTGAAGTAATTATGTTATCACCTAACTTTAACACCGAAAAGATAAGCGATCAAACTTTCACAATCTTCATTGTGTCAAGTTGATGAATTTGAGGGTTTGATTTGTATTTGTTTTCTAGAATAAAGATTCTTCTGCTCGTTTTGTGCCTTTCTTCACCTTTTCTTCTTTAATTTGGCGTTCATGTTCTCGCACATGTTGAAGGTGAATGTTTTGTCACTCCCCCTTTTGTTCCCATTATTTGCAATTAAATCCTTCTTTTGTAAACACAAGTATAGAATAATTATTAAAAGGTCCTATTAGTTTCGGCTTTTTACTTTTTAGTCCTTTTCATCTAAACTCATGTACATACACACATTTTTGTGTGGATCTTTTACATACTTTATCATGGACATTTTACTTATTAATAAATTAAAGATTATTTTCTTTTAATTGCAATAAGATCTCGGTATAGGTTGTGCACATGATTGAACATGTGATTTCTCTTTCTAAATTTCATAATCACCTTGGATTATATTAATAGTTAATAATTAATTTGTAACTTCTCATTTATTGCAAGTAGATCCTCATATTATTGATTTTAACTTCTTTATGTATATTTCTTGGATTAATTAGTTCGACTGATTTAAAAAATCCATAAAAATTAGGTTAGCTCTTTACTAATCAAATCTACCAAAAATAATTTTGGGTTTTAAAAATTTATTTAAATTTCTATTTTTAAAATAAAAAACATCACATATTTCTTTGTTTGTTACTTAAAATTTCATAATTTGAAAAATCTATGAAAAATTTTAAAAAACTTATTGCACGTATATTTTACTGTATTTTCCAATATAACATTCAAACAAAAATCCATTAAAAAGCTAAAAATTTCAAACATGAAAAACATTATAAAAATTATCGAAAATTGTAGAAGAATCAGAAAATACATTATTAGTCTTGTTTTAAAGCCTAATAAAAATACTTTTGTATAAATTTGTTTTCAGATTATTAGATTTTATTTTCTATTTTAAAATAACCAAAATAATGGATATATTTACATTAAAATTATTTCCCTAATTAAATAGTATAAAATTCATAAAACTACGAAACCACCATAAAATCAATAAAAATAGTAATTTTTTATTAAATACAAAAACATCTTATCTTTTTATTTTTGAGCATTTTTTCACATATTTTGTCAATACAAAAAACATTTATTTCACTTTTTTATGTAGTTCATTCATGATTCGATTATAAAAATTTAAAAATTTATAAAAAATTTTCAAAATTTAAAATACAGAATATAAAGTAAAAAAGATAATGGAAGAAAAAAATGAAAAGAAATAAAATTATCAATAACCAATCTTCGTTAAGTATCAATAATTAATTTCCTCCATTTGTTTGTAGCCATAAACATATAAAAGATCATTAAAATACATAAAAGTATAAAAAAGAAAAGAAATAAAAAATCTTCATTAATTAGTAATAATTAATTTCCCTTGTTTGTTTGTAACCTCCCTTTGTTTGATCATGGAAGCTATACCAAGTTAATAATTAACATCTCATTCTTTTTTTATTATCTTTGTTTGAATCAGTTTTGGGTTGCAGCGACATTTCCATATCTCTTCATTACCTCAAATAATTAAAAACCCATTGAAAAATCGAGTTCAACAATTGGGCAAGTATGCCCAGCTTATGGTTTAAGCGAGGCTTGTGTTGGCTAACCTCTTGAACACCTTCCCAATGGTGTCCTCGTGTCGGCCCATGTGGCTTCCCCCACATGAAGTGCTGACCGACCCCTACATCTCAGGTTTCAGATCACTGACAAGACTTTGGACCAACAAAATCTTGTTAATGCCATGCCCTAGACATTTTTGAATTAATACCTTAAATCTCTTTAGAGTTTCATCAAAACGTTCATTGGGAAACTAGGAAACTTGTGATCTTGATCTGCATTTGGTTAATTCTACTCACTCGGTCGAATTTCATTAAGGAAAGAGTATTGAATACAGCCTATGTGGTGACCACCTCCCCTAGAATTCTCAACCAATAAGCTGCCTTTTCCATTAAGGAAAAGGGATCATATCTCAACCCGATGTAGACTTGACCAACCCTAGGGTGAGATAGGTTATCACCTACTAACTCGAATTCCCGAAGAAAGGAGTAAAGTTTTTTTATTTTGCTTCCCGATGAACTTTAGTAGCATCACGAGGAAATGGTGTTTGTGTTCGAACACATCCTCGGGAGGAACTGGCCTCAAATAGTTGTAGTCATTGTCAATCTCTGGGAGATATGTGTCCTCCATCTCTTCTTTGTCCATGTTGTCGACAACTTGAATTTATCGTAGCTGAGCTCTCATTAGTTCATTATGCTGCTCAGTTGCTGCCAGTCGAGCTAGGATGGCTAGCATCAGGTCGTTATTGTTCACGTCCTCATTTAGGTTTTTCTTAGGAGGCATCTTATCTTCACCTGTAATGTGGAAGAGATCCGAATTAGATCCTATTGTATAAGGATAAAAGGTTCTACCAAGGATAAAGTTTTCCTCGATAGAGGAGTTAAAGAGAGGGTTAGTCCAGGATCGATTAAACCCTAATAGTGACTTATTTGTCTTGGTCTTGGGAAGAGGTTCATCCCACGACCAAATGGGTTCAAAAAGTAGGTCATCTAGAACTTGGGGAGACATGAGATCTAAGGGATTCTGTGAAGTGTTCGCAAGGTCTAGACTAAATTCCTCAAAGAAATTCATTTCCAATATCAAGAGGAATGAGAAAAGAGCATGACAATAGAGTCAAGAGAGAGAATACACATGGGGTACAAATGTACAGTATTTGTACACACTCAAATCAAATACAAATCAAAACCCATAGATTCACAACTTTGACACTTGTGATGGCACACTAGAGTTCGGCGACTTATCTTGTCAACTTTAAGGATTGTTTTTTAACAATATTTTCAACTATAGCATTCAAGTTAACCTGTAGTGATCAATGGTCAAGGTATACTTAGAGAGACCTAGAGATTCCTCACTTGAGTTAACAACAAGTCAATCCTCCTATATGATTTCCCACAATAAATCACTATCTAACCTTAGGATGAGCACTTGTAATACCAAAACTGTTGCCTGGTAGACTATAATGTGCATTAGATGATGACTTTCGCTGAAGACATGATGAGACAATACCATTCTGTCCTGCTCTCCGAGTAGTAAACAATAGAGGGTGCATGGACTCTAACAATATAGCTTCAACAATACTTCAGAAATCCCAACATCCTTATGGAGAGTTCCTACTCTGTGCTAGTGTCGATAGGTAGCTCTTTGATACACACCATCGAGTAAGGTTTCTTACAACCTGATATTCCAAGCAAACATCTAGGGATTTGAGCTCTAATAGCGCACCTCGCTCAGTTTGAACGATACTTGTGTCAATGATGGGCATTGATCTCCCAAAAATAAGGGTTGATTTTATTCCAATTAATTTAATCGGCCTTGTTAGCAGACCCGATTTTAAATTAGGTTGTCACTTTAGGCCTTAATAAGCATAAGATAATTGTCTGTCAATCAGTACCAATTCCTTTAAATTAGATGAGAAAATAGGAGGAGTCGAGAAAATCGATACACAATGAAAATGGTGATGTGTGCTTAGTTAAAAGACTTATAGTTCTTCCCAATACTCTTTATGTGGGATGCATAATAGAATTGAAATTATTCAAAATGAATGTAGGTATTAAAAAACTCCTAAGTAGAAATTTCTATTAATGAGAAGAATCGATTTATGCTTTGGAAAAATTGAACGATCTATAGTACGTCTCACTAAAGTGTTGTGTGTCCAAAAAATTGTAATCGAGCACAAGCAAATAAAATCACTCTACAAAGAGTGTAGGCCCTAATTCTACGTCAGTCACACAAGACACTTGGTTTCTTTACCACACAACAGGGGTCAAAACATGCTCAAGTGTCCCACAGTACAGTACTTTAATTATAAGAATTAAGATTCAAAGAGACCCTTTAAAATGAAAGAAATTACAAAAATAAAGTCAATACTACTCTCTCTCTCTCCAAAAGAATAAGCAATCTCCTTTGCAACTCCTTGGATTTTCTTTAAAATACTTTGATCCAGATCTGCAAAGGAAAAAATGTGGTTAGTAAATGAAGTAAGAGAGAAGTGCAAGAAGAAGAAATATGAAAGAAAATTTGACATAAAAATCAATATTACATAAATTATTTACAAAAAATAATTTTAAAAAACTAAAAAATGTTGTTCCCTAGTAACAATGCCATTTAGTGAACTGATTTCTACCTCTTTTAATAATATGTAATCGTAGTATAGGAGGTGGAAATTAATTCAGCAACGACCACCATTTTGAATATATGGAAAATTTTACTTGGTAAGTGTACCAAGGTCGAACACATGGAATGGTGTTCCTTTAGTGAAAGGTTTAAATTACTCTATGTATTAATTATTTGCAATGTTAAGTTCATGTCAGAAAGGATGCATGAAGAAAGAGTTAAGAATATGTCATAACAAATAAATTGAAAAGAAGATAGATATGTCAATATGTATATTAATTCTCAAACAAATTGATCAATGAAGTCCTCAAATAAATGATTCATAGATCTAAGATAAGATTCGAGAAACATTTATCAATGAAATGCTGCATGCCACAAATATTTAAATCTTGCACCCGATTGAGATTAAGTGTAAAATGATCTTATAAATTGAGTATAAATATTTCTAGTTTAATTATTCCTCAATATAAAATTTAACTTCTTAAAAGTCAAAGAAACAATTAATCAAGCTTTCTCAATTGAGTCCTTATAGAGAGATTAAATTTCTCAAAATATGATTGTAAATATATGCCAAATAAGCATGCATATATAAATGTATTCCTCAATTAATAATTGGCATAGAAAAACCTCTGATATGTTCACAAATGTTATGGAGTGAGAGATTGTACAACAAGCTTTTAAATGATATAAAATACTCAAAAATTTAACTAACATTGTAAAAGATATTTAAGGTCAAAGATTCATGAACTAAAATTCAAGAAAAGATGAATATAACTATCAAAATTGCCCCGGAGGGACTTATCTGCAATAATAGAAACCTGGGAGGCTCTTCTGTGAATTTTCCAAGCACATGGGGTTATATGTATAATTTTGGATACCTGACAGGGCTTGGATGTAAAATTTCCAGGCGGGCATGTGATCAGCACATGATGAGGAATTGTATGCAATTTATGGAAGGAAGAATTGTCTTGCTACAAGTTTTGCCTGCCCACGTGCCTCATGCATATGAGGGGCTAGGTGTGGGTAGAGGCTCGGGATTGGGTGGTACATGGCAGAAGGCAATGGCTCTGAAGGAGCCTCAGGAGTCCCAAGGTTGGAGGCAAGGATGGAGGCTCAGGTGTTGATCAACGCCATCAGATCAATATGTTCTAACAGCTCTGGTCTGTGGCACACATGAGCGACACAGATGTCGTGTAGGGTTGGTCAGACGATTGAGATGATCATGTACATGTACTGTTGGAACATAATTCAACGGTGCATGTTCTTCATACTCCTTTGTGAGCGATGGCAGAGTGGCAGGGTTCCGTCAATCTTCCACAAGCTCCTCCTAGGTCCTACAGGACAGCTGAAGGACTTGGAAGCTTGAGAAGGTGACGGTGAAGGCGCTGGATGCTCCCCGAAACTGTTGTGAGGCTCGAAGTGGTATGGCAGTAGATGGCTGTCGAAAGCGAAGGAGGAGATCGAAGCTCTATCACTCCATCTAATTAATTAAGGGAGAGGGGTCCTGCAAGGGTTAGCATGTGAATACAGGTCGAATGGAGTGAATTGGAGGCCTCACTCAAGTGGAAGGAAGTGGAGACCTGGAGCTCCAGGTCTATGCAAGACCTGGAGGCAGAGCTGTATAAAGGAGGTCATGGAGAAGGGAAGGGTGGTCGGAGTCGAGTTGGAGAAGATCTATGGTGCATGGCAGAGCTAAACTGACCCCTAGGAGGACCAAAGATGTGTTGATGTGTGCATAAAAAATGGAGAAATGGAAAAGGGGAGGCAATGGCGAAGGTACCTGGAGTGTACAGTTGAGAACGACAGGGTCCGAGCAAAGGACTACATGGGATGGAGCCTTAAGAATGCTCTGAGGCTCGTCACTCTTTGTGTTCTGTTGGCCACAGAGCTCTAAAGATGATAGAGAGCGTATCACAGTTGTAAGCAGTGGATAATACTTGGAGTTGATGGCCTTCCTCACTCAACAAAGAATCATAGACCTATCACAATGAGGATCCTAGAGCTCAACCTCGTCTACCATAGATGGTGGATAGTGGTGAAGGTGTCTGGCGATGGAGTTTATTAGAGAGGTTGCGAGTGGTGGTGCTAGGGTTTTAATCATGGAAATTAAGGCTCCATGCAAAGGATTGATTGTAGGCGGGTTATGAGATGAAGAGAAATGAAATGGGCATCGAATGATGGGTTCCTAATGTAGAAGGAGATCGTGGGATGGTCTGCATAATAGGGAGATAAGGTCGAGTCGCTTTGCGTAATGACGGAGAGGAGAGGGTATCCTAGGTGGAAGGTGGTCCAGGTGCCATCAGATCTGGTGGAAATGAGCGACCGAGATGGGGCCACATCACAACGCATGAGGAGCATGTGAGGTGGATATATGTCCATGTGGAAATGATTTAGGCCGTTGGATCAGATCTTATCCAACAACCCAGAATGGAGGAGCTACAAGACAATGACCACTGACTGGGTCAAAGGTCGTGCTGTTGAGGTGTGAAGTGGGCGAATAAATGGGTGTCATGTAGTGTGAGTTGTTGACTAGTGAGAAAAATAAAAGAAAATAAGAAATAAAATAGAAGAAAAATTCAAATGAAAACCAATTAGTATTAAAGTTGTTGGTATCAATGAGATCTACAACTTTAATGAACGACCCAAAAACAAAAAAGGTCATCTGTACAAAATAGTATTTTTATATAGGTATTGATTGCTAATTAATACCCTATTTTTAATGTTTTTATTTTTTATTTTTATTTAAGTTTTTAGAGATTTATGTATACAATATATACATGATTAATCTAATTTTTATGGATTTGCATATGCTAGAAAAAGGTCAGAGTAAATCATCAAAGATAAAATAAGTAAAAGTTTAAAATCTTTTATTTCTATAGATTTTTTATTTCCTAATGCCATGTTAGTGAATTAATTAAAGAATATAAATGAGAAAGAATTAAGTTTAAATAAATTTTTTCATACATAACATAATAAGAACAAGTTGGCTAAATATAGGAGTTATTTATACTTAGATTCTAACCCTAATTTCTCACGCAATTTGTAAAGTTAATTAAGTCAATTTAGTGGTTTTATTTGATGATTTATTAAGGAGATTTTTCTAAGATACTTATATAAAGTAGATGAATCATGGATTCATCACATGTAATCAATGCAAAGTCTCACGGATCCATCCTTCTTCTTAACGAAAAGAATTGGTGCTCCCCATGGTGATGTACTAGAGCAGACAAATCCCTTCTCTAATAGATCCTTCAACTGTACCTCGAGCTCTCTCATCTTAGCGGGTGCCATCCTGTATGGAGGAATATAGATCGAATGTGTATCTGGTAACATAGTCATCTCAAACTCTATCTCTCTCATTAGGGGCAGTATATATAAATCATCTGGGAATATGTCAAGAAACTCAAGTACTACCTGAACATCTTCAATCATATGATCTTCTTTGACCAAGTATACCACATAAGCAATATATCCTACATAACCAATTGGGAAACTGGTGTGCCCTTAAGGTAGATATGTACTCAACCGCACCATTAAAAATACACCCATTGAATTGAACCATTAGTACTCTGAGAAGATGGAAGACAATTGGTTCCCAAAACAATACATGCATGCATGATGCCTCTCCAACCAATACATGCCTAGTATGATGTCAAAATTCTCTAGCTAGATCAATAGTAGAAATACATACATGTCATGCCCACCAATATGCACTGCTACATCGTCGACTGCTTGATGGATAATAAACAACTAACCTCTTGGGCCACTAATGTAGTACGGGGGGGGGATCCTCGATACTAGTTTTCCTAAAATTGGCACCATATGATGTGCAAGAAAAGATTGCGAAGCCGCTAAGTCAAATAATGTTAGTAAAGAAATCTCATGTAATGAAATCATACCTCTAACGACAAATCCAGATATGTGTATCTGATCCTGTGTCATTGCATCCGGTTGACCGTGTAGGGGTGGGGCACTGGATCCTGCATCATTGAATGATTGTTGTGATGAATCGTAATTCATCTCTTTTAATAATGTTAAATTCTAGTATAGGAGGTGGAAAATAATTCAGCAAAAAACCACAATCATTGAATGTTGTAGAGAATTTTTTACTTGGCAAGTCTACCAAGGTCAAACATAGGGAACAATGATTTCCAATTTCATGGTTTTAAATTAATTTCAATGATTAGTTAATTATAGTGTATATTCCGTGTCAAGAATAAAGTGAAAACAAAAGAAAAAAATGATGAAAATGAAAGGAAAAATAAATATAGTTGAAGGCTAGCGTAGATCTGTGATTATGTAATTTCGATTCTCAAGTAAAATAATCAATTAATCCTCAACAAATATCACAGATCAAAAGAGATTCATGCCCAGCAAGATTAATCGAAGCAAATCCAAGATACAGGCTAGATGATAAATATATTTGAGATTAATCCCACGATAAAAAAGATCATTTGTCGACTTGACTCCAAATATTTCTGTGATTTAATCCTCACAGAATAATTACTAATAATATGGAAATAAATCACATACTCTATCCTTGAATGAGATTAAGCAATGATCACAATAAGATTCGTCAAATTAGATCATCTAAAATGAATCTTAAAACATATGAACTAATGTGCTTGCAAAGATTCATTGCTCAAATATAATCAAATATATTCAAGGATAATTATTCAGATTCAATCTCATTAAAAGAGTCACTACAGATAAGATCAAATCTTTCTCAAGATAAATAACACAAAAATGTCAGTAATTCAGCCTACAAAAATCAAATTGAATCTCAATTAATGATCATCAATAAAGAGCTCCTAATCAGTCCACAAAATATATAAAATGATAGAGCACTAAATAAGATTTAATACAACATATTATGCGCTAAAATCAGAGTCCAATTGAGAAAGATATGCAATAAACCAATTCTAGGGACTAAAATGTAATAAAAATAAATAATATCCCTTCAATATGGTCCTTAGAGGACTTATCTACAATTCACGAAACTTCCAGGGGTCGTTCTGTAAACTTTCCAC
Organism: Ottelia alismoides; assembly: GCA_037367405.1. Lineage (NCBI taxonomy): Eukaryota > Viridiplantae > Streptophyta > Magnoliopsida > Alismatales > Hydrocharitaceae > Ottelia > Ottelia alismoides. The sequence continues at coordinate 644,686 of JAZKJV010004359.1, read as the reverse complement.
AATGGCACGTGCAAGGTCCATTATGTAAATTCTTGAAAACATAGGGCTCTCGAGCATTTTTTCCACTGCCACACATGTCTAGCATGTACGTAGTGAGGGTTGGAGGAGGAAGCAGAGGTTTGGGGACCAAACCTCTATGTGGCAGGTTGCACGTGGTTCGTGTCCCCTAGGCAGTGGCGGATGTTGGGCGGAGCTTCGATCAGCTCGAGCCTTGAGGCGCGGGTAGAGGCTCGGGGGGGGGGGGGGGGAGGGGATGTCGTGGCGACATGAGAGTCGTTCGATCCCCCAAACCAACGACTGCTGGGTGAGATGTAGGAGTGGATTGCGAATAAGTGACTAGAGGGATGGCGAATGGGCCTAAGCTTAGCCGACACAAGACCGAGCTAAGGCAGACATAGTGACTGGAGGTGGGATTCGAGAGTGGAGTGTGATGCGATGGCAAATGGTGGAGCAGAGGCGATCTAGGGTCGATACGAGGCATGGAGTCCTGATGGCCCTGCTGTGGTTCAGTGCGTCAGTGAAGCAACTGGTGGTTGAGCCAATAATCGAGGCTGGTGGGCATGGCTGGTGGAGGCGATGTGACAAAGGAAGGGGCATTATGGACTTGATGGGACGGAGGTCCCATGACGTTAAAGAAGGCGGAGGACCTGAGTTCTTCCTCCTATGCAAGGAGGAAGTGGGGGGGGGGGAGGTCTGAGGTCGGAGAAGTCAAGGTAAAGGTGGGTGGTCGAGAGGAGGCGGGGTAAAGGTAGAGCCCGAGGAGATAGAGAGGGCGACGAGGGTGTGATGATGTTAGGGGTAGATTGATAGAGATGTAGAGGAAAATAACATAAACAAGAAAAGAGGAGAAGAGGAAAAGTAGAGGAAGAAAACAAAGGAAAACGGAAAGAGGGAGAAGGAAGAGAAATGTTATACCTGGATGTGATTGCCTGAGGTTGTAGAGCTCGGAGAGCCTCCAATCGTGGCCTCCAGAAGGTCAACAATGACCTTCGAGGCTTGGCGAGTTTCTGTGGAAGCCGCAACAAGGTTCAATGAACCTTGGATCTTGCCACTGGGTGCACTCCAACATCGTCATCACTTGACGGGTTTCGATTGATGTCACCGATCTTGGTCCGAAGCTAGAAGATGGAGCTTGTCCTCTAATATGGTGGATATGGAGCGAATCGACGGAGGGAGGATTTAGAGGAGTAGGAGGAGGAGGAGTAATGGATGCACGGGGAGGGTGAGGGGTGAGAAGACATTGCACGTAATTACGAGGGTAGTTGTTGCAATTACGGGAGGCTGAGCAGCTGGAGAGGAGATGGAGGCAATGGCCATTACACAGGGGAGGGGATTAGGCTGAGTAATGACGGGTGCATGGAAGGGGGAGGAGGGAGGTCACATGCTACACATGTGCATGCGGAGAGGAAGGCAACACATGTGTGGCTCACACAGGTGGAGAAAGAGGAAGGTGAGGGGCGGGTCACGTGCAGAGCGCGTGACCTAGATATAAGAAGGTGAGGTGGGAGAGAAGGGAAGAGAGAAGAAAGATAGAAAAATAAAATAAAGAAAATAAAAAAATAAATAAAATAAAAATAAATAAAAAAATAAAAATAAAAATAAGATTAAAATAAAAAATAAAATTAAGGATTAAATAAAAGTAAAATAAAATATAAAAATTAAATAAAGATAAAAATAAATCAAAAGCAAAGAAAAATCATAAAGAGATAGTAAATGGAGTCAAATGAAAAATTGATCAACACAAAAGTTGCTCGTCTCGATGAGATCTACAACTTTCATGAAAGACCCAAAATCAGAAGAGGTCAATTATACAAAAAGTATTTTTGGAGGTACTCTACATATAATAAAATGCCAATTTTTTGCATTTTGTATTTTCAGTTTGATTTTAATTAGTGGATTAATATATAAAAAATATACCTAATTAATCTAATTTTTATGTATTTATAGGTTATAGAATTGTGAAATAAAAGTAACAATGATGAGGTATGTACAGAGTATACAAAGTTAGACCTTTTTGTATTTCTTTTCATTTTGTGATTTTTAAGTATTTTATTTATGTATGTTGTGTTAGATAATTCATCAAAGATTATAACAGAGAAAGAATTAGGTTAAAATAATTACTATTTACACATAGAATAATAGGGTCAAATAAGGTAAAAAAAACACAGGTTATTTATTCACAGATTTTAAAACCTAACTTAAGCACAATTAGTAAATGTTAAATAATCGATTTTAAGCGGTTTAGTTAGTGAATTATGAAGGGATTTTTTAGGATGTCCATATAAAGTAGATGAATCGTGAATTTATCACACCCCTATACTTAGCTCTTTGTTTGTCCCCAAGCAAATTTTAGTGATTTAGAAGGTTGAATCCCTGACTGTGCATGTGTGAATTTCAAGACTTGCCTCATTAAGAATCCTGGATTTTTAGTGGTCCCAAAATTTTAAGCTCGACATGGCTCTAGTCAAAAGGAATCCAACTTATCTAATTATCAGACTCTCTATTTGTACATATAGCATAAGAGATATGACATTTAACGTGTACCACAATATGATAATCGAGTGGAAACGTCGCTCAAAGTCCTATTCCAAGAGACCCTCCTCAAGAACCAATTCTCAACACTAGGAATAACTCAATTTATGCATTCAATCTACCATCTCAGTAGTTCATCAGACTTGAAAGTGTATATGGAAGGCCAAATGATGGAGGAGATAGGTTTGTGTAATTTCTTCTCTCCCTCACATTGGAACAAGGGTCCTATCGAGTGCCTTATTACTCAACTCATGTATATTTTTGGTTGTTGACCTGTGTGTCTGTCAAAAGAGTTAGAGTTTTATGTACATGTTTTCTTGGGAGTATGCCAAGTTGTGTCTTATGTATGTATCTAATATACTTACACCCAGACTTGTATCACTTATGATGCAGAGCCCTTTTTGAGGTACTATCCTGACTCAGTTGGCCTAATTAGCTTTGGTCCAAGTGGACACTTTGAAATGGTTGGGAGTGCTCTCCTTTGATTGAATCTCTTTGAATTTTTCTTTGTTATTGGGAGCCCTTTTTCATTCAACATTTTATTGTAGGATAGCTCCCCTACTGTTACAAAGAGTTGGCGCACATTGATCAACATTATTTAGTTTCGTCAAACCCTGGCACATAGGTCAGTATCAAAAGATAGCATGCGAACTTGTTCACATATTGTCTAGGGTTTGTTGACACTCAGGTTTCATGAAGCTTTCATCGACTTTATCCCATCCTCGAGTATCATAAAATCATGTCTAGACTCAAATCTCAAATCCTCATCCCTCAAGTGAAATCTCAAATCATCTCATCATTCATGTACTTGTGCAAGTGATGTGTTGATCATATTCTTAAAGGTAGAGATTAAGCGTGCAGTATAGCACTCACATCTTTTAAACTAGGGAAGTGTGGATTATTACGTCTAAAACCCTAATGACTAAGGTCGATTAGCTATGAATAAAAGGACCTTACCCGAATTTCTTTCATTCCTCAAGTCTTGAGTGATAGTGAAAATGTCAGGGATAAAACCTTTGTTTTGTTTTTTTTTGTGTTTTTGTAAATGGTTTTTGATTGATTTTTTATATACCCCCCTAAATTTTGTAAAACATTTGCAAAACATGTATTATTTACACAAAGAATTTATGTATAGTATACATAATATACACACCTTATTCCTATACCCGATTTTTGGTAAAACAATTAAAGAACGAACTATGGATAAAGTGCATAGGATATAGAATAAACACCCCCTATACTTAGCATGTGCTATGTTCTCATGGCATAAAGAAAAATGTAGACATAGCTCATACCAAGCATAGTTGAGTGGAAAGAAAAGGAAGTCGACTCGCCCCTTATACTTAGGCTTTTGAGGGCCTAATAATATCATATGAGCATGAAATGGGATAGTCGAGGGTGGGAATGAAGAACATAAGTGACGTATACACAATGATTTTGGCTCCCCTATACATAGGCCAGGTTAGCCTAAGTATGAAATAACATTCACAGGAGGAGGACTAAATGGATGAGGGATGGATATACACGTGATCCGCTTAATCTTCTAGCTACACTGAAGAGGATGGCTCACTTATCAAGGTTTCACACGGGCCAAGGGAGTTTCATCTGATTCTCTATCCCGTGTGAAGGAGATCTGCTGAACCTGTATCAACTTCTCATGTGATTCGACGAAGTGCTTAAGCAATTGTCCATTGACTAGGGAAGTTTGTGTATTGTCTGTTGTCTGGAAATTGTGACACTATCATTAATGTATACTTCCCTGATAATGAAAGGTCCTGTCCATTTTGATTTCAGCTTGCCTTGAAAAATCTTCAACCTTGCATTAAACAACCACACTTTCTGCCCTGGGACAAAGTTCTTAGTTCTAATGTGCTTGTCATACCATTTCTTTACTCTATCCTGGTAGATTGTGTTGTTTTCATAAGCATGGTTTCTGATTTGTGAAAGATCATTTAAATCCATATCTCTATTCTTCTTTCCTTGGTGGCAATTTCAGTTAATCGTTTTAATTGCCCATTCTGATGTGTGCACTAATTGTGCAGGCAAATGACATGGTTTTCCAAATATCATTATAAACAGGGAGGTGCCCAAGGGGTCTTATAAGACGTCCTATAAGCCCATATAACTTGGTCCAAGAGTTGAGACCAATTATTTCTGTCAGGGTGGAATAGCTTCTGTAAACTTTCTTTGACCTCACTATTTGGCATCTACCGTGCCATTAGATTGTGGGTGGTAAGGACTATAGACACGATGCTCGATCTCATAGTCTTTAGTCAACTTCTTCACCTACCGGTTGAGAAAGTGGCTACCCCCGTCATATATCAGAACCATGTGGATCCTAAACCTTGAAATAATACGATCTTTTAGAAATTTACAGACGATTCTGTTGTATGTGGCTCGAGTAGGGATAGCTTTCACCTACCTTGATAAATAGTCTACCGCGAGAAGAATATATTCATATCCATGGCTGTTCAGGAATGAGCCCATAAAGTCAATGCCCCATGCATCAAATACATCACAAATTAGCATGGGTTGCATGGGAATAACATCTTTAGGACCGATGGTCCCTCCTATTCTTCGACAGGCCGGGCACGACCTGAAAAAATTGTAGGCATCCTTAAACAAGGTCGGCTAATAAAATCCACATTGTAATATCTTCTCAGTGGTCCTCATCTCGGAATGTTGTCCTCCTGCCTCCAATATTTGGCATAGATTGAGGTCACTTTGGTATTCATCCTGAGGAATACATCTTCTCTATATACAATTCAATCCTTTAAAGAAAAGGAACATATCCTCCCAATGGCAGTGTTTAGATTTCGACTTAAGTCAGTCAATTCTGCTCTTGTCCCAACCCTAGGGAACTTTCTTAGAGACAAGATAGTTTACCATGATAGAATAAATTGACTCGTCTGGGAAGGATTTGCGGATCGATTCTAAATTAGGGATTTTATCTTGTTCGAACCGGGATAAATAGTCAGCCACCACATTCTTCACTCTAGGCTTATCTTTAGTCTCTAAGTCAAATTTCTGAAGTAGAAGTATCCATATGAAAAGACATGACTTTGTGTCTTTCTTTGCCCTTAAGTAACAGATGGCTGAATAATCAATATACACTGCCACCTTAGATCCTAGAAGTAGAGATCTGATTTTTTTAAGGTAAATACTATAGCATGCATCTCCTTTTCTATTACAATGTAATTTTCTGAGTTGTATCCAAAACTTTGCTTGCGTAGTTAATTGCATAAGGGACTCCATCTCTCCTCTATTCTATCACATCCCCTACTTCAAAATCAGAGGCATCAATCATGACTTCAAAGGGAAGAGACCAATCGGGGGCTTGTAGGATGGCATATTCCATGATCTTCTTTTTGAACATCTCAAAGCCTCAAGACACATGATCAATAATGAATTCAGTGTCTTTTCCTAAGAGCTCAGTTAGCAATTTTTGAAAAATCCTTAATAAATATTCGAAAAATTTTGATATGCCCTAGAAAAGACCGCACTTGCTTTATGTTGGTTGGTGGATCGAGTTTCTTGATCACATCCACCTTGGCTGGGTCAACCTCCATTCCCTTCTTGGAGATGACGTGCCCCAACATGATGCCTCCCTTTACCATGTAATGACTTTTCTCCTGGGAGAGCACTAGATTAGCTACCTTACATATCTTGAGGACTCGGTCCAGATGCACGAATCATTGAATGAATCACCATGTACTGAGAAGTCATCCATAAACACTTCTAGGAAATCTCTAACCGTTTCAGCAAATACTGCAATCACAACTGAAATGTGCTGGAGGCGTTACATAGCATGAAAGGCATGCACTTGAAAGCGTAAGTACCAAAGAAACAAGTGAATGTTGTCTTTTCCTAGTCATCAAGGGTGATGGGTACTTGATTGTAACCCGAGTACCTGTCTAAAAAGAAGAAGTATTCTCTTCCTGCCAATCTCTCTAAATTTTGATCAATAAACGGTAGTGGGAAGTGATCCTTTTTCATTGCGGCATTCGAGCACCTGTAATGAACACAGACACGCCATGTCATGGGTACTCGTATTGTGATCTCCTCTCCCTCCTCATTGGTGATGATCAAGAGTCCTAACTTCTTCAAGACTACGCGCAATGGTGCCACCCATTCGGAGTTCGAGATGGGATAAATGATCCTTGATCCGCACCATTTCTCTATCTTGATCTTAACCACTTCCCGTAAATTTTGATTCAGCCTATGCTGGAATTCACAGGAGGGTTTAACATTGTCCTCAAGGTATATATGATGTGAATAAAGAGTTGGGTTAATTCCTTGGAGATCCGACAATGTCCAACCTATTGCCTTGATATTTTTCTCTAATACTTCTAGCAAGCGGATTTTTTTCCCTGCTCTTCGGTCAAACGTGAGCAGATGATGACCGAAAACATTCCCTTGGGTCCCGTAAGGAAGGAATATTTGAGAGTAAGGGGGCAATGGTTTGAGCTCGAGTATATCAATATCATCTAAGAAATCTGGCTCTATCTCTACTGACTATAGTTTTGCTATGGGTGGATCCTGTGTAACTTCATTTACCAACAATTGAATGGCCTCGGGGGTCGGATCATAAAATATGTGTCGTAATTCCATAAAACATGCGTCCAACTTGTCTTCCTCACTTTGGGATTGTCCTAAAAGAGATGGGATTGATATGTCTAAATAACCTATGAGTCTCCAGGATTGTAGGATGATGCATAGATAGTGTCTTCTTGAATGAGCAGGCAGACCAGATGTTCGATAATGTCTTCTCCAGATGAGAGTGGTTATGTGGTTGGGTTCTGTCTCCATGGCCCAACTTCCACAATTGTGTTACACTCTGCCTCTGACTTGGAAGTTCCTGACTCGATGTTGGATTCTGTATCAGGTATTTGGAATATACTCTTCTTCATTTCTAGTTCAACATCTCTATACTGGAATTTTCCTGAGGTATAGTCATATAGGACTCCTGCAGCCCTAAGGAAGGGATGTCCTAAGATCATCTAGGAATCTTTCCAAATCTTAGGGACATCCGTGTCAATAACTAAAAAATCCATTGGATAATTCTGTCCCTTGATATTGATTACAACGTTCCTAATCTCACCCTTGGGTCTCTTAGTTGATGTATCAGCGAATTGAAGTACGGCTCTTGACTTCCTATGAGGTCCCAGATTCAGATGGTTAAAACATCATTAATTTTGGTGTGTCTCTTCAGTTTCCTGTAGTGCTTTAGGTTTCTAAGAGGTTGCAACGGTTCACTTAATTGTCTTGTTCTTTTTCTTTTTAAGGTTGTCTTGCCTTTGAGTCATACAGAGTCGAATGGAGGAAAATCTTAATTTCAACTTCATATTTTGGAAGATCGAGTTGATAAAAAGTTCATTGAAAAGAGTGATGCCAATTGAGGAAAATGATTTATTGGTAGAAGAACTAGACATGGAGATGCCAATTCCTTTTTTTTGAAGATGTTCAGTTATGAATTATCATATATCTTGTATTGGGTCATCCTTTTGTGTCTAGTTTTTCTTTTTTGAGGAAAACCCAAAAGTTTTTTTTAGGATTTCAAGGTTTGATTCATCTTCCCATGATTGTGAAGAATTTTGAAGATTCGCATGTAGGTATGGATGTCATTTTCGAGGAAGAATGTCATTATTTTAGAAGGTAGAAATTCCAAGATGATAACGATCTTTTTTATTAAAATTCTGAAGTGTTCTTTGTTAGGAGGAAGCAGTTGAAACATAAGGCAGCCTGTGATTTTAAACCTTGAGGATCCAATCTTGATTTTTAAGAAAGTAACGTTTGTAGTGTTGTATTGGGTATCCTAGCGTGTTCTTCGTATGGTCTCTGTGTTGTTCTGTTAAGGTTACCCATTCTATTGTCTTTGTCTTAATAAAGCTAATAAGTCCTTAATTCTTTCGTAAATAACTAACTTGCTAACTTATTAATTGGTGTCTCTCCTTGGCATTTTCACATTACACTCAAGGCTTGAGATGTATCTTTAATACCGGATTTAAGGAGTCCATAGGCTTAGAGTTATCATGTCTTAATCATAAGGGTTTTTGACTTAAAAATTCACACTTCCCTAGATAGAAGATATGTGTGCTATATTGCATTCTTAATCTCCCTAAAAAGAACTTGACTATCACTCACATGCATGATTGTATTCGTGACTGAGATGAGCCAATAAATCACTTGAGGGACTGTCATTTGAAGCTTGAGTTTGGACTTGATCTATATAATGCTCGACGATGGGATAAAATTAATGATGATTTCATGAAACCTGAGTGTCAGCATTTTAGCTAGTATGGGACATGGTTCTCTTGCTATCGCTTATGTTTGACCTAAAGTGCTAGGGTGTGACGACATAAATTAATAAGTTGATTAGTGTGCGTCAATCCTTGGTAAAAGCAGTGGAGATAGCAAAAAAGAAGTGAAGTCCCCTCACAAAAAAATGATGATGATGAAAATCACATTACATTACATTACAAAGCTATATCATATGAGCTTACATTCAAGGCGAGTGCTCCCAACCTTTTAAGTGTCCACTTGGACAAAATCGTTATGCTTTTATGGGTCGAGCTAGTACCTCAAAAAGGACTCTACATCATTAGCATTGCAAGTCTGGGTGCAAGTATACTAGATACTTTAAAAAGATGCATCCCGGTGTACTCCCAAGAAAATAAGTACAGTTGGCTCAATCTCTTTTGACAGACACACTGATTGGCAAAATAAAAATAAAAACTGAGTTGAGTATTGGTATTGAGAGAATCCTATTCTGGTGACTTACATCACCATTTGCCTCACGCAAGATATAATTTTCATTAAAGAATTCAAGTAATTTTTGTGGTTAATACAAGTTTTTTGTTGTGCATATACTCATATTGTGAATGTCATAATTGTGTCGTTTGTGCGCTATTGTCTTCATAAAAAATGTGTTAAAATTTTGTCTTGTTGTGATTTGTGCATCCGCTCACTATTATCATCCTATAAATTGTTATATTAAACATTTGAAACTTAAAATTAATTCCCTAATTGCTTGTGTCCCTATGTTCGAACTGGGACTTCCCAGGTTCATAAATTTAAGCCAAGAAACTCGTCATTGAGATCCTTTTTGGTTCTGCATGATCTGCCAAGTGCCTGTATTACAAAAAGGTATAATTTAATATATACATTTAGTGATTCATCAGAGACATGGGAAACTGTAGAGCTTGCTTGAAAAAGACTAATAACTACTCAGAATCACTAGAAAACCTATAGTGATACCAGATGAGAAGACCTTGAATTTGAGGTAGGTGACTTTGTATTCCTCAAAGTATCTCCTATGAAGGGAGTTTAGAGGTTTGGCTTGCATGGGAAGTTAGCACCCAGGTTCATGGGTCCCTTTGAAATTATTCAGTGGATTGGGAAAGTTGCATATAGACTTACACTTCCTCCACATCATTCGACAATACATGATGTTTTTCATAAATTAAATTTGAGAAAGTATATTAAGGATCCGGAGCATAAGATAAGCTATGATGATTTGTATGTTGAGCTAGACTTGACATTCCAAGAAATTCTTGTGTAAATACTAGATAGGGATATCAAGAACTTGAGGAATAAAGAGGTACCTCTAGTTAATGTATTATGGCAGAACCAAGAGTTTAAAGATGTCACATGGGAACCTGAGGTAGATATGAAAGAGAAATACCCGTATTTGTTTGAATAATAACACTATGTATTATTTATATCTAAATAAAAAGGATGTTCATTCCCTTTAAAGTTGTTATTGTTTCAATCCTCTTTAAGGTTGTTATGCATGCACTTCAAGTCTTGAGGAGGAGACTTCCTTTAAGGTTTTTATAATTGTAAAGCCATAATCCAGGCCCCTCTCAGATCCAATATGACAAGATCCAGCTCGTCAAGAGGAAAACAACAGAATTCGTTTCATGTGAATCAGACTTCGTTTCGAATCGTTATAATTTCAAAAGAGAGAGAAGGATGCTTTAGATGTCATTAACCCTTAATGAACATCATTAAGACTAATAAATGTGATTAAATAAACTAATGGTGGATTGAGGACCATGAATGACCATTAGATGACACTAACAAGAGGACAACAAAAGTTAAGCATAAGTCGTGAAAGTTAATCATGAGTAGTGAAAGTTAATCATGATTTGCGTTAATTAAGAGCCATAAGCAAATCTAAAAGCTTCTGGAAAGTTCTAACTTAAGCCTTAAGTTTTGGATAAAATTTGGCCAAAACCACGGTCTGCTACTATGATTAAGGGTTAAACTATTGTTTACTAACCATGGTTAGCAATTTTCTAAAGCCTATAAATACCCCTCCCTGCCCATTCATTCTCTACACCACTACCAACACTATCCCAAGGGATAGGGTCGAGAGGTCGGGAAGAGGAGAGGGAAACAAGGAAGAAACGCTACCGAAGCATTGTAGGGAGGACGAGGAGCAGGAAGATGGTGTAATCCTCTCCTAGTTGGCTTTGTAAGTAAGCTCTAACTTGATCTTGGTTTTTTATTCATCTTCTTTTTCAATTCATTTATTGTTGTAGTTCAAGGAGAAATCTGATCATAGCCCTACTTGAGTGCGGGCAGATCGATCATTAGTCATCATACGTGTTCTTTGTATGACACACTCACCCTTGACAAGAGACCTGCTGATTCAACAATTTTTTATCGATTCTATAGTTGTTTTGATGTAGAAATCTGTGTAATGCCTACTTAGGTGGGGGTGGCTAGGCACATCAGTGAACACTGTGATTCGTCTCATGCTTCATTCACCTAAGACGTGTGCTGTCTACTTATTCTCCATCGCTTGTAGTTTTATTATTTTCTTTCTGTTTGGTTGTTCTTTTCCTCTCAATGATTTTATGGAGGACACTCTTTCCATTTTTATCTAGAAATATGACATGCTATAAGGGTAAACTCTACCGAAATTTTCATAGAAATTTATCACGGTATAAGGGGAAATTCTGTCAAAATTATCATAGAAAAATGGCCCGATAAAAGGGGAAACCCTACGAAATTTTCCTAGAAATATCACCCCTTATAAGGGAAACTTTTGCTGAAATTACGAGAGAAAATATGCTCTACGCATTCTTTGTTTTCTTCGTTCGTTCTGCGTGTTCTTCATTTATTCGTTTGTTCTTCACATTCTTGGCACATTCTTACTGTTCTCAATACAAAAGTTAAATTTGATCATTCCAGGAGCTGCAACTCATCATTTTTGAAAATGAATCATGATAAAGCAGTGCATATGTGAGAGAGTGCTCAATTAGGTAAAAATATTATGCCTCTTGCTATTGGGTTTTCAAATCAAATTGGATAAAATTAATGTTTATTATATTTTTTTAGTTTGAAGAATGTTCACATGATTGTTTCACGATTTACTCCAAAATACTTGATAAAATAGAATTGGTGCAATAAATCATCCTTCCAGTTTATTGTGATAATTGTGCAAAATGATGTTGATACTAGCTAAGAATTGATATGTCATAAATGAGATTTGGTTTCGAGTGTCATATTATCTTTTATGATAAGGAAGACTTGGAGTAGATACTACATGTGGGGCATGCAACCTGTAGGTTTGTCATAAGAACATCTGTATTGGCAGGACAAACCTAGGTGATACATGGTTGCCCGGATATGTTGAGTCATGAAATAAATTATTTGCATTGTGTGGTACTCGGCTGCCATTACGTGGAATGACTAACTGAATATGAGGTTATGCCATGTGGAGGCACGAGTGGTTTGATAGCAACTGGGCCATGATAACATGTATTTAAATCCACTAGTTCATGTAATCGAAGGTTAGCATGTGGTTTCAAGCTTATGACTCCTCCAGGATGGTGGCTTCTTTGTTTGTCAGGTTGAGGGTTCGGAACCCTATACAATAACAAAAAAGATATTTCCAGGGTAGTATTGGAGGATTGGTTGAGGTGATGTGTAGCTGAATAAGCTCACCAGATCAATGCAATCTATAATCTTGAAGTATCTACAACTTCGGGGTCCATGGAAGAGAGAGGATCAATCCATGATGTGGATTAGAATATATAGGAATTGAAATAAAAATAGAATACAGGAACAAATGTATAATTTGATTTGTTGAACCTTTCAAATATCATGCTTGGTATTTGTTTCTTTTCTTCATTATTGAGCACTGGCTCATCGCCTTCCTATATTTTCTGAAAACTCAACATGCATCGAAGAGTCATCACAAGGACAGTAGCCATCTAACTAGCCACAATAGCATTAATCTATAAGGTATTTGTTAATATTTTTATGCATTTCCTTTCTTGTTGATGTACATGTAAATAGTTATACTCGGACAATGAACCATGTAAACTTTATTTTGTGAATGAAAAAGTGTTGAAATATTTCCTTCTTATTATTTTTATTGCAGTCTATTTCTGAATGTTAGTAGTAATTGCTGAATAAATTATTACTGAATAACCAGATTCGGATATGGTAGGATCTGACGACTTGAAATTCCGGTCGTGACACAGAAGATCATCAATAAGGAGGGGAGACCATCATCGTGGGAAGAGGTGGATGTAGGCAATCGAAATAAACGATTTAAGATCACTAGAGGGGAGTTCTTCTTGGCCCCTCTTGCACCATTGGATCAAGCGTCAGGCCCAGATTTAATCTGGGCCCTTGAATCAATTCGAAGAGGTACACAACAACTGCCATTCATCTCGTCACATGGAGCGCTCTCATCTGTCAGATCATGCACAATTTTAGTGGTAAATTACTTAGTAGCCCCTTTGCTTTTTGTAATTTTTTATTAGTCCTGTATATATTTAATTACGTTCAATATTTTGAGTAAACATTGCAACTGAGCCCTTGCATGTCTTGTAAATTACACCTAGGTCCATTGCCAAGTCAGCTCATGTGGTTCCCCACGTGAGTTGGCCAAATTGCAAGGGACCCACTCCAGGTTCCTTTATTTCTTTTTAGTTTATAAAATTTGTATTTTAGTTCAAATCTTGTGGTGTATTTGCATGAAGACCCTCTGGTTTCTCTCTTTTTGTTAATATACCCTTATTAGGTCTTGTAAATTAATTTATGCTTTTTATTTTTGTTTAAATAGCTCATGTGTGTGTGAAAATTTGGTAATATTACTATAATGCTTCAAATGTTGCTTGTTCAAGCTTTGATTTTTAATTGACATTAAATATGCATTTTCCATTTACTAAAATTAAATTAATAGCAATTTAGCCCCTGATTAGATATAAAAATAAAAAAGGAAAACTTCTCTAAAATTCAAAAAAATAGATATTTTATATTACTATATGTTTAGTCAGATTTAGCGAGTGTCTAAATAAATATCTTCATGGAGGGTGAAGATATTTTATTGCTGAGGCGACTGCTCACGAAACCTGAACTAAAATAATAAGTATACATAATACAAAATAATCAATTAATTAATAAAATTGTGAAGTACAATTTTATGTACTCTACAAACAAAGAAATATAACATGTAAGAATGTAGAGATCTAACCATTGAGAGCAAACATGGTATCCTAGTGATTATTGCTAATCACGAATGAATTATGTACACAATTGTCCTTTTTATGTGGATTGTTGGTTTTTAAATTTTTATTTGATTTTCTTATATAGATATCTATATTTATTTAATTTTATTTTTTTAATTTAAATATTATATAATATATATACGTATATAAGAGTGCATAAATAGATATGATACAAAGAGTATATATATAGATTATATAATAAATATAGAAATCAGAAAAGATTTAAAAAATGTCCTATTTTAAATTTTATGCATGTATATATATTTATATATTTATTTATAAGGTATGTATAATTATAAGTAGTAGTATAAAGTAACAATCTATAAATATCTAATACATATAGCATATTATAATAATACATATAGATAAAAATAATCAAAATTTATAAAATAAAATACTTTTGTGTTTTTCATATTTTCTAGTATTTTTGAGATTTTATGGGTAATTTTGCTAATTCTATGTATTTTTAGGTTAAAAATATCCCAAAATAGGGATTAAATAAATAAGATGAATTGTTTTGGAATTTAAAAATACTAAATAAAGTGAAAATTTTTCAAAACTATTTTTCATATATAAGAATATATATAAAAATAGTCGAATAGAAACATATATTTTTGGGATTTTGAGATATACTTATATTTTTCAGATTTTATAGCTTTTTAAATTTTATAATTTTCTTTAGCTATTTTTAGGGATTTTTGGTCTGAAGCTATAATAGACCGTAATAGAAAAATATATTTTTCGGATTTTTTAAAATAAGGTTTTATAATTTTAGGTATTTTCTAAGTCAAATAGGGACAAAAAGTGCTCTTTCTATTTTTAATAAATAGGCAAGGTGCATAAAATGTAAAGTAAAAATTTGGCATGCAAGATCATGCATCCAGGTACATTATCCAATTTTTGCATATTTTGGAGCATAGATGATATTTATAAAAGTTAAACAAACATGCACATAAATTGAATACTCGTAGGGACCTTTTTACAAATATTAAAAAATTATCATGCATCCCAGAACCCTAATACAACATCCAGGGGGCTAATCTGAAATTTAATCATGAATATTTAATTAAAAGCACATGGTAGGGGCATAAATGCAATATACATAAAGCTCAAGGCCCTCGATGCAATTTATCCACAAAAGTTAACAATTAAAATACAAAATTTTGGACTAAAAGCAAATACAAAGAATCGTATGATAATATTTGTAATGCCCAATTCACGTGGGGGGTCTCGTGAGGTGAGCTGGCACGAACATCAATGCAAATATACAAAAAGAAAGGGGGCTTCATGCAAAATTCACCAACTATTTACACTTCAGACCTTACTTTGAATATTAAATAAAGATAAACAAAACGTCGATAGGCATATCTGAAATTTACCCAATATATGCGCACCAACGGATAGTAGAGATTTCTACACTTGACACATGTCGTGTCCTCAACGCTTGATGAAGGTTTGATCTGCAACAGCTAGGATTAGATCCCACAATGGGATCCAACAATGGTGGCTCACGTTGATCGGATGATGAATGCTCATGGGACTTCGATCTTGATCGGACGGTGGAGAAGATACTTAGATGAATATGCAAGAATGTCTTCCATCCCGAGTTTCGATCTATATTAGCTACTGCCTCCGACCACCTGTTACTCGGCTGATAGCCGTGGAAGCTTCATCTCATCATCCTGAAGCTTATTGATGCTTCAAAAGTATCTGGATCTTGACGGGGCAGCTATAAAGGGACTCTGTTCCTCGGGCAGCTCTTGATCCTCAAATGGGTCTTAGATGACCCCCTCCAAATCTACATGTACGTGCAATAGCACACAAAGCAAAGGGCACAAGGTCTGGGTTGTTATTTGGTGGAATCAAATGGTGAGATGGAAGGGTGTGGAGGTGCTCCCGGCGAAGGCGGTGAAGGGAGCAGTGGGGGCTCGATTCATGAAGGACGAGGTGATTTGGTGGAAAAAGGGAGTGGAGAATGCGCCGAAGAACGAAGGGGATGTGAAAGGCGGGCCGAAGACTGTTGTAAATGGGGTGAAATGCATTCGGAACAGAGAGCTCCTTCGATCGAAGATCTTGATTCTATGCTAGACTGTTGATCTACAAACAAAATAAAATGCATGAAACTAAAACTATGTCTAAAACTATATAGAAATGGAAGAAAATATGCAGCTCAAACTTGGGGACCAGGGAGCAGAGGTGTCGTCAGAGCTCCACCTTGGACTGGCTCCTCTCCTCCTAATGCTGCATCGACCTCGGGAGGTACTCTCTTTGTCATCGGAAGCACTCACATGCACGAAGCAAGGGGAATTAGGGTTCGAAGAAGGATCAAATAGGGCATGATGGACTGGGGTTCTTATTTATAGACACAATGAGGAGGCATATCGATCAAGAGATTGACACCAATTAAAGGACATTTGGATTTGATCTTCGGCTAGGGCATGATTCAAGTATGTTCAATCTTGAGGAAACACACATCACGCCTAGCCAGAGCATTATGAGATCAAGCAGAAAATTTGGCGAAAGTTCGGGTTCTGACAAGGTGGTGACTTGAGGAAGAGAGGGGGTGTTCACCTAGGTCAACACAGGGAATGTTGTAGTTGACCAACCAGAAAAATCCCATGGGGAAATTATTGGTAAAATCAATAAATGATAGTAAACGAATTTATTAATTTTATATTGTACAAATAAAAAATGTTCCTTTTCTGTAGTATTTTATCCTTATTTTTATCTATTTTTATGAGACTATTTATTATGAATTATTATTTACATGTATAGTTATAAGTATATTGACCTATATATATATATGTATTTTATTTTTATTTTGTAGTTTATATTTTATTATTTTATGCACCTAATTTATATTTTTATAAATTATTTAGGCGTACACAAATATTTTTTTATTGTATTTTTCTTAATTCCTTTGTATACTTAAATAAATAGATGTATCTATTATACATGTAAAAGTATAGATGAACCGTCTATATACTTTTTATACTTATTTGTTTTAATTTATTTGTAATGGTTTTGTTGTATTCTAAATATGTACATATAATATAGGTAATATTTACAAAATTATAAAAATATAAAATAATGAAGGATATACAGAATAAATAAAATGAATATTTTTTTCAGGAATATTGTACAATAGGGGTCCAAAACCGAACTTTTGCATCTTAACTCTAATTTAAATGAAACCACCTTCATTAAATATCTAATTAAAAGTTATCTACAATTAAAGGTCATTTTGATGTATTTTGAGTTTTTATGGAGAAGATATGGGTTTGGGAATTTTGGGTTTTGGAATTTTATTCTGAGTATAGAATGCACAATTTGTATTATTTTTGTGGGAAGTAAATTTTGTATTTTTCTATGTAGTTTATCTACACTTACATGCACAAAGATTCTTTATTTGGTGTATAAATAATGAAGGATAAAATGGGTCCCAAAAATGAATTATTAAAGAAATAAAATCTGGGTTTTTATTGAGTTTTTGACCTTTATCTACCCTACTTTATTCCTTGTCGACCCAGTAATCATGATGCCTAGGTCTCGGGGTTTTTGGGTCATAAAATATATTTAGCATTTTATTTCTTTTTCTTTCCTTTTCTTTATTCTTTTATTTTGGCTTTAAACACTGCATTTTATACGCTATTTATATAATAAATAATGAATGTTAATTTATGCAAAATAATGATATATACATGCATTTATCTAGGGTTTAAAGGCCAAAATCAATGAACAAAGGTGATGAAATGGAGATTCATCACCCCCTATACTGCATTTGCTAGTCCCTAACAAACACTTATGCATATAAGTGAAGAAAATAAAAATAAAGAAAAGAAAAAGAAAGAACTTGGATTGATTATAATTCTTAAAGTTGTCTTCATAAAATCAAAGTTTGGAGCTCAGTAAGACCTTTGGACATTTAGGTTTGGTCAGAACCGTATTGGGAATCAGATTTAAAACACAATGGCCTTTGAGAGTTACAAAACTTTGCTCAAGTCTCCTCAATATCCAGGTCAGAACAAGTGAACTCAAATGCTAATCCTTATGACTATGAGTTCATCTTGGACAATGTGTGTGATAAGTAGATCTCCTCTTCTAAAGCGGTAGAAGTCAGTCTTCTTCAACATGGTAACCCTAATTCCCCAATCCAACACCTCTTTTCTTGAGAAGCGGGGTATTCCCTTCTAAGTTCAAGTACAACAGGCTCAAGAAGAGGAGGTGGGCAGAAGAATGGGCGGTGGTCAGTGTAGCTACCTATTCTAGGATGCTTGACTAGTGTAGCCAAGTCATCCGACAACAGGCTCACATATATATGACTTTGAAGCTCAAGTTCAATACTATACAAATATATACATACTCCGACAGACATTTTATTTTCTTTTAGGCCTGCCCAATTTTTTGGAGTTTTTATTGCATTTTTAATACTATATACAACACCATTTGCGTAAGGACTTTTTCCTCTTGAGCCAGTAGATTATACCACTTTTGAAGCTTTATTGCAACCTACAACTTTTATCTTTAGACCTCTTCGCTACTAGATCGGGTTTGGGTACAATGGCCATAAATGCGTGACTTTTGATGTTTCCATTGGCTTGGGTTTCATGCCAGCAAATCTAGCCCTCTATGACTTCAACTGAGGTGAGCAAAATGTAAGGTGTAGGTGTGCAAGGTAGGTCATTATCAACAAGATTCATGTGTGTGTTCTAAAATATTCTACTTAGGCCATCAAGACGACATTGAACTAAGTCTCGTGGTCTCAAAGAATTAATTCCAGCAAACCTGAAGTGCTTCAATTTCATTTTCTATAAGGTTCCTGTGATTAAGTGGATTAAGGTCCAACCAAGATCCAATCTTCGAATTTTACTTAGACTTGTTCAATTGCTAGTACTAATCTGAAAAACGCAAATGTTATGCACAATGCGTAATTTCTTTTAATGAAAATTTATGATTTTGAAATTTTATTGGATTTTTGAAAAGGTTTTGCAAAATTTTTATGCAATTTTTGAAAAGATTTTGCAAATATTTTTGGGATTTTTCAAAACAAAATTTTTGGGAAAAGAAATAGGTACAGATTTTTACAAGGGAGTGCATCTTAGTATTTACAAGAGTTTGGATTCAGGAATTCACAGTAGTGTACATACAAGGTTTGTAAAGGATCTTTATTTGTTTGAATTATGTACATTGTTCTCAAAATAATTTGAAAAGATTTTTGAAAATATTTTGAAGACTTTATTTTGCAAAGTAATTCGATAAATATATTTTACAAATAATTTGTAAAATTTGAACATTGTTTTGCAAAGATTTTTCAAATAGTATATATAGATTTTTCAAAATGTTTTAGCAACCATTTTAAAAATCATATGCAAATATACATTCAAAACATTTTATTTTTTAAAAAATAAAATTTTACTAACAAAATATTTTTACAAAGGTTAAAAACATTTTACAAAACATTTTCCAAACAGTTTTTTAAAATATTTTTCAAAGAGATTTTCAAACTTTTTTTCAAACATTTTGCAAAACATGCTTACCTTATTTATTAATAGGTATATACAAATAATTTTAATGAATTTATACATGTATATTCTTTACACTTAATAAATTGTATTTTAGCGTACTTATTGAAAATACAAAAGTACGAGTTTTGGCTAAAGTATATTTGGAGTATATATGACCCCTATATACTTATCTTGAGCTTTGTCCTCATAGACTGGAGAGAAATGAGAAGACATAACTCGTGCTAAGTATATAAAAGCCTATAATACAATGACTAATGAATAAAGAATCAATGAACTGAAGTCAACCATACCCCCAATACTAAGGATGAAATAATAACATGTTGTATATACATACAGGGAGAGTTGAGGGTGGGAATGAACATATTAACCATTCGTCCTATCCCCCCCTATACTTAGGGGAAAATATCCCTAAGTATAGATTGGAATATCAACATAAGAAGAGACAGGTGAGGGATCAAAGAATTAACATTAGGACTCAGTCATCACCCCCTATACTTAGGATGAAGCATATCCTAAGTATAGAGGTGATGACTGAGAGGAATAAAATAAACAATAAGAAGAAAGAAAATAAACAAAAGAAAAGAAGATAAGAAGACAAGATGAAAACTAAAGAAAGAGTTTTATAGGAGCATTATCTGAATCTTTGGATGTTGTTGTAATTGTAGAGCACGCATCGTTATAGATCACTTGGACTGACTCGACAATGGCTAGGAAAGTATCATGCTCGTGGTACAACTTCAATAAATGCCCATTGACGATGAAAGGTTGTGCGTCATATGACAACTCTGATATCACAATGCTTCAGTTGTCACACACTTCTTTCACTCTGAATGGCCCTGTCCATTTACTTTTTAATTTACCTAAGATTATTTTCAACTTTGTGTTGAATAATCACACTTTCTCTCCAGTCTCGAAGGTCTTTCGTCTGATGTGCCAATCATGCCAATGTTTAACCTTCTCCGTGTATATCAATATGTTATCATATGCGTAGTCTCGGAATTTTAGGAGTCTATTCAGATCCACTTTTGTTTGCTAGCCACCTTTTTGTGAGTCCAAGTTGCAATGATTTACTGCCCAAAATGATTTATGAATTCATACAATGGGCAGATGGCACGACATTCCATATATAAGATGATAGGGAGACATGCCTAACGAAGACTTATACATGGTCTTCTATGTCCAAATGACAGAGTCCAAGAGTTGGGACCAGTTCTTTCTGCATGTCCTCACAAGCTTCTGCAAAATTATCTTGATTTCTCTGTTTGGTAGTTCTACCATGCCAATGGTCTGAGGATGATATGGAGAAGCAACTTAGTGCTCGATGTTGTACTCCTTCGTTAATTTCTTGACCACTTTAATTATTAAGTGGCTACTCCCATATGATATCATATTCTTTGGTATTCTAAACCGTGAAATGATGTTCTCTCTCAAAAACTGACAAATTGTACGACTATTAGCGACTCGGGCAAGAATAGCTTCAACCCAGTAACTCACATAATCAATGACAAGAAGGATGTGCTCAAATCCGTGACTGTTGGGGAAATGATCCCATGAAGTCGATACCCCAAGCATCATATACATCTAAAATATGAATGAATTTAGGGGCATCGAGTCATTAGGTGTGAGGTTCCCTCCCATTTTCTGACAGTCAACACAACCTTTGACATATGTTACTGCATCCTTGAATAGTGTGGGCCACCAAAGTCCACAATGCAATACTTTCGCTATCTTTCTGTCTCTAGAGTGGCATCCACAAGATTCGAGCAATTAACAATGCTCGAGGAAACTTTGATGCTCCTTCTGAGGAATACACCGAGGCCAAATACAATATGCTCCTTACCTGAATAAGCATGGGTCTTCCCATATGTAGAAACAGATTGTGGACAAGAACTTGTCCTTCTTGATCTTCGTCCAATCTTTTCTAATTACACTAGAAATAACGTAGTTCACACTATCGACATACCAAGGGAGAGAATCCATGGTGAGAATCGACTCGTCAGGAAAGGTGTCTGTGATGGGTACACTACTCAGTGGAGGTTCTTGATGTTCAATTCTGGAGAGGTGATTTGCTACCGTATTTTGTACTTTAGGCTTGTTATTGATTTCCAAATCAAACTCCTAGAGGAGAAGGATCGATTTTATCAATCTAGGCTTTGCATACTTCTTCTGCTTTAAGTACCAAATAGTAGAGTGGTCAGTACATATGGTGACTTTAGATCCAAGAAGATATGATCCAAACTTCTCAAGAGTAAAAACCATGGCCAACAACTTTTTCTCTGTAACAGTGTAATTTCATTGAACTTCATCTAATGTTTTGTTGACATAGTGAATGTCGTAGGGTGCTTTGTCTTTTCTCTATCCTAACATAGTCCCAACTGCAAAATATGATGCATTCATCATGATCTCAAAGGGTAGAGACCAATCTGGCAGCTATAGGACTGAAACTTGTGTGATTAGATCCTTCATCTGATTGAAAGAAACGAGAACCTATTGATAACATTAAACTCAATCTCCTTGCATAATAATTCAGTTAGAGGTCAGGTAATGCGCCTGAAATCTTTGATGAATCGTCTGTAGAAATCCACATGGCCTAGGAATGACCTCACATTTATGACATTTTGAGGTAGCTCAAGATTGGATATCATATCCTCCTTTGTTAGGTCGACTTCCATGCCATGCTTGGAAATGACATGGCCAAGCACAATCCCTTCAGTGACCATGAGAAGTGGCTCTTTTCCGAATATAGCACAAGATTGACTCCCGACTTTTCTGAAGTACTCTTTCTAGGTATTGAAGAAAAGAATCAAAGTTGTCATCGTAGATGGAGAAGTATCCATAAACACCCAGTTACTTGGTGATCTGATCCAATTTATCTAGATTTTGTGTTTCTTATTCGATCATAGTGAGTTTTTTAGGATCTTGTGATCACTTCTTGATAATATCAACCTTGGAGAGATGGCCCCCAATAATGCTGAGGTTGGAGCTCTCATCTCTCTTCTTTGTGGGACATTTCCATGCGCACTAGCTTGTGGAGGATCTGGGGTTGTCTTTGATAAGCGTGGGATGAAGAGAGAGCAGGCTCTCCTTCTGCAATTTCTTCAAAAAACTGCTAGACTACATCTTCATCCTTGTTAAAATGGGATCCCCCACAGGCTGCATCGACTAATCTCTGACTTTCAACATTCAGACCCTCAAAAAGTGTTGGACCAAGCTGGTCCTCGGTATGTCATGGTGGGGGCTTTTCTCCTGCAGATCGGTCAATCTCTCCAAGGCTTCATGAATAGACACATGAGAAGCCTGGGAGAGGATATTAATCCCATCTCGCATTTAGTTGAGCCAACCGAGAGGATAAAACATATGAAGGAACGCATACTTAAGTCCCTCTGAGGTTGTAACAACCTTTCCCAAATGGTTGACCCAGTGTAGGGCCTTGTGTTGGAGGCTGAAGGGAAATGTGGTCGTCTTAACTACATCTAACGTGATGTTAGGGTAGTGCATTGTTCGATAGATGTGAGAGAACCGTTGCAGGTGAATGTATAGTTTCTCATTGGTGTTCTGGTGGAAGGTAGGCAGAAGAACAAGGAACTGAGTTTTAAGCTTAAAGTGAGTATGCACCGGTGGGATGCGAATACACTTGGTCATCTGGTTGTCTCAAGGCTTATACGTCTCTTTCAACGTAGGTTTAGGCACCTCAGGTCCTTGCTCCTCTCCCTCTTGATCTTCTATGGGAATATCATTCTCATTTCTTCCTCATGTTGGTTTGTTCCTCATATCGTTCAACACCATGTCTTTAAATGTAGTCTGGATTAATACATGCTCAGTCAGTTATTGTTGGATGGCTTGGGTGGAATCTAACAAATAAGCATTCACCTGGTTCTGATCTGGCATTGAGCCTTTCTCTGGCTTGGGTGACTGTTGTCCTTTCCCTTTGCCCTAAGGCGACATCTTTGGGTCTGAATCTGACGAAAGGATATCCGGATTGAGATCCAGGACTGACTTCTATCTGCAATGCAAGAGGTATCCCAATCAGACCACTGTGAAATTAAACACCAGCTGCAGTGATGAAAGTGAAATTAGGGTCAATCCCAAATAATTGTGAATGGAGAAAAAGATGTAGACTGAAATCAACCTCGTTTCACAATGGGCGGACATGAGACAAGAGTGGTCCTGGTTTATTATGAAATAGAAAGAAACTGGAAAGAATACGAGGAGTCTGGAGATTGGTCTACAAGATCCAAACCGGGTTCTAGGGTTTCAACTCGAATAATTGACGGTGTCAAGTCCATGAAATTGATGAAGATGTTGGCGGAATCCCCGATTGGACCATCCACTTATCGACTTCTTGGAGGGAAAGAAAGATCGATGCTGGAGGAAGGACACGATGGTCAACGAGGAACAAAAGGAGTGTAAAACAGTAAAAGGCTCGAAATGAGCATGGGTTCAAAAAGGAGACACATATGAAAAAAATGTGCAAATGCGCGAGGCTTGATCTTTGAGCCTTAATCTAGTTCCATACAATTCACAATACAAAATGGGTTCACCAACTCTACACATGTGAAGCCGTAAAGGGTCAGCTATTTTTATCTTTTCATTTTTAGAGTTGTTATTTCAGGCATATCTTTAAAAGAAGTCCTTAGACGTTAATGCTTGTACTTGTCCTCCTCCATTGTAACATGTAATCTGCACTTTTTAAGGTCCTTGTAACCCTTCCTAGATCCCTACTTGGCATAAGAATGAGAGAGAGGAAGCTGATAGGCAAAACCACTACTTCGGACCTCGCTTGCAATAGAATCACCAGTGAGCGTGCAAGTCCCTACTCGGACACGAGACGTTGAGACAAACACCCCCGTGAGGGTATGGCCTAAGCTCAATACTTCATACAAGGTCGGTGTTCCACATAAGGTAGGAACACCATTGTTGAGCAAGTCCTACTCATCTGTGTATGATAAAAGCGCTAATACTTCAAAAATCCAGGCGATACACAAGGCAATTACAGACTGGGTTTTTGGCTATAATCCTTAGTGCGTCGCTGATGAATCTATGATTCATCACTTCAAAAGTCAAAAATAGAGCCTTGTTCCCGAGTAAATAGAGGCATATTTCCCTTTATAATGCATAAATAGCATTCATGCATACACACATAATACATTCATTTTAGCAGTCCATTTGCATTTAAATAAGAAGCCAAAATCCCTTGTAAAATACCCACTCACTAAAATAACCTCTTCCTTATAATATGTACTCCTTAGTTAATAATATAGGGAAGAAGGCCAAAAACCCCCCTTGTAAATTAGTCAATAAAGCCCTGGAACCCCTGTACACTAAAATGCACATAAATCCCTCATACAAACTCTGAAATAGGTCTACTTACTCTTAGAATACTACACATTAAAAGACCTTTAAAATGAGACTAATTTCATCCAATTTGGAGCTCGTATGAGAAAGTTGGGTTTTTGGGCCACTTTGTATACTACATATATGTATATTTGTATCTTTGTATTTATGTATCATATTTGTCCTCATCTCCGTCTTTTGTCAACATGAAACTTGTAGATCTCATCGAGATCTACAACTTTCATGTTTTGAGTTTTTCCAAATTCGGCCCCCTCTTCTCTCTACACATATATTTTCTTCCAGCCATTCACAGCAGGCCACGTGGCGCCCTCTGGTTGAGCCACGTGGCCCGCTGCCCTTGCCTCATCCGCCCGCAGCCACAGCCGTTGGATTGCCATCTAGATCCAACGGCTTAGCTGCCTCCACGTACGCCTCGATTTTAAACCATCCGATCATCTCCATCTCCGATCCTAACCACCCGTTAGCGCCCTCACCAGAGCTCGCCACGTGGCGGCTTGTACACCGCTAGATCGCATCCCTGATCATCCATCACAGCCGCTTCTTCCTTTGGCGCCCCTCAGCCCTTCGATCAACCTTAGCTTTCCATCACCGCCCTCCGTTTGCGCCGCAAGCTGAGCACGCCACATGACGCTTTGAGAACCGCCTGATCACGCCTTCGATCCCTTCATCCAAACCGCTCGATCCTCTTTATTCCCACCGTCAGATCGCGCCCCAGCCTTTCATCTGCACCGTTCATTTCTGCCTTATTCCCCTCGCACCACGTGGCGCAATCACAACCCTTGATCGAATCGCTTGCGATCTAATCCTACCCAGCCATTATCGCTTCGATCACCACCGTTGGATCACAAGATCCAACGGTGGAGACTTCGTCTCCTACCTACGATCACCTCTCTCCCACGATCTCACCCTTGCGTAACAAGCCGCCCCCTTTCTATTTTCGCCACCACGCCTACCACCATCTCCGACCACCAATCACTCCACGTCCTTCCCCACTCATCCATCATCCTCGCCAGTCACTTCATTTCCCACGTCGATCGCCAGCTACGCCTCACTACCTCCTTGAACTTCGCTCCATCACCAGGCCGCTCCTTTACTTCACCCTTTAAATACTCCACCACCAGCCATCGTCGCACCTATCCGCCACTCCTGAGAGCTTCCTTGAGCTCCGATCTTCCAATTGGTGACAGCGATTTGACGAATCGTTGAGCGAAGAGGGTTTCTTCTCCGGCGAGATCCACGGCATCTCCGCCGTGTCGCAGCTGCTCTCCGCGATGCTGCACGAGCTCGGGACATCACCGGCCCCTCGAGCGACGACCTGGAACCCAAGAAGGAGTTCCAAACCCCAGGTGGCTCTTCCATTCTTCTCTGATCTTTTCTTCATTTCTTCTTCTATTTTCTAGCTTTTTATTCTCGGCCTCCGATCACTTCCACGCCTCCATTTCATTCCACTGAGCTTCGCGTCGAAGCTCCCATCTTCGCGGTACCTTTCACGACCTCCGACGACGCACATCACAACACCCCGATCTCCAGCTCCGCCATTTGGCCGGAGCTCCTTCGCCAGACGCCCTTAGTCCCCCTTAGGCCTCTCCGATCACCTTCACATCTCCACGAGCACACGCACGAGCTCCGGCTCTATCTCTAACACCTGCAGGTGCCCCTTTGCTCATTGAACGGAAGTTCGCAGGAGCCGACTCGGAGCTTCATCGCCATCGCCTTCAGACCACCCTCCGTCGCTCCTGAGACCACCAAGAGCTTCGCCGCATCGCCACGCGTCTTCTGGGATATCTCCGACAAGTCGGAGAGCGTCAGCGACACGAGGAAGGACGGGCGGAGCTAAGGCATCTTCGCCGGAGCCCCGCCATCTCCTCCACAGGCGGCGGAGGATCATCGGAGCAGACGCACAGCTGCCGTTCGATCACGTCGATCGAACGGCCCTCAGCGAGCCACGTCGCCTTTCAGTCGGGCTTCCCAGGAGTCGTTGGATTGACTTAGATCCAACGGTGCCTCAAGCGCCACGCGTCTTCCATCCGCAGCAGATCTCAGCCGTTGATATCCCATCTGATTCAGCGGTGGATCTTCAGCCACGTCGCCTCGCCCTGGAGCCGTTGGATCATCACCGATCCCGCGGTCGAGATCCGTCCAAGTCGCCCGATCCGAGCCTCTTCCCCAACCACTAGGCTCGGATCCCCGAAGCAACTCCGAGCCACCATCCGAGCCTCCGCAGCCATCCGAGCCTAGGCCGCCCACGTGAGGAGCATGTGCGACCTGGGAAATTTACACAGAGGCCCCTGGAGCTTTCCAATATTGCAAAGAGGTCCCTGTAAAGTTGAGCCCACGTGAGGAGCACGTGGAGGAGAAATTGCACTTGAGTCCCCAGCATTATAGGTAATTGCATTTTAGTCCCTGTCAGCATATTTGCTTTATGTATTTTTATTTTCCTGTATTGCATTTACACCCCGGTGTTTGCACGCATCCCTAGGTTGCATTTTATATCATTTTTCAAATCTAAAAATTGCATTTTGTTGAGAAACTTGTCCTTTGTCTATTGGTCCACGCGTCACATTTTTGTAATTTCAGTGGAATTATTAATGAATTAATTGGTATATTTTTGAATTATTTTGCCCAGTGACACCTTTTAATTTGTAGTTAATTCTCTGTGGTTCCAAAAATACTCAAAAATTCACAGTAGCTTAAGGACAGTAGTCTTAACATGCCATAAAAATTTCATGTCATTTGCACACATATCGAGGCCTAAATAAATTGTTGAGTGATTTTCTCATTTTAATTTTATTTAATTCATTTCATAGTGAAATTAAGATCTGTCAATTTTCCTGGATTCCTTACTATTAGTGCTATCTAGGATAATTTTATTTCTTGAAGAAATTGTGATTTGTTATTTATTAAAAATTAAATAGTGAAAATCACCCTGTCTGTATATTTAATTCACAGTAAATTCATTTAGTGTCTAAAAATTCCAAAAAAATTAGGGTAGATCATTTTCATCATAATTAATCATCTGGCCAAATTTTAGAATTTTTGGACTTCATTTGATATCATAATTGAAGTGAACTTTATATTGGCCTGCATTTTTGCACGAGTCTGCATTGAAAATAAAAAAACAAAAAAAATTACTCCTCGAAAATCTAACACTTGGATATTTGCTCAAAATCTACCTAAGGAGACATATGCCTCCCTGAGTTCGACCTTGGACTTCACCAAGTAAAAAAAAAACATCTGCCGCTTGAAATTATCTTAACATTAATTGATAAGTGGTTTTTTACTAGCCTCTCGTATCCGACTGCAACGAACGATTAACATTAATTTGGACATTAATTTGCTCGAATTAACTAAGGGTGCGGGGCGGTTATCAAAATGGCGCCATTGCCGGGGAGGCACGGCTTAGGTTAATTTTCAGTAATATTTTGAATGTTTGATTTCTTATCCCCGGGTAGTCTGACCCCCGGTTTTCTTGTAATTATTCTCTCTTTTAATTCTTTGCATCATTGTATTTTTGAGTCACTCTCTGACCTCTCTCTTTTTCTGTGCGAGGAACGTGAGGAGTCGACGACGCTTCAAGGATCTAGCATTTTAACTTTATTGAGTGAAAGAGAGGCATTGTATTTTTTATTTTATTTCTTTTTCGTATCATTTCCACTGATTCCCGTTTGGGTTCTCGCATCTGTAAAGATAGTGGAACCGTGTCCCCGTGTGTTGTGTGGGTGAATTGTAACTTAGCTTGCACTAGCGGCTCCCCGAGCCAATCTAGGAATTGCTTGTGCTCGTAATCATTAGGACCACACAACTCACTTAAAAGACGCACTTAGACCGCAGTACTTAGCCAAGTTAACCTGTCTTCACGCTAATAGAACTGCCTGTCTAGGAGTGGCTTTTATCGCTTGCATTTGCATTTAGATTAAAAAGTTTTCAATTCTGTTCTGCATCCTGCATAAAAAAAGCGAAGGGATCACTGTAAGTATTCTCTACTCAGCATACGCATCATAGTTTCTTGTGCATCGGCTTTTCTCGATTTCCCCCTCTGTTTTTCACATCTAAATTAAACGGAAATTGGGACTCTTCGATAGGCGTGCTGTGTGGTTGGATTAATACAGTGAGAACCTAACTTAAAATCGGGACTGCTAAACAGTATTGACAAAAAAAAAAGAATAAAATTTGAAAATTGTTTGCGGGAGTTTAATCCCCAATCTTGTATTCAGGCTGAGTGAGGGTATTTGAGTGTATGTGAACACCTTAAGGCAGAGCCCGAATCCCCGCCTTCCATATCACGTTCTAACTGATCCTAGCAAATATCACAAGTCGAATAATTTCAGATTCTTTGACTAGTACCAAGTAGCCTCCGCCTGTCTCAGGTAGATAGGGGCGAAATTGCGGTACTTTGCAACAAGTTGCCAGTAACCCCCTGTGGTGAAGTTCCGGCCTTGTCAGCCTCCGCCTGCTTGCAGGTAGATAGGGGCGTGGTCATTGAATCCATCGGCTTGGGATAGGAGCGAAGAAAGGAAGGAGCGGCGGTATCTTAGGCGACAAGTTAAATAGGGAAGACGCATCCGGCTCTCAGCCGACTTCCCTATAGGTCGCGTAATCCTTGCTTACTTTGCTTGAAAATCACACTTAAAAACTAGAAGATTAATTGGACTCGATTTCGAGTCCTTCACTGTGTTGAGTGTGAACCCAGAGTTTTGGATTGATTTTTTCTTGCTTCAGGTAGGAGTAAAATCCTATCTTCTTCTCGCTTCATCAAGATGAGTGATTGGGGAGATCTCGACGCATTATTCACCAATCTCTCTATGAGTCCCCCAAGTAACTCATCTTCATCGGTCCAAGCGCACCTTGGACCACCCAGGACTCATGACCCTCTTGAGTCCTGGTTCCCTTATGCTCAGGGTGGTTACTCTCAAACCAACCCTTTCATCTCCTCCGAGATTACCGAGGAAGACCATTGCCTCGGTAATCCCTTCCTTAATTTGCCATCTAACACAGATCTTATTTCCCAATCCCCAGAATTAGAGGACAAGATGCCGCCAAGGATGCCACCGGATGAGGACCAGATACGACAGATTCTTGCTCGCCTTGCCGAAGCCGAACAGAAAAATGCAGATCTCACGACGCGGATGGGAAAAATAATAGTAGCTGGAGGAATCGACCGACCAATGGTCGATACCTACAACTCGGCGGAGAACGAGATTCAGAACTGGTTAGCACCCGCAGTTCCCGCCCAGGCATTTGAACTGAAGCCCCACTTCCTTAGCCTACTCCCGATGTTCAACGGAAACCTCAATGAAGAACCATACACTTTCCTCCGTGACTTCGAACTGGTGTGCAACAATCTTAGCCATCCCAATGTTGGCTAAGATTATATCCGACTGAAGGCCACCCCTTTTGCCTTAGGAGATAAGGCTGCTCATTGGCTGAAGAACTTAGGGGTGGTATGTACTACCTGGATGCAGTTCAAGGATCTATTCTTGAAAAAGTTTTACCCTCTCAGTAGGACTAACCAGATGAGAACGAAGATCGCCAGCTTCGCTCAAGGACCCAGTGAACCTTTCCATGAAGCATGGGACAGGTTCAATGATTTAGTACAGAAATGCCCATGCCACGGCATTTCGAAGGCGATCTTAGTCCAGACCTTGTTCTGTGGTCTAACCCCGGAGATGCAGGGGTTAGTCAGTGCTGCATGTGGAGGAAGCTATCTGAACAAGAACGAGCACGCCGTATGGAAGATCCTGGAGCAGATGGCAGAAACCGGCAGGTCGCAGGCCACAAGGGCCTATCAGTTGTCTCCCTCAATCCTATCCAATGAGGCAACTCGAAGGACTGTAGCAGATCTGACTAAGGACCTCATTCCCAGCATGGGGATGATTGCCGACAAGCTTACCATGGTCGAGCAGATCCACAAGAGAGTCGCGGAGATGGAGTCTCTTTCGAACCTACCGAAGCAAGTGGAGGAACTCTCTGAGAAGGTATCTAAGATCAAGCTACCTACCCCTTCTGCACCACTTGTACCTGTACATCGAGTCCATCTTGTACAGGAACAGGCACCGGGGTCTCAGAGTAGCTGGGACCAGACTTACAACCAGCAGAACCAGCATGCACCCCCACAAGTGGAGACGGGATACGAGGAGCCTCCGCCAGTGTACGAGATCAACGGGCTTTGGTATAGTCGTGACCCGATGGTCAGGCAGATCGAAATGGGGAAGGATCAGCCACACCGCCCATCCCCAGTCTACCAAGAGACCAGGCCCGTTCCCATACCGCGCTTCCAGTCCAGGCCAGAACAGGGGTACCAGAAGCAGCAGCGCACCTATCAGCAGGGGTCGGCACCGTCCCATCAGCAGCAGCAATATCGGCATGGCCAGCTGGGCCAATACAGAACCGCATCTACACAGCAGCAAGCCCAGCCCACCGAATTGGAGTCTCTCACCTTGGCGATCCAGACCCTGTCTGATAGGGTCCAACAAATACAGAATGACTACCTGGACATGAGAACCGACATCAATCGGGTCTCTCGTGCCCAGGACCAACAGATGGTGACAAAGACCCCAATTCCTGCACAGGTTCAGGCCAACCCGAACATCTTACACCAGGGCCAGAACCGACCTCGAGATCATGTATACTATTCAGATAATTACTTATCTGAACATGATATCCTCTCGTACGATAATGTAAATCATATGTCCCTCAGGAGCGGAAGGACCGTGACCATACCTGATCGGGCACGGGCGCAGAAGGAAGGAGCCTCCGACACTCTACCTGAGGAGAACTCGGAGGAAGAAGAGGAGGAGCATCACCACCATCATCGCCGGCAGAAGAAGAGGACATCTGAGTCCTCGAAGCAGCATTCTCGCATTTGCATGGAGTCAGACAAAACTGATGAAGAGCCCGCACCTCCATCTGAGGAGGATCGTCCAACAGTCGCGGAAGAAGCGTCACCGGTTTCGCCTCAGCATTTTCTTTTCAGTCAGAGTCAGAGTCCTAGTCTGTATCAGAGTCAGAGTCCTGTTAAGAACTCAGTTCCCGAAG
Source organism: Ottelia alismoides (assembly GCA_037367405.1). Classification (NCBI taxonomy): domain Eukaryota; kingdom Viridiplantae; phylum Streptophyta; class Magnoliopsida; order Alismatales; family Hydrocharitaceae; genus Ottelia; species Ottelia alismoides. Next base: position 612,708 of record JAZKJV010004359.1, on the reverse strand, counting down.
TTAATGAGAAAATTTCAGTTTCCGAACCTGAGTTGGAGTCAATAATCCCTTTCTCCCGAGCTCTCAATGGTGGAAAGAAGAAAAACAAAAAAATCCAAAAAGATGACCCTGAGATGGCTGAATTCTGCAATAAACACATCAAGGTCACAATCCCCTTTGACAAGTTCGTGGAAATGACCCCTGCGTTCCAAAAATACCTTAAGGTGAGATGCACACCTACTAGGGTTAGCAGGAAGACCAAAAGCCGTGTTGAAAAACACGTTTTATCAGTAGCCACGCCTTGTGCAATAAAGAACTCGTTTCCTCGGAAACGAAGAGACATGGGTGCACATTATGTAGTGAGTCATGTTGATGACATCGTGTTTGCACGCACTCTCCTAGACAATGGTTCCTCAATCAACCTGATGCCTACAACCCTCTATGAGCGGCTTAATCTCGGACCTCTTAGGAAATCTAGAGCTCTTCTACAGTTCGCTGACAAATCAACCAAGAGGTCCCAAGGAGAATTAAGGAACATTGCAATCAAAGTCGAGGGGCAAGAATACATGGTGGACTTCACTGTCCTGGATATGGAAACCCCTCGTAATTGGAGAGATTCCCAGATCATTCTAGGTAGGCCCTTCCTCAGAACAGCAGGGGCCTTATTTGATTATAAGAATGGGAAGATTCAGTTCCAAACTCCAGGCAGAGATGAGGAACTTGAAATGAAGCAGACAAGATGGCAGAGACCGGATTCAGAATCCAGCACCGAGTACTCTTCTACCGGAACAGACTGCGAGCATGTAGACTTAGTTGGGCCATGGAGACAGAACCCAGCCAGCACCGATATGTCCATCTCCTCCGAAGATGGTCCAGTGCATGAGTCAGTCTGCGAGATCCTCAGGAACGAGTACAGCTCTGAGCCTGCATCGCCCTACATCTTAGATGACGTAGAGACCCAGTTGGGCCTGTCAGTCCTTACATCTCTAGGACAATCGGAAGATGAGGATGACGAGTCGGACGAGGCATTTGCCGATTGTATGGAGACCTTTGACGATCCGACTCCAGAGCCGAACTTGGTGGCAGCTATCACAGAAGACGATCCAGCCACTTCCCACACTGAACCAGATCATATTGAGACAGATTTCTTAGACGATCACACTATCCCTGAGCTCAAGCCCTTACCCACAACCTTAAAGTATGCCTTCCTTGCGGGCCAAGACAAGAAATTTCCGGTCATCATCAGTTTGCGATTGACCGAGGAGCAGGAATCTCGCTTGCTAGAGATCTTGGAGAAAAACCGCAAGGCGATAGGCTGGAACATTTCCGATCTCCACGGGATAAATCCCGCTCTGTGTTCGCACCATATTTACTTGGAGAATGAAGCCAAACCCTCTCGTGAACTCCAACGCCGGTTGAATCCAAATTTGCGAGAGGTCGTGAAGAAAGAGATAGAAAAATGGTGCGACGCGGGTTTCATTTACCCAATCTCCGACTCTAAGTGGGTGGCCCCAATCCATGTTGTCCCGAAGAAGTCGGGAATTCAGACAACCACCAACGAGGATGGAGAGGAGATCGTGACGAGAGTACCCACGTCGTGGCGCGTCTGTGTGGATTACAGACGCCTGAATGCCGCGACGAAGAAGGATCATTTCCCCCTACCGTTCATTGATCAGATCCTAGAGAGACTAACGGGGAAAGAGTTCTTCTGCTTCCTAGATGGGTTCTCGGGCTACAATCAAGTAGCCATAGCTCCAGAGGACCAGGAAAAGACCACGTTTACATGCCCCTTTGGTACCTATGCTTTCAGGCGCATGCCTTTTGGGCTATGCATTGCTCCAGGTACTTTCCAAAGGTGCATGATTGCTGTATTCGCCGAAATGGTCGGCGAATTCCTGGAAGTCTTCATGGATGACTTCTCGGTCCACGGCGATTCTTTCGATTCCTGTCTTATGAATCTGGACCGAGTCCTCAAAAGATGTTGTGAGGTTAATCAGGTGCTCTCTTGGGAGAAAAGTCACTTCATGGTGATGGAGGGCATAGTGTTGGGGCATGTCATCTCCAAGAGAGGAATGGAGGTTGACCCTGCCAAGGTGGACGTGATCAGACGACTCCAGCCACCAACCAACGTAAGGCAGTTGCGGTCGTTCCTCGGGCATGTTGGATTTTATCGGAGATTTATTAAGGATTTTTCAAAAATTGCCTGACCGCTAACTGAGCTTTTAGGCAAAGACATGGAGTTTGTTGTAGATCACAAATGTCTTGAGGCCTTTAAGCTTTTACAAGGAATGATTATGGACGCACCCATCCTACAAGCCCCAGATTGGTCTCTACCCTTTGAGATCATGACGGACGCCTCTGATTATGCTGTTGGGGCTGTGTTGGGACAAAGAAGAGATGGCGTCCCGTTTGCAATTCACTACGTAAAAGGAAATGCTTGCAGTAGTGTTTGCCTTGGACAAATTCAGATCTCACCTAATCGGATCCAAGGTAACTGTGTTCACTGACCACACGACACTACGGTGTTTGATGGCGAAGAAGGACGCGAAGGCGCATCTTCTTCGATGGATTTTACTTATCCAGGAGTTTGATTTGGACACCCGTGATAAACCTGGAAAGAAGAATGTAGTGGCCGATCATCTTTCTCGTCTCGAAGATCTTAATACTTCCGAGGTTTCACCAATTCGAGACTCCTTCCCTGATGAGTCGATTTTTGTTATCGACTCACTCGCATGGTATGCCAATATCGTGAATTATCTTGTCTCCAAGAAAGTTCCCGAAGATTGGCCCAAGAGCCAAATCGATCGACTAAAGTCGAACGCTAGACACTACCATTGGGAGGATCCGATCCTTTTCTTTGAAGGACCGGATTGTGTCTGGAGACAGTGTATTCCTCAGGAGGAACACCAGAGTGTCCTTTCTTTATGCCACAGCTTGGAGGCAGGAGGACACCACTCCGGGAAGAGGACCGCATGGAAGGTACTTCAATGTGGCTTCTACTGGCTGACTCTGTTTCGCGATGCCACCGCCTTCGCGAAGTCGTGCCCAGTTTTCCAGAGAATGGGAGGAACCGTTGGTTCCAAGGATGAGATGCCAATGCAGCCGGTCATCATTTGTGATGTCTTTGACGCCTGGGGCATTGATTTCATGGGCCCATTCCCTGTCAGCCACGGGTTCGAATATATCCTTCTTGCGGTAGACTATCTGTCCAGATGGGTGGAGGCTATCCCGACCTGAGCTGCAGACAGCAGGACTGTCTGTAAATTCATCAGAGAGCACATAATCTCTAGGTTCGGGATCCCCAAAATGATGATATCAGATGGGGGTAGCCACTTTGTGAATTGAGAGGTGAAGAAACTCCTGAAGGACTACGGCATCGAACACCGTGCCGCGAGTCCTTACGACCCACAAACCAATGGTATGGCTGAGGTGTCAAATAGGGAGGTGAAAACCATATTGCAAAAGCTTGTCCGCCCGGACAGGAAGGACTGGTCTTAGATTTTGGATCAAGTCCTCTGGGTGTATAGGACGGCTTACGAGACACCGTTAGGCACCTCCCCGTTCCAAATGGTATTCGGAAAGCCGTGCCATTTGCCCGCAGAATTAGTGCACAAATCAGAATGGGCAATCAAGAAGGTCAACTAGAACACACACCTGGGTCAGAAGCAGAGAGACATGGATCTGAATAAGCTTGTGGAAGTCAGAAACCGCGCATATGACAACAGTTTGGTGTACAAGGACAAGGTGAAGCGTTGGCATGATAGATATATCAGACGAAAGACCTTTGTTCCTGGACAGAAGGTATGGTTGTTCAATGCTAGGCTGAAGATTTTCCAGGGCAAGCTGAAGTCTAAGTGGACAGGCCCATTTGTCGTTCGTACGGTGCATAATAGTGGATGTGTCGAGATCTCAGATCTCGCAGATGACGCACTAACATTCCTACTGAATGGACAGCTGTTGAAGCACTTCGTCGAATCTAATGAGCAGTTAGTCCATATTGAGGAGATTGTATTCATGCGTGAGACAGATACAACAGATACACCTCGAGCCGCGTATGAGACCTTGCAGCAGTGAACTCCAGCCATCCGCAGCATCTCGAAAGATTCAGACCGACTCATCTGTATATATCATCATTTTTGTACATCCTATCCTTTCTCCCGCGACTCTAGTAACTCATCCCCGTCTCATTACATCACTATCTTGGACTATACTTAGGATGATCAGATCCTAAGTATAGGGGGGAGGAGTCAATTGAGTCGATTCTTTGTACATTCTCCAGATCACATTGGTCCTCATACTCACTTTCGTCCTATACTTAGGCTGACCTGAGCCTAAGTATAGGGGGGACCAATGGCTGCCTTGTATACATTCATCCACTTCTCATCTTTCCCTCGTCTGCCCCATTTCTGATCTTCTTCTACACTTAGGCTGCCAGAGCCTAAGTATAGGGGGGCGGTACGACTTCTATACTTTTTGTTATTTTAGCTCTCCTACGCTTAGCCCGAGCTATGTCTTTTTAGACCCTTTCGTGCTCTGAGGACATAGCACACGCTAAGTATAGGGGGCGTGTATATATTACATATATACTTTACCCATACCTCGTACTTTCGCGTATTCTCACGTATTTTTGTATAAATTTTGCAATAATTACGGGTGGGTAAAAGTTGAATAATAATAATAATATTGAAAATTGAAAATAGGCTTCTTATTTAATCTTGCATATCACCTCTGCATAAAAAATAGAGTCTTGCATTTTCATAGCATGTCATCCACATCTCATCAGCATATCTTGCATATGCAAAGTGAAAAGCTAGTGGGTTCTGAACCAAGTTATGAGTAGATATTGAGGATGGACTTGATTTGACCTTAATCCACCTAATTTCAGAGGAACCTTATAGGAACTGGAGTTAAGATTTCTCAGGTCAAGTGACTTAATTCTTCGAGTCCGCAAGTCTATGTTCACATGTCATCTTGATTAGTCTAAATAGAATATCTCGGGCGTATGCAAGATTCTTTTAGATAATGACCTAACTTGGACAAGCACTATGCACGTAGATCTTCATTGATGAGGTGGTAAGGAGGTAGAATCCTTTAGCTTGGAGTAGCACACGGGTGGAAACATCCGTCCTCCTCTAGGGAGGGTAGTGCATCTCAACCTAGTCTGGTGGTGTTGACATCTAAGGACGGGATGCTGTGGGTTGCAATAATGCTTCAAAAGAGGGATAGTCTACTGACTCAAGAGGAAAAACTCCTGATGTACATGCTGCACAAAAAAAATGCAAAAACTCCAAAAAATCGGACAGGTCCAAGAGAAAATAAAATACTTGTCGGAGTATGTATACTAGTAAAGAAATGCAGCTGGATGACTTGGCTACACTGGTCAGGCATCCCGGGATAGGTAGCTACACTGGCTACCACCCATTCTCTTCTCTACCCCCTCTTCTTGAGTTGGTCGCACTTGAACTTAGAAGGGAATACCCCGCTCCTCGAGGAAAGAGTTACTGGACCAGGTTATTGAGTTACCTTGTTAGAGGAGGCTGGTTCCGAGCCATTTCTGATATGGAGAGTTACATATCACTTACACAGTGCAAGTAAGAATCATAGTCATCAGAATTTGCGTTTGAGGATTTGTTCTAACCTGACGATTGAGGGGTCTTGAATAGAATACTTGTGGAACTTGAAGTCTGTTAGGTCTTAAGTTCAGGTCCAAATAAGGTTCCACCACACAATTAATCCAAAGGTCGAGTCAAGCTCCATTTTTAACTTTGTTCATGACCTTGGTATGGAACCCAAAATCATTTCACTCTTGCATTTCATTTAGTTGCTCGGGGACGATCAAGGTTTAAGTATAGGGGGTTGATGAATCTGTGATTCATCACTTCAAAAGTCAAAAATAGAGTCTTGTTCCTGAGTAAATAGAGGCATATTTCTCTTTATAATGCATAAATAGCATTCATGCATACATACATAATACATTCATTTTAGCAGTCCATTTGCATTTAAATAAGAAGCCAAAATCCCTTGTAAAATACCCACTCACTAAAATAACCTCTTCCATATAATATGTACTCCTTAGTTAATAATATAGGGAAGAAGGCCAAAAATCCCCCTTGTAAATTAGTCAATAAAGCCCTAGAACCCCTGTACACTAAAATGCACATAAATCCCTCATACAAACTCCAAAATAGGTCTACTAACTCTTAGAATACTACACATTAAAAGACCTTTAAAATGAGACTAATTTCATCCAATTTGCAGCTCGTATGAGAAAGTTGGGTTTTTGGGCCACTTGGTATACTACATATATGTATATTTGTATCTTTGTATTTATGTATCATATTTGTCCTCATCTCCGTCTTTGGTCAACATGAAACTTGTAGATCTCATCGAGATCTACAACTTTCATGTTTTGAGTTTTTCCAAATTCGGCCCCCTCTTCTCTCTACACATATATTTTCTTCCAGCCATTCACAGTAGGCCACGTGGCGCCCTCTGGTTGAGCCACGTGGCCCGCTGCCCTTGCCTCATCCGCCCGCAGCCACAGCCGTTGGATTGCCATCTAGATCCAACGGCTTAGCTGCCTCCACGTACGCCTCAATTTTAAACCATCCGATCATCTCCATCTCCGATCCTAACCGCCCGTAAGCGCCCTCACCAGAGCTCGCCACGTGGCGGCTTGTACACCGCTAGATCGCATCCCTGATCGTCCATCACAGCCGCTTCTTCCTTTGGCGCACCTCAGCCCTTCGATCAACCTCAGCTTTCCATCACCGCCCTCCATTTGCGCCGCAAGCTGAGCACGCCACGCGACGCTTTGAGAACCGCCTGATCATGCCTTCGATCCCTTCATCCAAACCGCTCGATCTTCTCTTTATTCCCACCGTCAGATCGCGCCCCAGCCTTTCATCTGCACCGTTCATTTCTTCCTTATTCCCCTCGCACCACGTGGCTCAATCGCAACCCTTGATCGAATCGCTTGCGATCTAATCCTACCCGGCCATTATCGCTTCAATCACCACCGTTGGATCACAAGATCCAACGATGGAGACTTCGTCTCCTACCTCCGATCACCTCTCTCCCATGATCTCACCCTTGCGTAACAAGCCGCCCCCTTTCTATTTTCGCCACCACGCCTACCACCATCTCCGACCACCAATCACTCCACGTCCTTCCCCACTCATCCGTCATCCTCGCCAGTCACTTCATTTCCCACATCGATCGCCAGCTACGCCCCACTACCTCCATGAACTTCTCTCCATCACCAGGCCGCTCCTCTACTTCACCCTTTAAATACTCCACCACCGGCCATCGTCGCACCTATCCGCCACTCCAGAGAGCTTCCCTGAGCTCCAATCTTCCAATTGGTGACAACGATTTGACGAATCATTGAGCGAAGAAGGGTTTCTTCTCCGGCGAGATCCACGGCATCTCCGCCGTGTCGCAGTTGCTCTCCGCGATGCTGCACGAGCTCGGGACATCACCGGCCCCTCGAGCGACGACCTGGAACCCAAGAAGGAGTTCCAAACCCCAGGTGACTCTTCCATTCTTCTCCGATCTTTTCTTCATTTCTTCTTCTATTTTCTAGCTTTTTATTCTCCGCCTCCGGTCACTTCCACGCCTCCATTTCATTCCGCTGATCTTCGCGTCGAAGCTCCCATCTTCGCGGTACCTTTCACGACCTCCGACGACGCACATCACAGCACCCCGATCTCCAGCTCCGCCATTTGGTCGGAGCTCCTTCGCCAGACGCCCTCAGTCCCCATTAGGCCTCTCCGATCACCTTCACTTCTCCACGAGCGCACGCACGAGCTCCGGCTCTATCTCTAACACCTGCAGGTGCCCCTTTGCTCATTGAACGAAAGTTTGCCGGAGCCGACTCGGAGCTTCATCGCCATCGCCTTCAGACCACCCTCCGTCGCTCTTGAGACCACCAAGAGCTTCGCCGCATCGCCACGCGTCTTCTGGGATATCTCCGACAAGTCGGAGAGCGTCAACGAAACGAGGAAGGACGGGCGGAGCTAAGGCATCTTCGTTGGAGCCCCGTCATCTCCTCCGCAGGCGGTGGAGGATCATCGGAGCAGACACACAGCTGCCGTTCGATCACGCCGATCGAACGGCCCTCAGCGAGCCACGTCGCCTCTCAGCCGGGCTTCCCAAGAGTCGTTGGATTGACTTAGATCCAACGGTGCCTCGAGTGCCACGCGTCTTCCATCCGCAGCAGATCTCAGCCGTTGATATCCCATCTGATTCAGCGGTGGATCTTCAGCCACGTCGCCTCGCCCTGGAGCCGTTGGATCATCACCGATCCCACGGTCGAGATCCGTCCAAGTCGCCCGATCCGAGCCTCTTCCCCAACCACTAGGCTCGGATCCCCGAAGCAACTCCGAGCCACCATCCGAGCCTCCGTAGCCATCCGAGCCTAGGCCGCCCACGTGAGGAGCACGTGCGACCTGGGAAATTTACACAGAGGCCCCTAGAGCTTTCCAATATTGCAAAGAGGTCCCTGTGAAGCTGAGCCCACGTGAGGAGCACGTGCCTGGAGGAGAAATTGCACTTGAGTCACCAGCATTATAGGTAATTGCATTTTAGTCCTTGTCAGCATATTTGCTTTATGTATTTTTATTTTCCAGTATTGCATTTACACCCCTGTGTTTGCACGCATCCCTAGGTTGCATTTTATATCATTTTTCAAATCTAAAAATTGCATTTTGTTGAGAAACTTGTCCTCTGTCTATTGGTCCGCTCACATTTTTGTAATTTCAGTGGAATTATTAATGAATTAATTGGTATATTTTTGAAATATTTTGCCTAGTGACACCTTTTAATTTGTAGTTAATTCTCTGTGGTTCCAAAAATCCTCAAAAATTCAGAGTAGCTTAAGGACAGTAGTATTAACATGCCATAAAAATTTCATGTCATTTGCACACATATCGAGGCCTAAATAAATTGTTGAGTGATTTTCTTATTTTAATTTTAGTTAATTCATTTCACATTGAAATTAAGATCTGTCAATTTTCTTGGATTCCTTACCATTATTGCTATCTAGGATAATTTTATTTCTTGAAGAAATTGTGATTTGTTATTTATTAAAAATAAAAAGTGAAAATCACACTGTCTGCATATTTAATTCACAGTAAATTCATATAGTGTCTAAAAATTCCAAAAAAATTAGAGTAGATCATTTTCATCATAATTAATCATCTGGCCAAATTTTAGAGTTTTTGGACTTCATTTGATATCATAATTGAAGTGGACTTTATATTGGCCTGCATTTTTGCACGAGTCTGCATTGAAAATAAAAAAACAAAAAAATTACTCCTCGAAAATCTAACACTTGGATATTTGCTCAAAATCTACCTAAGGAGACAGATGCCTCCCTGAGTTCGACCTTGGACTTCACCAAGTAAAAAAAAACATCTGTCGCTTGAAATTATCTTAACATTAATTGATAAGTGGTTTTTGACTAGCCTCTCGTATCCGACTGCAACGAACGATTAACATTAATTTGGACATTAATTTGCTCGAATTAACTAAGGGTGCGGGGCGGTTATCAGTTGCACCTCGCTCGCGGGAGTGGTTTTGGTCCCCTCCAAAGGTACCTGCAAACTACGAGGCTTAGAAACCCAAACCAATGAGGTCCATTATAGGTTTCAATTAAGGTCAATGTTTATCTATCAGTACCCTTGGTTTAGATTTTTGGGTTTTCACTTTTTATTTGATATTATGCACACAAGCACCTAACGACTTTATGAATTTTCATTTAAGTCCTTGGTGCTCAAAATCATAGTAAGATAACGAAAAACCTTGCAAGTTGATTCGGCTATGGAAATCTCACCATAGAATATAATGAAGCATGCATAGTTAGAGGATTTATAATGCTTCCTACCTCTCTTCATGTGGTATGCAAAACATAATTTTTAAATATATCTACAAGGCAATGTGCAATCGATAAAATCACCCTAAACATTAGCTGTATTAATCGTGAAAAACCTTATGTTAATTATTCAGAAATGAATCCAAGATTCTAGTCATGTAGACACCCCGGTGTCCGCTACAACAGGTCATGCTAGCGTTATATGATGCCTCTGTCGGTGCATGGGTTCAAGTCCAAATTGCTAACAATTATTAATTTGACTATATCCAAATGTAAAAGACTATAGGAACATGATTCTTGTTAGGGTTTGAAACTAATTACCGAGACAAGCAGTCCTAAAATATAGGGTCTCCATGCAGACAAAACAAATAAAAAGAAAGGCAGAAAACTCAAAACATCAGGAAACAAAGTAAAATAAAAGCAATGAAAATTTGAGAAAACCATCTCTAGATAAACAATCACCCATGCAATGGACCTCATTAAGTAGAGTAATGTCCAAGTCTCTTTATTTGATACAAATAATGAATGATGAATAATAAATCACTCTCTCACCCAAAATAGAACAAAATTCTAAACTAAAATCTAAGTTAAGTGTCCTCCTTGTCATACTTGTTGCCTCTCCTACTGGTCAAGGCAAGAAGACCAGTCTCCACCATCCTTGGCTGCCTCGACTCCCTAAAAAGTCATTCTCGCATAATAGGCCCTCACACAAACATAACAAGAGAGATATTAGCATAAATAATCAAATAATTTGTACAAAGCAATGGAAGATACAATATGTACAAATAAGGAAATGAAAGAAAAGCATATTCAAGAAAAAAAATAAAATAAAATTATGCACAAGTTAGGCTACACTGTGTTGCTCCCCGGCAACGTTGCCATTTGTTTAGTCGAAGTTGGTGAGGGTCTAAATAATATCCTCATGGAGGTAGAAGATATTTTGTCGCAGAGGCGACCGCTCACAGAACCCGAGCTAAAACAACAAGTACCCACAATATAAAATAATCAATTAATTAACAACTATGAAGTATAATTTATTATACTCTACAGACAACGATGTATAACATGTAAGCATGTAGAGTCGAACCACTGAGAGCAAACAAGGTAGCCTAGTGATTATTTCCAATCACGAATGAATTATTTACATAATTATCCTTTTTTTATGTGGGTTGTTGGTTTTTAAATTTTTATTTTATTTTCTTATATATACTAATGTTTAATTTCTTTTTCATTTAAATATTATATAATAATATATATACGTATATAATGATGTATAAATAGATATGATACAAAGTATATATTATACATAATAAATATAGAAACCATGAAAAGATATTAAAATATGACCCATTCTAAATTTCACATATATATAAGGTATACATAATTATAAGTAGTAGTATAAAGTAGCTATATATGTAAGTATATAATACAATATATGATATTATAATCATACATATAGATAAAAATAATCAAAAATTAACAAATAAATTTTTTTGTGTTTTTCATAATTTTCTAATGTTTTTTGTGATTTTACAGATATTGTTTTCTAATTTTTATGTATTTCTAAAGTCAAAAATATCCGAAAACATGCATTAAATAAATATGCTGAATCGTTTTGGAATTTAAAAATACTAAAGAGTAAAAATTTTCCAAAACTATTTTTCATATGTAATAGTGTATTTTAAAAAAATTAGCAAAAAAAACAAATATTTTTGGGATTGTTGAGGAATTTTTATATATTTTCCGAAGTTCAGAGCTTTTAAATTTTTTATCATTTTTTTCTATTTTTAGTGCTTTTTGGTCTGAAGCTATAATAAACCATAATAGAGAAATATATTATTTTGGAATTTTTCAAAAAGTTTTATAATTTTTAGGTATTTTCTAAGTTAAACAAAGGCAAAAAGTGCTCTTTTTTATTTTAATAAATAGGCAAAGTGCATAAAATGCAAAAAAATGGCCTGAAAGACTATGCATCTTGGTACATTGTCCTATTTTTGCATAATTTTTGGAGCACAGATGATATTTATAAACATTAAACAAACATGCACAAAAATTGAATACTGGCAGGTACCATTTTGTTAATATTAAAAAGTTTTCATGCATTCCAGAACCTTAATACAAAATTTAAGAAGCTAATATGTAATTTAACCATGAATATTTAAATTAAAAGACTATGGTAGGCGAATGCAATATCATAAATTTCAAGGCCCTTGGTACAATTTATACACAAATTTTAAAACTTAAAATATAAATTTTTGGACTAAAATCAAATACAAAGAATCACATGGTAATATTTGTAAAATACCCACTTTATGTGGGGATCCACATGATGTGAGCGGGCATGGACATCAATGCAAATACACAAAAAGGCAGCGGGCTTCATGCAAACTTCATACCTAACTTTGAATATTAAATAAAGATATACAAACTACGGGGGGCATATGTGAAGTTTACCTAATTCATGTGCGCCAATAGGTGATGGAGATTTCTTTACTTGACATGTGTCGTGTCCTCAGCGTGCGATGACGGTTCGATCTACGATGGCTAGGATTAGACCCCCTAATGGGATCCTACAATAGTGGCTCACGTTTATCAGACGATGGCTACTCAATTTGGGACTTCGATCTTAATCGGAAGGCGGAGAAGATACTTATAAGAACAAGAAAGAATGCATGCCCTCTTGAGTTAAGATCTGCAATAACTACCGCCTCCAGTCACCTATTTATCAGATGATAGGCAGCGAAGCTTCATTTCATCGTCCCATAGCTGATTGATACCTCAAAAGGCTCTGGAGCTCAAGGGGGAGCTCTGGAGGGACTTCATTCCTGGGGCAGCTCTTGAACCTCAAATGGGTC